>JADLZK010008404.1:0-121938 GCA_015847255.1 Hyparrhenia diplandra | reverse complement strand
CCTCGGCAGCTCTAATGCACAGTGCCCGGCTGTTGGTGGTGTAGGCGAGGCTACCTGTAGGGCCGAATCACGCAACTAGACCGAGCCGTCACCGAGTGAATGCAAAGCTGGAGCACTCTTCTATTAAATCTCAATCTCTCCTTACAAACGCCCCCATGGGGGTCTATTTATAGTCCCAGTAGACCATTACAATTCGATTTTGTCCTCCCACCAACCCTGAACCTCAGCGTCTCCGCCATCGATCAAGGGCAACGTGGTCCTTTCTGCCCTCGCGATCCCACCTGCCCTCCTTGGGGCTGCTCGGCGTCGGACCATGACTTTTGCAAGACAAGGTTAAAGGCATTACGTTGGGCCCTTAAATACAATGCGGCGAAGGCGGCTACTTTCGGCACTCCTTAGCTCGGGATTATGGCCCGACCCGCCCGCTGGGCGTAAAAGCCAAAGCATTCGTCGCGCATTACCGATCCGAAGATTATACGCTTGCCTTAGCGATTTCCCTACTGGCCCAGCTGTCGGTAGAAAGCCTGACATTCGACGCAGCGGGCCGAATGTCGACGCACCCGGTGCCGCGCTTTATTCCTGATCTCCAACTAACGAAACCGCGACATTAGCCGCTTCCCTGCCATGGCTTTCGCCTACGTCTGCCGTTACTTCTCGTGGGCGGTTCGGACCGGTCTGGGCCGTCCGCCCGTCATGGCCGAAGCCTCCGCTTCCGCCAGCGGCGCGAAGCCCCCCGTCATTCAAGCTCCCTTACGTCCTTTGGCTCGCGCGCTTTAGACCCGAGTCTCAAAACATTGCCCCCGAGGCGAATCTTGTCCCCCCCTCGGGCCGTCTCCAAGTGTGGTTTCTCGGGCCGACCGTGAGGGGGTGGGCGGGTTTGGGCCTCCCCAACGGTAGCCCCTCGAGTCCAAGGGTGAGGTCTTTCCGTCCTCCCCTTGGAATCGACCTATCGACCCCCTCAAGAAACCCCTCGGGCCGAATGCCTGACGAGCATTTTTGCGTGTTTTTTTATGCAAACCGGGCGGGAGGCGAAACGACACGACCTCGGGTTGCGAGCCCCTGGCGAGACGGGGCGAAGCCTCGATCAGCGTGCCGATTTTACCTATAAAAGATGGTCGGGGCCGGGCGGTGATCTCCCCCGGCTCATTTGCTCCTCTGCATTTTGACTCTCCGGCGCTCCCGAGCTCTCTAGCTTTCGGCGACCGCTTGTTCCGGAGTTTGAAGGCATTCATGTTCGGCATCCGCCGCTTTTCGTGTGTAAGTTTCCGTCCTTTCCTTTTTACTTTCGGTTGAGTTGGGTGCCCTTTTTTTTATTTTAGGGTTTTCGTCGTTTCTTTTTATTTTTGCATCTTAGGTTTCGTTGATTCGGTAGAATGTCGAATTCGATAAACCGGGATCCGGCTCTTCATCGGGAGCTCGGGGTCTACTAACGCTTCTTCGAGTTTAGAAACAACCGCGATCAACGCGCTTGACGCACGCCTCGATTCGAGCGTTGATCCGCATATCTTTTCTAGCGCCCGGTGAGGACGGTTCGAATCGACGGCCCCATCGATCCCCGAATTTATGAATGAGGTTGAGGTGGATGTTGACATCGAGGGTCCCCCTGTTGGTGGCAACCTTGTGGCGAGGCCGAGCCTTTTTCCCCAGCGAGCCGAGAATTCTTTGAGTTCCTGAGGAGTCGGAAGACGGAAGTTTCTCTTTTGCCGGCTGTCCGAGGAGAATCCGGGGCCTCCCTCGGCGTGAGGTTTATTGGGCCGGAACCTCGCGTTACCGAAGATGTTCTTAACGACTATGTTCGCAAAGGTTTCATGGACCGAGACAAGGTCATTTGTGTCGGGGAATGGGAAAGAGTTCGAATCCTAAGCACAGGGGAAGCGCTTGTCTTTAAGATTATTTCCGCTTGCTGGATTTCTGTCGCCTTGTGAGGACACTTTCGTCGGCGGTATCCTTGGCGGTTTGGATTGCAACTTGCACCATCTAATGCCGAATCGTTTACTCGTTTGGGGCATTAAAAATTACACGTGTATGAAGATGATGGGGGCCCGTTATGTGTCGAGACCTTTCTGCCGCAGTTTTACGCCTTGCACAAGAAGCCAAAGAAGATTCGGGGCGTGAGGACTAACGAGCATTGCTTAAATGCAGTTTGGGCGTACACATTTATCCCGAAGGGAAACATTCGCCTTGCTCCCACATTCGTAACAAGTGGTCAAGGTGGACGCAGATCTTGGTTCTCCCACATTACGTAACAAGTGGTCAAGGTGGACCAGCGATCTTTGGTTCTATGCCCAGTCGGTGCTAGAAGTGATGAAGAGGCGTTGCGATTGCCTGCCTATGAGCAAGGCCCTCGAGAGCCAAATCTTTTGCCGCTTCGGGCCAAATGTCATGTGTGCGCGTTGAGAATACGAGAGGGGGATGTCGGTTACGATGGCGTTCCTCGGGGCGTTGGAGAGGCAGAGTACCGGGGATTTGGTAGAAGAATGGATTGCTATGGGGGTCCGGCCTTTAAGTTCTAAGGTCCGATTCGTCATTGATTCCCCCCCGGTTACAATTATGAGACGAACCTAGTTCAAGGCGGTGGTTCCGGCGTGGTTTCACTTTCGAAGAAGGCCTTCTTGGATTTAAGTAACCGAAGCGAAGCCCGACGCTATTCTCGGATTCGTGGGTAAGCGTGGTATGATCGGCTCGGAGATCATCGGAGAGAATGCCCTGGGATAAATAGGGCTTTCGACGCTATGGGCGTACCTTATCCTCACCGTCCCCCCCGGCCGAAGCTAAAGCGGACAAGGCTGCGCGAGAGGCTTTACCGTGGCAAGGGCGTTATTCATGATTCGGCCCCCTCTTGAGCGTCAAGAGGCAAAGATTTCTCATCCGAGGAAACCGAAGGAGGCTCGGGATATCGAGGTAGGTCTCTGGCTAGAGTTCCCGGTCTCCGTAGCGAAAAGGTTACATTCGGCCGCACACGCCAATTTGGCGTTGTTACATCCGTCTCGATATATTACCTTTTCTTTGCTAGGGTTTACACCTATGGTTTTAATGATTCGCTTTGTTCGCTTTTGCTCTTGACACCGGTCTGTCTTTGTTGTTGTTAACTCCTTTTCGTACTTTTTTAATGTCGGGTGATCTCTAGTGATTCGAAAGAGATGGCCGGCAAGGCCGTGAAGGATCCTTTGGCTACCTTTGCGGCGGCCGCCGGGGATTCGGTGTCTCATGGGCCCTAGTTTAGCGTTGCGACCTCGAGAACTTTCTTGCATTTTGCAAATGCAGCGGTACGCTCTTGCGAAAAAACACAAGTCAAGCAAGGAGGTTCGGCCTCAACTTCTCTGACCATTGTCGTCGGCGCCCGACCCCAAAGGCTGCTCCGTAAGTCTCGGTTCTACCGGGAGTTTGTCAAAACTTTCGGTCTCTTGAGGGGATTGCCTTTTTCGGCCATGGTACCCTTTGCCTCGGCAACATTCAAGTGACTTTCGGGAGGTTATGGTGTATTACGGGAGTAGCTCCCCGAAGAGATGAGTCCCCGAAGAGAGAGACTTACAAGCTTGCTGGTTGTCTAGGAGCGCATTCGGACGCCCTACCGGGTGGCCTGGGTGGATCAAGACTTCGCCCCTTCTTCCTTCGGAGGAAGGTGTCGGTTCGGCACTAATTGCTCCAACTTCCTTCACGGCCCCTCGGACCGAGAAGGAATTGCTCAAGACGGAGCCCCAAATCTTTTTGATGCCTTGAACTTCTATGCCTCCGGGGTAATTATTGCTTTCGGCTTTCTCTTTACGAATGTTTGTTCTCATTACTTACTATTTCGTGCTTGCTTGACTTTATATTTGTAGACCTTGTTGGTTTCCCGGACCCCGGAGAAGAAATTCCAGGGTCAAGGCGGCGTGAGGCCCTTGAGGCCGAAAAAGGCCAAGAATGAGCGATTACCAAGGACTTGAAGCAAAGCCAACTCTCGGAAGGTGAAGGCCAAAAGTCGGGCGAGAGAAGGCGAAAAGAAGTCAACCGAGGCGGAGCAAAGGTCAAGGACCTTGAGGAGGCACTGGACTCGAAAAGAAGACGGAACCGAGCGGTCATGCTTGCTGCGGAGGGAGGAGATCAAGGCCGGCGCTTTCTTTTACGTCGTTTGCTGGCCTCCTTCGGCGACGAGGCCACTCCGCCCGGAGGGATTCGGTCTTGGAGAGACCCTCCGTGGTTTGTACGGGAGATTCGCTCCCCCCAGACGAACGGGTGGAGACCGGGAGGGCTACGCCTCCCTCGAGACTCTTCGGGCTTTCGGCTCGCGCCCGCATGAGCTCGGTTGCCCTCATATCGAGGCCGTGGAGCCGAAGGAGGATCCGGCGGCCTATTGGAAGACCTCCTCTCCGGTTCTCCCGGTGGTAGGCAAGTTTTTACTGGGGGGCTTCTGGCGGAAGGGTGGTAAGGATCTTGCCATGTTCGGGTGGCGAATCCGGGCTTTGGTAAGTTTAACTTTTACGAATGTTGAAAGTTTTTACATTTTATTGGTTTTGAAACCTTGTGATTTATTGTGATATAAACTTATTGTGCGAATCACGAGGAGAAGGAGGAGATCCGCGCCAAGGTGCATGCCTTCATCGCGAAACGAGGCGGTCGGACCTCTCGTGGACGAAAACCGGCAGCCCCTCCCACGCACGGAAGCCCTCTGTGCAAGCCAACGCCGAGGCTGACGGCGATAGGGTAGATGATGCTTAAGGCATTCTTGATTCGGCCCGATTGGCCTTAAGAGCTTGTAATGATACCGGTTAAACTCTTTGTTAAATTTTTTTGGCGGGTTCCCCGAGGGGGGACCTCTGGTTTTATGGAAGATTTGTTTCCTCACGAATGTTGGCGCGACGGATTCGGCATCGGTGGGCGCCGTGGTTTAGGGCTCGGGAGAATTATCGGAAGGGATGGATGATTTTTACTTCTCGTCGACAAAAGATCATTCGACACGGTCATCGAATGCTTGACTTTTGGAGTAGTTTCATTTACCTTCCGCTAGGCAAAGAAATTTGGTTCGCGGTGTTTTCTTTGGAGCCGAAAGTAGAGGTAAAGGAGGAGCTGTTGTACTTTCGCCTCCTAGGTATAGGTATTCCTCCGTTAGAGACCTTTGGCTAAACTAGCCATGTATACGATGCCTTTTTACTTTAAATAGATGAGGTTGCTTTTGGTTTTGGGTTGCTTCGTTTTCTTGAAAAATACAGCCTTGTCAAAAAACCTCCCCCTTTTGCGAGGAAACGAAAGTCATATGTTTTTGACGAAAGTGATTTCATCTTTTTAGCTTGGGTCTCTTACGTAATTTGTGTTGCGTAAGTGGACCCGATCTTACATATCTTGTACATTCGGCCATCTTGAGGCTACAGCTTTCTCTTTTCTCCTAGCTAGCTGGCACATTCGGGCGGGGGTAGGCAATCGGATCCACGGTATTCGGGATCGGGCCGATAGCCCGACATTGTTTAAATGGCGGGGTTTGGGCGAATGGTTCATGTTTCGACCTTTGTCCGCCGACCTTCTTGTACACTTTCGAGCAGCTCCGATATTGCGCTCGTCATGCCTATGGGGATGAACTTGTGCAATGGAGAATGCTGTCCTAGGTTTGACCCGCATTTCGGGCGCTTCGGTTTCGATGTTGGCGGGTTGAGCCGGTGTTTCACTGAAACTCGGATATATATTGTCGGCCACCTTGAGTAATCATAGATGCGCTGAGTTGGTCGGAACGCTTTCTATGCACCTTTTCTGGGCTATGCCTTAGGGTTCCCTCGTGGCAAGATTGTCTTTCGACAAGCTTTTTCATGACAAACATCTTGTGGGCAAGTTGTCGGATCCGCTCACGATCCAACCCTCTCTCCTGCTGGCGAATGCTGGCTATCCTTTCCCGATTCCTCTCAATCCTAATGAGCCTAAGCTCTTTTTTTAGATGTGACCCCTTTTTGCATTGCTCTTGGTAGCTACCTAAAGATGTTTTCTCAACAGCTTATGGCTATTTTAAGAGAGGTCTGCGACCCTTGGGTCTGTTTTATAGTGGTTACGGCTGTCCTTGGCGTATCCTGGGCTTTTATTGTCCTGATTGCCCGAGGATATGGCCTTAGGAGATGCGTTGTGATGCATCCTTCATTAAATGGATGCACCTACTACGGCCTCTTTATGGACTTTTAATGGTTGTTTGCTTTGGTGCATACTTTTGCGATGGCCAAGCTGCACTTTTGGGGTTTCACCGCTTATGCTCCGTTTTTTTACTTTCCGTCAATTCTCGGATGATCCGGCTTGTTGGCCTCGGCTTTAGTATTTGGAAGTTGTCACTTTCGGACTTCCTCCCGACTTTCGGTCCTCTCGACCTTAGTCTTTGGCTTTATGCCTTGGTTTGCCGATCTCTTCGAAGATATACCCTTTCGGGCATGAGTTTTGCGAATATGTCAAGTGTGACTTAGTCACCTCTTGCTTTTGGCTCTTTTTGTCTTGACACCATGATTGGGGAAAAGGAACCTTTATAAGGGGTTCCGCGACCAGGTGTTTCGGGTTGCCTCGTTAAAAAACCTCACACCCTCGAAAGGGCTTCCCCAGTGAGGAAAAAAAGAGCGCAACCCATTGTGGTTTCGTACCTTAATTATTACAAGCCATGATAAAGGAAAAAGAAAATTACAACTCCTTTTTTGAGGAGCATTAGTCACGCGTAGAACCTACGGAGGTTATCCGCGTTCCACGTGTGTGTAGTTTCATCGCCTTCTTCTGTCTTGAATCGAACACCCGGGCTTGACCATGCTTGCGACAACAAAAGGTCCGTACCATTGCGTTGTAACTTGCCTGCCTTGTCCGCGTGCGAATCGGGGCGAGGTAAGCCGGGTAGATGTTCTTGCGCGGTACTTTCTTGTCCCGCCCGGCTTTGGGTCTCCTTGTGGTAGTTGTCGAGGTTTTCGTCGCCTGCAACTTTCGAATTCAGATGTGTCGGCATCTACAAACCTTTGAATTTTACTGTTACATCGGCTATTTGTGTGCGAAATGAGCGAGCCCGAGTTCTTGGTGTTATGGCTTCTTCCCCGTAAAGGGAGCTGGCGGAGTGAATCCGGTTGCTCGGGACTTGGAGATGTTGTGGCCCCAAACCGCAACGGTCATTTCGGTGGCCACTTTCCTTTGCTTGCGTCCCACGAGAGACTTAGAGGCGGTGAGAAGATTAGACCGTTGGCCTTTTCGACCGCCCCATTGCTCGTGGATGATAGACTGAAGCGAAAGTCACTTTGATCAAAAGCTCCTCACAAAAGTTTCGAAACTCTGTTGAGTCGAATTGCTTGCCGTTGTCCACCGTTATGTAGGGACGGAACCCGAAGCTTGACACTATCTGTTGCCAAAAGCGGCGATCAAAATTCTTTGGTGATTTTGGCTAATGGCCTTGCTTCTATCCACTTGGTGAAATATTCAAGTGCCACTTGCCGAATCTCACATTGCACGGGGCTGTTGGTAGTGGCCCTACTATGTCTACCCCCCAGCGTTAGTGGCGGGTAGGCACCATCGACTGAGTGGGGTTGGATGGCGTGTTTTGCTTCTTGGCAAACATCGGCGACTTTAAGCATGTCTTCACCCGGTTGCCGGCGTCTTCACCGCGATGGCGATAAAATCCTTTTCTCATTGCTCTATGGGCTATTTCGTTAGGGTCCCCTTGTGAGCTCCGCACATTCCTCCATGAATTTCGTCCGGGGAGCTTTAATCCCTTCTTACGTCTTTGTGCACTTGAGCTTTGGTGCTACGATGCTATCTTTATACGGCTCACCTCTTATGATAGAGTAGTGCTTGGTTCGTGACTCCATTTCTTCTTTGCTCATGCTTGGACTACGGTTCGAATGTTCCTATCGGGAATGCGAATATTGGGCTCCTCCAGTCATGACTTGTGATGACATGAATGGCCCTTGGTTCCTCTTCTTCTTCTCTAATTGCCTTGGCCGAAAGCTGTTGGAAGAACACATCTGGAGGTTGGAATGCCAAGCGCGGTGCGCCTTTGCTAGCTCGTCGGCTTCTCTGTTTTTATTTGCGTGGTATGTACTTTATGGAGAAACACTGCGAAATGCTTCTCCATTGCTCTTCTTTGCTGTAAATATCGACTAGAACTGGCTCCACGGCGTGTACGCCTTTTCACGGTGTCCGCTTACTACCTGCGAATCGATGCGAATGATACATCTCTTTACGCCCATTGCTCTTAGCTTTCGAAGTGCTAGCGAGTACCGCTTCATATTCGGCCGTATTGTTGGTGCTTGTGAATTGTAGTCCGGCTGCATATCGATGGGTGGACCCTGCTGAGGGTGTGAGTGTGGCGAAACCCGACCTCTTTGTCGCACCGGGCTCCGTCCGCGATCTGGCGATCCAAGTTGGTTCGTCAAAAACTACGGATTGCCTTCGCTGCCGGAGTCGATCTGCTGAAATCCGCGATTGCTTGAGACTTTATGGCCGATCCGTGCTTGAAATCGATTCTGACGAATTCATTGAGTTCAGGCGCCCATTTGCCTACCCTACCCTACAGACCATTTGTTCTTGAAAGAGCCTCCAATGGTCGAGAGAAAAACAACCCGAATCTTGTGTGCACGAAAGTAGTGCCTCGACTTTCGGCTTGCCATTAGGACCGTGTAAGCTATTTTCTCTAACTCTACGGTAATTTAGTTTAGCCGCGAAAGGGCTTGGATACATAATAGATAGGAAAATGCGTTTGAGCTTGTTGTCATGCTCCTTCTCTTCGACGAGGACGGGCGCTTACCGGCCCGGTGATGCTGCTAAATATAACAATAACAACTTGCCTTTGGGGATGGTTTCGACATGGTCATCGATTGGTAAGGTAATCTTTCGGGTCTTGAAAGGCTTTTTTTTGTTCAAGTCCCCATTCGAAATCCGAGTTGTCCTTTAGTACCATGAAGAAGGGTAAACCTTTTTTGGTGACCTTGAGATGAATCTGGCGAGAGTCGCTGGGCGACACGTGAGCCTCTGGACCTTCTTTTCGGCTATCCGGGGCTTCATGTCTATGATTGCCGCGATCTTATCTCGGATTAAGCCTCTATGCCTCTAGCCGACACTAGACATCCCAGCATTTTACCCTTGGTGATACCGAAGATGCACTTTTCCGGGTTTAGCTTGAGCCCACTTCGCCTTAGATTCGCGAAAGTTTCCTTTAGGTCAGCGATGTGCGACTCTTTTCGATTTGCCGATGACTACTATATCGTCCACATATGTTACGAGATTCTTCTTCTTCTTACGTTCTCTAAACACCTCATCGACATTACGGAGAAAGTGGATCCGGCATTCCTCGGACCCTCGGGCATTCGCTTGAAACAATAGGTTCCCCACAGGTGATGAAGCTTGTCTTCTCCTCGTCTTCCGGGTTCGGATGTATCGATGGTATCGGAGAAAGCGGTCGAAGCGGACTCATCCTTTCGCGACTGAGGCTAAGTCAATTAGGGTGTCTATTGCGGGGAGAGGATACGGATCTTTTGGACATGCCTTGTTTAGATCGGTGAAGTCTACGCACATTCGCCATTTCTTAATGTCGAGGTCGGATGTCTTCTTACGGACCATGACTCGTTAACTAACCATTCGGGATATTGAACTGAACCGATTACTCTGGCGTCCAGAAAGTCTACGGACTTCGGCTTTGCGGCGGCCGCTTCTTTCCTCGGATAGTTTCCTCGACCTCTGTTTCTTAGGCTTTCTTGTTCTTTGCCACGCTTAAGCTATCTTGAGCTGGGTGTCGGCTTACTCCTTTCGGTCTTCGGTGACCACGCGAACACATCCGAGTTGGGTCAAGAAATGCATACCGGTGGCGCCGTCCGGTGGAGCTCCTCGAGCCGATTGTAATCTCCCTTTCGGGCCCGGTGGTGGATAACGGGACCCTCTTTGTGGATTCGGTGACTCTACTTTCGGTTCTTTGACCTTTTCGGCTTTGGGTTCGACTCTTCTTTCTCATCGTTTTCTTTTCGGCCTCGATTACCTCGTTGATCATCTTTGTATCCGGTATTGGCCTTGCATCTATCTTCCGAGCTGCTTCACGATCTCCCCATACGGTCACTATGCCGAAAGGGAGGGAATCTTCATGCACAAGAAACTGCAGCGATTCTTGCATCAAACTTGCTTATGACTCCTCTGCCCAGAAGATCGTTGTGTAAGGATAGTCTATATTGACTATGTCGAATGTGATGATTTCGGTTCGGCATAGGCCCACCTCACCGAAAGTCACCGCGATGTCCTTCTTTCCAATGGCGTCTATCCTTTTTCCCGAAACCAAACAATGCATTACCCGCCCGGTTGCGGCGTCCTCCGTTCCATATTCATGCTTTGGAATGCCTTGATAAGCGAGAATGTCTGGCTGAGCTTCCATTGTCTATCGAGGATGTTATGGAGCGTGAACTTATCCACATTTGCGGTCGCGACGAATGCGTCTGTATCTTGGGTAGTCTCTTACCCGGAAGTCACTTTCATCAAATGTGATCGGGACCATTGACCATGCTGGGCCTGTTCAAGGGCAGCTTTGGGTGTTACCGTGTGCACTCTTCTTACATAATCCCTTCTAGCTCTTTTGTTTTCATGCTCAAGATTAGATCCGCGTGATAGCGTATATGTGTCCTTGAGGCGGAGCACCGAATTCACGACCCTGTTTTTTTCTGATTCTTCGGGCTTCATGTGCACATTCTCGCGTGGTTGTTCCGGGTTTCTTGGAGAGGGCGCCGCCATTGATGGAGGCCGGGGCTGCGGGATGTAACCCGGTAGTTCGAGTACCGATGATGGTGGGCCGGAAGCATGGGGCCTGCCGCACTAACGGAGGCGGAGGTGGCAAATCGAGTATTTTGATAACCGAAGTATGCATTCGGGCGCGCCCTTTGTTTCTCTCATGTTGAACACGTGTTTTGGAGTTTGGCTACCTTGTGAACTTTCGTCCTTTGATTTCTGTTCCTTGGCCATCTGCCCATACTTACGCCTCCGCTGAAATGACCCATGTTTTCGCCACGCACAAAAACAATACGGTACTCTCGGACCATCCCGGCCTCTTCCGCGACCTCCGCCCCTTGAGCTTGGCCGCCTCGGTTGGACCGATTTGCTTTGGAATTTGAGGCGTCCCCCGATCCCGGTTCTTGACTGGGTTCGGCTGTTTGAGCCGAGTCATCTTGCACGTTGTTGACGGGGCGAGGGGTCTTGCCACCTTTTTGGCTGCTGTTTGCGTTTGGGTGTGGCGATTGTTGCTTTTCGTCCCTTCCTTGCCGCCTTTCTTCTTTTCAAACCTTCTTCGACCCATAAACTTTTTGATCTGATCGTATAGCTCAGTCAAAGTTTTGGGTTCCTCCCTGTCTAGTTGTGCGGCGCACTGACCTATAGCCATGCCTTCGATTGCCGCTGCTATGACTACTTCATCAGATACATTCGGTGTCTGAGCACGAAGCTGTACTATCTTTTCGAGGTATTGTGTCAATGACTCTCCATCCTCTTGCTTGAGCTTCAGAAATCTCTGGTTCCCTTTTCAAGGCCCTAAGCCTTCAAAGGTGATGATCACCGCTCCTTCACCGGTTCCAATTTCTTATCGAAAGCGGACGAAGGGCAATGTACCATTCATGCGCAATGTCTTCTACCGCCATTATGAGAGATTTCGCCCGGGGTGACCGAATCCCCCCCTGCCGAATGTACTGCGGCTTAGCTTGCGATGAACTTCCTTGGATCCGATTTCCCATTGAATGATGGCAATCTGGGCTTATACCCTATCGGCCATGGGCTCAACTGTAATTCCGGCGCGAGTGGTGAGACCGGATCGACTTCCCTATCCGCGACGAAACCGGTCGTTAACCCTCCATGGGATGGTGCAGTGTTTTTCTCCATCTGAGCTATTTCACGGAGCAAATTCTCTTTCTCGATTTCGGCTAGCTTCAAACTCCCGCGCCCGAATCCTCTCTCCGCTTAGGCGCTTCTCCTTTCATCATTGCGTCCCTCTCGAGCCCTTAACTCTCCGAGAGCTCGGCTTTTGTCTCGAGGCTCAATTCTTGGATTAACTTGGGAACGTTGTTCATGCTCATTACCCCGTTTCGCGCTCGAAAGGGTGCTCTTCTTACAGTCTTCTTCATCTTCTTGAGCCGGCACCTCTTGCATTGGAAGGGCCTTGACCGATTATTGCCCTAGGGCCCGTGTATGCGCATCTTACGTTTCGCCCGGCCCCGACCACTTTGAGTGACGGTCTCGGTCGGAGGATCCGACGGAGGATCCGCCCGGAGGAGATCCAGCCGGTCTTGCTGGCCCGCCTTGGGTCTACCTCGCCACGGAGCCATGGGTTACCTGCACAACCACGGTGGGCACTAATGTTGGTGTAGCCCGAAGGCGGGCTACCCCCTGGTAGGATCGAATCACGCAACTAGACCGAATCGATCACACGAAAGTGAATGCAAACTGAGCACTCTTCTATTAAATCTCAATCTCTCTTACAACGCCCCATGGGGGTCTATTTATAGTCCGTAGACTATTACAATTCCGATTTTGTCCTCCCACCAACCCTAGACCTCAGCGTCTCCCGCCATCGATCAAGGGCAACGTGGTCCTTTCCCTCGCCTCGCGATCCCACCTGCCCTTCTTGGGCCGCTCGGCGTCGGACCCGCGAAAGCACCGCAAGACAAGGTTAAAAGGCATTGCTTAACGGGCCCTTCGCCTTGTCGCCCGGCTTTGCTTTTCGGCTCCCTTCGGGGGCCAAGGGATTCGCGACCGACCCCCGCCCTTGGGGCGTAAGCCAAAGCATTCGTCGCGATTCGTCCCAAAGTTAGCACACTTGCCCCGCGATTTCCCTACCAACCGCCATCGGCCGGAAGCCTCGACATTCGGCACGGCGGGCCGGTCGCCGATGCACCCGAAGTCACGCACCATTATTTACGATCTCCAACTAACAAAACCGCGACATTCGGCTTCCCCTGGCGAATGCCATGGCTTTCGCCTACGTGCCGTTACTTCTCGGGCGGTTCCGACCGTCGGGCGCCGTCCGCCCGTCATGGCCGAAAGCCTCCGCTTCGCCAGCGGCGTCGCGCGGCCCCCGCCATTCGGGCTCCCCTTCGTCCTTTGGCTCGCGGCGACGCGCTTAGACCCGAGTCTCAAAACATTCGGCCCCCGAGGCCGAATCTTGTCCCCCCGGCCGTCTCCAAGTGTGGTTTCTCGGGCCGACCGTAGGGGTGGGCGGGTTTCGGCCTCCCCCAACACCGCGACCCGCACTTGCACTCCGTGTTTTTGTGGAGCTGCTCCACGGTGGAGTTTGCAGAGCGAGTTCTGGAGTAGTCCCAAACACCCCTAAATATTGCCTCTAGTGGTGGTGTCGTGTGTGGGCTTGGTGGGGCGCCCCTTCTTGCTTTCGGCGTATGTGTGTTGCCTTTGTTTGTTTACGACCACTTTCTCCGTGGTTATGTTGTCTTGTCTTGTCTTGTGTCGTGTGGTGTTGTATTATGTTGTTCAGCCGGTTTTGGCATTTTCTTTTAATGAAAATGACATGTGAGTCGTGTTCGAGAAAAAAAAAAAAAGAAAATGTGAAAAAAGAAAAAAAATAGTGAAAAGAAGAACAAATGGTGCACGACATTTTTTATATTATATACGTGTATAATTATGAATCACGTACGATCATTGTAAAATAGATAGATTAATATAAAAAAGGGCAAGAAAAAAGTATAGAAAAAAAATTAAGGAGCAACGTATGTGCGTGGGAGTGGGACCGTGGTGCTCTCGTTTGGTCAGATCGTTCGCCTGATTATGCAGCGCCGGCGATCAATGTGCTTCAATGCTAGCTCCTTGATCAATATGCTGTGAGAATGGCGAAGCTTTGAATGGTCCCGATGTTACCGCCTACGGCCTTCGTTTTCGTATTTTTCGCTCTGGCCGTCCGTATTTGCCCTCTGGTTTCGTCCCACGCGCGGTACGAGAAGTGGAGGCGTCGCTGGCTATCTACGCACGGCGGCGGCGGCGAGTCAGGAGAAGTGGAGGCGTCGGGGCATCGGGGGTCGCTGGCTGGAGTTAATTAATGCGGGCGAGTTACGAGGATCCCGTTTACAGCGGCGGCAGCTCAAACGTCGGGCACGCGGCTAAACAAGGGCAGTCGGGTCATTTAGCTAGGCAATTAGCCAGGACGTTATTGGCCCAGAACGTCAATAAAATCTCAGTACGGGGCGAGTATTTAGGGCTCGCTCGGCTCCACAAAGTTGCAAAAGAGACAAAATCCCCTTGGCATCTCCATTCTTCCATCAGATGATTCAAAGGCTGGTCACTTTTGCTACTGTTGACAGATAACCTGCAGGTATGTGGTCTCTGGAGTATTTCTTACGTTGCTAGCATTGGCTTCAGAAAATGATCGAAGATCACTCTCATGAACTTTTATCTCACGTTTTTTTGATATTGCGATTAGTGTTAAGTACCCTTCTATCTAGTATACTCCTCTAACTTCCTTTTGTTCTGGCATGCCCTCGTCGGAATGTTACTGTCTTAATTTGATGTAGGCGTGGTAGAGATGACAAAGCCTGGTAAGAGAAGCAGGGAGAGGGATGCATATTTCTGTTCGGATCACAAAGATGACAAGTATTTCTTCAAGGTTCTGGTTGGTGATTGTCGGGAACGATTGGTAAGTTTTACAGGTGCACTATTTTTCTTGGAAAGTGTTCTTTTTTTTTTTAACTTTTGCTGTCACCACCATCTCTGCCAGCTCAGAAGTACCAGAAACCTGAATGGAAAGATTTGACCTCATGTGCTTTTTTTAGATGCAGATTGAAACCCAAGATATATGTCATGTGTTTTTTGTTCTGAACTTCTGGCTATATAGGCTGAATATTGTTCAGTTGTACCCAATCCTAGATTCGGACAGGAATACTCATGCAACCTGAGAATTAATTTTGGTTATTTAACATATTGGACGTATTAGCTATAATCAGTTTGTGAAACTTAGTAGTTAGATCTTGGCAACTATGTACTACTCTCTATCTGTTTTGATGTCTCGAATGATATCGTTGCACTTTTAGCCAACTTCTTGAATTGAGATTTGTTTAAGAGCTTGCTGTGTGTTATTGCTGCAGGCCATACCTGATAAATTTGTGCAACGTTTCCGAGGGCGAATAGCAAACGGTGTTAAGCTAGAATCACGCTCTGGACACACTTTTGATGTTGAAGTGGCTAATAATTTGGGCAAACTTGTTCTCCAAACGGGATGGAAGGCATTTGTTACTGCCCATGACTTGAACAAGGGAGACTTCTTGGTATTCAAGTATGACGGCACTTCTCAATTGAAGGTTTTCATATTTGATCTTAGTTGTTGCGAGAAAGTGCCACCATGCCTTGTGAAGAGAAACCATACCCGCGGCAAAGAAAGAAAGGAAGAACATGTTGAAATTTCAAGCAGTTCTGAAGATCTTCCCATGAAATCCCCTGGAAGTAAAGGGAAAGTTTGGAAGCAAAGGAAGGAATAAGTATGAATGTTGAACTAACTTGATTTACTTCACAGATCACCATGACCTCACACTTCTTTTCCTTTGTTTCTGTGTAGGAGACTCGGTATGTCCAGAAGATCAGAAATCACATTGTGTTCCAGGATACATCCTCCCACGGGGAACCCGTCTCACCTGTGCGCAGATGAAGAAACTGAAAGAGAGAGTCCGAGCTAGTACTTCTACAATCCCCATCTACGGATGCATCATGAAGAAGAGCTATCTTCGTAGAGGAAAATCTCAGGCTTTGGTGAGCTTGGAAACTTTTTTTGCGATCACGCTTGGATTGATACTCTACTGCAATTATGCTTCATTTTTAATGCATGTTGTTATAGAACACTAGCCATTGCTGCCAAGCGCTTGCTGCGGGTGATTACTTTGCATAAAGTATTCGAGAAAAAAAAAAAAAGAAATATGTTTAAAACGTAAAGGTAGAAAGAGTAAAAGTTTCAATAGTCCCCTTAAGCTGTGACATATCAATCTGTATCATATGATGGAAAGAGCATTTATTTTGGCAAGAGGACGCATACTGAAGGGTAACTTGCCTCATGGGTCAAATCAATCAGTATCATTTTGGAGGGATATCAGAGCATAAATGAGAAAATAAAGCTTCAAAACCTTTTCGAAATTAAAATTTGACAACATTTTTCTACAAAAAGCTAGGGCGTTTGCATACGAAGTATATAAGTAGCCCTATTACTATATTAGTAATTACAATAGGTTAAATCAGACTCTCTTCTGGTGAACTAACTCTTGCATGGCATGCGATCCTCGAGTAGATGCGTTATTGCGGTCTGCGTCGTCATGTCGATATTGCGATAGATTCGCTTGTTCTTTAAGTGACGCATCCCCTCGTTAGTGAATAAGGCTGTCTTTGTGGCTTTGAGCGCGTCGTGCTCATTTGTGATTCACGTTTATCGTGTCTCACGCCTTTCGCATACACTCTTTCGTCGTTTTTTGCCACCCCCGCCTTGCATTCATATCAGTTCCTTTATCCTTTATGACACAGGATGCCACTTATGTCGGAGCACATAAGGGATCCCGATGCATTCTTATCGCTAGTTCTCATATCAAGACCTCTAGTGAACTCTACCATGCCCACCGCCCTTTTTGCCTATAAATAGGGGGCACATCTTCCTTGCCAATATCACTCAGTGCATCTCTGCTTGCCTAGCCCTTGCTTTTGTCCAAGCTTCCATCTCGTTTCGCCTTTGCAACCACCACCCACCAAAGATGGCGTAAGACTTGGTTAGTAGCTCTTTGCTGAACACTGAGGGTTTTCCAAAGGTTTTGTACGCCACCCTGCAAGAGCTTGGAGTCAAAGAGCGCCCTTTGTATCAAGGTCGTGAGTATGTGCAGCTTGGCACTGAGCGATGTGAGGTCACCGTCTACATTGGGAAGAGTGAGGAGTTCCCCGATGCCACCGAAGCACGGAGTGTGACGCAACCGGATTTCGCTTCATCGACACCTATCAAGCCGTGGCTCGCAAGGCCCCGAGGCACCTCGCCGATCTATGAAGAGCCTATTGCCCATACCCCCATGCGGTTCTTTCCTCCTCGGGACAAGAATCGGTTGGCATGGGAGGCTCGCATGGTGGCCTTGCAACTTCTGGGTGCACAGGAAGATCCGGTGGTGCACTTGACTGCATATCTGCTCGCTTTGGATGAGCAGTATGACCGCAGGCCCCACAGCTACGAAGTGTATCCATCGAGCTCAAGAGGGTGAGATCTTCTCTAGGATGCTCGAGGTGCAGCTTGCCGAAGCACAAGCCCGATACGGCGGATCTGAGAAGTCGTCGCGGTTTGCCGCATTGGAGGACTTACTGAAGGCTAAAGACCGGCACGTCCAGGGAGTTAAATAACGCCTATCTTGTCACAAGGGACAAGCGTGGGGCAATTGTCATGGAAGGGTTGGAGCGCCCGATCTTGGAGGGAGTCCCTATTCACCCAACCGGAAGACGGAGGGTCGGGTTCACGGTGCCACCAAAGACCGCCATCATCGAGATATCGAAGAAGAGCCCTTGTTGCCCCTCGGTCGCCCACCACCGAGGGAGGAAGCGGGGCCCAATTTGGAGCCCGAAAGGAAGTTGGTGGCTCGAAGCGATTAGTTGTCCCGTGGAGGTGTATCTTTAGCTAGTAGTGTTTTCCTCGTTGTCTTCGGTGTTGTAACTTGTCCTTTGTATCCCGTTCAGAGCCAATAGATTGCTTTGCCATGGAGGGCGGGTCTTTGTGAGGAGAAGTGTGAGAGCGTGTGCTTGAGTGTTGGTTCCCGTAAGCGGAGGTTTGGAAGTTTCTTTTGCATAATCCATCGTGTTTGCATGGTAGAGGATAATGTGTTGACTTGTTGTGGATGTCCCGATAGAACATTTGAATCATTTTTAAATTAAATCCATTGCTGGATTTGAATGCCTTGTTCCTTGCTGTAAAAGGCATCCTTGTTGCCTGAATCTTCCCTTGCAATCCTCTTCTACTTCCGTGGTCTCTGACCCCACTGCTTTTACTATGTGTAAATTGGTAATAGTCGTCGGTTAATAGCTTATGGTGTCGCGACGAAACCAAGGGCCCCTGTGGAACAGCTGCCACAGGATGACGCCGCTGGCACGCCGCCGTATCGAGGGTCGTTGATCGGTTGTCTTTACCAAGTTACACCACCATACCACTCTTGCAATAAAATATTCACCTTGGTAAAAATATTCTAGTGTTCAAACGGGAAATCCACAATGAGTCGATGGGTAAGCGCTCTTTTCGTGATTGAAGCACTTGGTTTGGATTTATTGTTGTGTGCGTCGGCTCGTTATCGCCGCGTATCGGGACATCAACAGTGTCAGGGGGCCACACCTGTGCCCGCTCGCATGCGGCTACAGTGTTGTGCCGCACTCGCCGCCTCGCGCAGTGCGCCTCTCCTTTTTCCTGCACTCGTGTCGGCTCTCGACACTCGCCCTCGTCCCCGTACCGGACCCCCCCTCTTCTCGTCTTTTGGCGCAGCCTCTCGCACGCCTCCTTGCCGGCGAACCCATTCCTCTCATCCTCTCCCTCTCCCCACCTTGGTTCACCACCGCGGCCCGGAGCGTGCCAGCCAACCCCGTTCCATACCCGCCGGCGATGCTCCCCACCCACCCCACTTCCCGACGTGATGTACCCCCACCTCAGCCACCCAGCTATAAGACTCCACATGCGCCCTTTCCCCTTTTCCATCTCCAGATCGGAGTAGAGCTCGTTAGTCGTTTCTCTTCGCCGGTGCTCATGGTGGAGAAGCTTGGAAGGGAGAAGCAGTTGAAAGCAGAGCTATCAGATATGGCGTTCGTTGAAGTATTTATTCTCGGGATGCTTTTCATCTTAGCATTCGCGATGATCGAGTTTTCACACTCCTGTTTCTGGATCTGTTGGTCTTACGCCATGTTCTGGATAATCATTATCCTGTTGTTCCTTCATTGCCCTCGCTTATCTAGGCTGCTTGATTAGGTGCTTAGTTGTTCTCCCTCATTCTTAGCTGTGTTGTTCTAGATCTGAGTGGTTTAGTTTTTGAACTCATGTAACCTCTCTGAGTGTACTTTCATATCGGTGTATGTTAATCGTTTCTCTCCCCTTCTCGTTCTCACTCTGAATCTCGAGAGGGGGGTTGATTGTAACACCCCTGGTGTTACGATCTCGTTTAGCACCTAGATTAAGGCTTAGGAGAAATTAACAAAATGAATTCCACAGCTTTTCAAATCTCAGCGCGCATGAAATGATAAGTAAATCCTATGAACATAATTTTATAGAGAAGTATATATACACTCGTGTGTTTGTTTTGATAATTATATTGCTATAGTGTATATAGGTGTTCCTTCCGGTACCTTTGCACATAAGCATATATATGCATATATGTGCGTGTGTAGATTAGTGCTAAAGAGATAATAACATAATTATTATTATTATTTATTTAGATATTTTGGTAAAAGATAGAGAGAGATTGGGACACACACGTACACAACACTTTCTCGGGAGCCTCTGGCACGCCTTGCCTCGTCACTTCCGAGCATTGCCGCGTCTATACCGTTCCTGCTGTTTTCTTGCGAGTCGCTGGTGCATAGCGCTTCCACGCGTACGGCGTACGCGCCCGTCGCCTTGCTGCTGGAGCTTTGCTGCTGCCTCGACGCCGCTGGGAGCTGCTCGGCTGCTCGCTGTTCACTACCATCGCGTAGCCTACTGCTCTGCTGCTACGTCGCTTCAGCTGCGCCCGGCCGTGCGTGCGTGGGCTCAGTCCCGCTGCAGTTGCCGCCGACCCTCTGCTCGCTGCTCACCGGTGACATGTCCATCGCCTTGATGCTGCTCCCTCTGCCAGCGCCGTCGTTTCACCTTGAATAGCTCTGCCATGGCTGTGGCCAGTTCGAGCAGGCGCACGTTTTTTGTCCGTGGTGCCGCCCGCGTAAATTCTCGCTAGCGCCAGATAATGCGTTCGTTGAAGTATTTATTCTCGGGATGCTTTCAGAAATTTGGCAAGGGGAACTGCCTCATGGGTCAAATCAATCTGTATCATATGATGGAAAGAGCATTTATTTTTTATACACAGCACGCAAGAGCATTTATTTTTCATAGACTCTGAATCATGTCCTGTCACAATTTGGCAAGGGTAACTGCTTCATGGGTCAAATCAATCTGTATCATATGATGGAACCTAACGATAGGGATATATCCTGATGCAAAATACAAACAAGTACTCCCTCTGTCCCTAAAAGCTTGTCACGGTGGCGACCGCGTTGGAGGCTGGGTCCGATGGCGGCGGACACGAGGGGAGGTTGGCGTAAGGAGCATCCTGGAGGCGGTGGGCGACTGCGGTCGGGGGCGACCGCGGCGGTGGCAGGCTGGGTGCGGCACCGGCTTGGGCGCAACCGCCGTGGAGGGAGCGGGCTTGGGGACTACGACCACGGAGGGTGCCAACCTAGGGGCGACCAAGGGCCGGCGCCCGGGAGGAAGCGTCCCAAAGGCGGCGGCGGCGGCGACGGGCGGCCTGCCGGCCTAGGGCGAGGACGGCGGTGGTCTCCCTACGGCATCTAAGCGCTGTGGCGGATCGGGGCGGTAGGAAGCCAGCTTTGAAGCGATATGGCGGCGGGGGACTGCGCGCCATCGGGCCGCACGAAGTCGATCCAACGCTTGGGAAGCCAGCAGTTGATATAGCCATCCAAATCAACCGGTTAAGCAATAACTATTCTAAAAAATAAATATTTTATCACCATTATCTCATGCCTTCTATACATATAGGCTAAAAGAAAATCACTCTATGCATATGTACCCTATACAGTACATGTAGAGGTAGAAGATAAAAAATATAGTTTTAAATATGTAGAAAACAAGTTGTTCTTCTAATCGTCTAGAGACATGTCATGCAAATAATCATCTGCTCACCATGATGTGTTATTTACCGCACGCTAGAAAGGACCTTCACAACCAGATAATTGTAGCCTCTCAGTAGTCTAGCGCTGGTGTATGTGCATCCGTGATGTGGCTAGCCTAAGTGGTGATGGACGATGGCCTAGGAGGCTTCTTCTATAAATAGGCAGGGATATAGACCATGAACACATGCAACCACGAACCACATCATGTGCTCTGGCAGTAAATGGTAACATAGGGATAAGACAAAGAGCTTTAATTACTATATCAAAGATACATCACATCATGTGCTCCAGTGTACTAAAGTGTTGGCACATTTGATGTTGGTAGATCAAGTAGGGCCAAGAACGAAGCATGTAGTTGCCATTGCTCAGATAGGTGCATGTACTCCCTCCTTTACAGAAAAGATGCAAAGCATTTTTAAAGTATCGGTAATTATATAGTACACTATATAAAAAAATTATACTAAATATTTTGTATCATCGAAAAGATCTTTAGGCCTAGTTTTTTAATAGTTTTTTGAAGATATAAATGTTACATCTATTTTCTATAAATCTAGTTAAAGTTGGCAAAGTTTGAGTGACACATCTCCCATACTTAGAAGATTTTTTTAAACAGAGGGACCATCAATGATTGATCTTGACAAGTGGTTGACGGTGACCACCCTTCCTTCAATTGTCGTGCATGCATGCACTTGGCATGGCCTCTGGCTCTGGACGTAGTGGTCATGGCTGCAGCTGGCCATTGCTGTGCGTGCTAGCGTGTGTGGGCTTGCCTTCTGCTGCAATGCACTGCTTGACGTTTATTGCATGCTGCTGCTGCCCCTGCCATCCTACTGCTTGACCACTGTGGCACGATGGTGCTATTAGTGCGTCTACGTGCCTTCCTGCTTAGCGCCAGGCTGCCTTAGTGGTCATTTCATCTTAATGAAGCTGCGTCCGCACATGCTTTGTGGATCATGAACAAGCACGTGTGTGTAGGTTTGCTAGCAACCAAGCCACTTCCCGCCAAGGCAGGCATGAGCCTTTGCCAGACCACGAGGCCATGATCCTCGTCGCGTCCTGCACCGTCGTTTACTCTTCAATGTTGATGTGCCTCTTCTCTGAAGCCACTGCTCGAGTAGGCCGAGCAGAGCGCTAGGCTGTGCGTGCACAGCAGCCGGAGTGATGAGAGTCCATCCAAGCGCTAGAGACTTCAGCTGGTGCAGTGAGAAAAGATGAAACCAGATTGATTCATCAAATTTAATCCAACGGCTATGGAAATAAGACTTACGTGGCCATCCTGGGAGGCCGCCTAGACGGCGCGCCTTCATATTTCTGATGCGTTCCACAGCTTTGGTGAGCTTGGAACTTTGTTCTTGGATTGATACTCTATTGCATTATTTGAATGTATGTTCTTGAGAACAGGTTTCCCTCTACTTTATGAGGGAGCGAGCTACAAGTTCAGAAACAGGGATAGGAGAATTGAAGTGACAATGGGAATATATAGAACTGGACTTCTTAACAATCACCATCTTTTTGTTTCTCTACTAAGCCACAGCCTGGCAAATCACCGTTACAAGCAAAATTGAACCACATATTCCTTCTCACCTTTTCAGGTCAATAGAATAAAATTAGAAAACCTAGAAGAATTTTAGTTTTTTTCTGAAACATAGAATTTTAATTTTTAATCCTTGAAGTACTACTAGTTCTAAACAAATTGCCTTGAAGAAATTTTACAATCTTGATGCAAGTACAAGCATCTTCTTTAGCTATTTTCCGTTAACTTGTAACATTTGCCTACTGTATATCAGGACATGCCAAGAGTATATGCTGAGGTATATCTACCATTTGAGGACCAAACACTGATGCTTCAATGCTGTGGCAAGAGTTGGGAAGTGCGGTGTCGAATTCACAAGGGAAACCGCAACCGCGGAATGAAAAGGCTTTTGAAAGGGTGGAAACAGTTTGCTTGTGACAACAAGTTGCAGCTTGGAGATCTCTGCCTTTTTGAGCTACTTGAAAACACCGAGTACACCATGAATGTGCATGTCGTTCGCGCAAAATGAAATTTGGCAAGCAGTCGATGCTGTTGGTGCCAGCTTATCTTTTGCCATATGGTGGTAGAAGTGATTTTAGGTTAGAGCGTCTTGCTTGTCCATCCTCTGTCCGGACAACTGGTGAACTCACGTTCTGCTTGAAGTCCAGACTGTTTTACTTGTAACCCGTCTATGTTTATGTTGCTGCTGTGATACAATTAGCTATTGCAACGTCAAGCCATGATTTTGCTTGTGAAAGAGATGAAATTTACCAAATCTATATTAACTTGGGCGCATCCGTTTCTGTTCCTATAATCTTTTCTCTGTTAGCACAAGAGATTTGCATCTTCAAATTATGTTTTGCACTAAATGTTTTTCTAGTGGAGGGAAAATGTTTCCGTTGGAGCCTCGTCCACCCGACCCTCCTGCCCAAGGCGATGGCGGCTCCGCCCGGCCTCCCCCGCGCCGCCCACCCCTTCCAGCCCCTCCACCTCCACCCCTGTCACGGATCCGGGTTCCCCAGCGCCCGGATCTATCGCCCCATGTCCTTCCCGGTCGAGCCCCGTGCCCCAGCCAGACGGGGGGACGCCGACCTCTCGGCCACCGTGGGTAGCCTCTGCTCCCCTCGGTGGCGGCACCGCGCCGCTTCCTCGTCGAGGGCGGGAGAGCGCGTCGCCGGCTCCGTGGCGAGTGCCGCGGCCACGTCCGCGTCGAAGCGGGAACCGTGGTGCCCGGCGCTTTGCGGGCGACCATGCGGGCTCGGACACCGTCACACACGATGCGCCGCCGTCCCTGCTTCCCCCACCAGCTTGGGGTCTCCGGGTCGTGGGTTGGAGGGCGACGTCCTCATCGACGGCGGCGGCAGCGGCGAGGAGGTGGAGGGCGGCGAGATTCTTGCTCGTCGTCGACATTTAACGTCGCGAGACGCGCCCGCGCCAAGATGCCTCTATGATACCCAAACGTGGCGCTCGGCTCGCGGCAAAGAGTGGGTCTAGGCATCTTAAGCCAGAGGACCAGGCAAGGAAAGTGTTGCTCAAGAAGATGGGGATCGAGGTTGAGGCCGAGCATGAGGATGCGGTCTCCTTTGACGAGTTGCAGTCCGCCTTCACGGGGCCTCTTGCCGAGGCCAACAGGGAGGGCATGGAGCGCTTCCTGCTAGGCAAGAAGCGGCGCCTCGGGGCCTGAGTGGATGTAGAGTGCCCTCCCGGTCTAGTCGCGAAGTTTGTTCACCATGTAATCGCCAAGTTTATTTCCGGTAGATAGGCTGTTCGCTTTCTCTTTTCGTTTGTTGTGTTTTGTTTTGATGTCCACTCGGCATCATGAACTCTATTTGTATTTGGATTTGGTTTCCTTCCTCTTAATGAAAAACGGGTGAATGGCCCGGTCGAGAAAAAAAAAAAATTATGTTTTGCAGAAAGATGGAATGTTCTCAGATATTGAGCCCTTTTGTATGAGAAAGGGCTCATATGATGCAAACACACAGAGATGCAATGTCTTAATATATTTTTATCCAAAAAAATGTTATAATATATGGTCATTTTCTATTGATCTGCTGTTTTGTTTGGAGCAAAAGAACAATGGCAATAATCTCTTCAACTACATGAAACCATGACAAATATCTCACATGCGCCGGCCTGCGTGGGTGCTTCCAAGTTCCAGAGATGCGCGGCGCCTGTTCGACGACACTACCACACGCACCAAGTCTGGCCATCTCACTGACGACACCCGCGTCTTGTTCGCCCAAATGCCCTCGAGGGTGGATCAGAACGTGGTTTCCTGGACCCTCTTGGTCGTCGGGCTCAACCGTGCCGACTGATTTTGGAAGGCGTTCCTAGACATGGATCTGCACGCCATGGCATGCCATGCCGCGCACGCCTGCCTGCCCGCGCATCGCTCTCCCTGCCACGACACGGTGCATCGTGTGTGCACACGCAGCACGCCTCGACTGTAATGCGTCTCAAACCGCCTCGCTCGCCACAACATAACACCATCACAGAGAAAGAAGATGCTGTTGGGAGAAGTAGATGACGGAGGACACAGGAGAGAAGAGGCCGTTGACTACCATTGACCAAGGACAGAAATAGTCTTTTTTCAACCATTAGCTAGCTAATACACTAGACTGTACTGGCAATGAGGTTACAAAATTTGGGTCCAATTTAAAATGCAGGATTATAAAGCAGAGGAACGAAAAAGAAATGTAGGAGTAGAATAGGAAAAATGCATGAAAATATAAGAAAACATGTTTGGAAACTTAAAATATTGGTAGATTAGACACTAATGTCACCTAATTATAGGCTAGACAACAAAGATATGTGTCCAAACATTTATATTTTTTTATGTGAATGCCCATGCATTGCCACGACATATGAATTTAATCGTTTGGAAATGATCCTTGCCCAACATTCCTAGAATAAACTAATGTTCCCGTGATTTAGAAGGCCACGTATATAACTGTATGGTGTACCACGAATCCCTTTTCCCTTTTTGTAGAAAACCAACACTAGATGGAATGCATAGAACTATTGGATTGATTGATCCAATAGAGGTGCTAACACAAACTACAAAACTCATGAACAACCTGACCCTGCCCGCTGGGCGCTGGCGGACACGAGTGTCGAAGGCGCATCCCGGCTATGACACCTACCTAACCACCGCCACTACCATTGGGAATGACAACTAGGAGTCTAAGATCCAGAAGGTGTGCTCCATCGCCCACGCCCATCAGCCGTAGTCTCCTGGTACTGTACACCACATTTGTCTTCATCTAGATGCGGTTGGGCTCCATTACTACTGTGGAAGTCCTCTTGAACGAACCCTCGTCCTCCTTAGGACGCCCTCTTACCCGCATCACTAGCAGTCTAGCATCAACCATCGCTGCCTCCATCCTCCATCCCAGCACTCACAGTGCTTTGTGTTCTCCTTCAGATCCGGTCCAAGACCAATCGAAATCAATCAATAGAAACCACAAAAAGGGACGTGAGGAAAATCACGCGGGCCACACAACATGCTCAAATAGCAAGGATATATGGGCAACGCCCGCAAATTTGCAGGCTACAAGATTGGCCTGGAAACATTGGGGAGGGGAGTTTCGATATGAGGTACTATGCTATGCGCCTCCCTAAATTCAAGAACCTTTCAGCACTGACCCTGTTGTGAAACAAGCAAATATTTTTCTTATCTCACAATATGTAGAAACCAAGCATTAATGTTATATATGCTACCAGCAATTGTCTATCTGTCACGTGACGCGCCAATAAGTCGCTTTCCTCTACAAAGTGACGCGGCCAATAAGTCGCTTTCCTCTACAAAGTGACACGGCCAATAAGTCGCTTTCCTCTACAAAGTGACGCGGCCAATAAGTCGCTTTCCTCTACAAAGTGACACGGCCAATAAGTCGCTTTCCTCTACAACATGTTGTGTACCAGTAGCAACACACATAACACTTAACTAGTAATCATATAGAAAGATCAAAGATGAAAACAAGATATTAAAATTTGAGTTGTTCATTGCAATGCTGCCTTATTAAAAACCTTTCTAAGTAAACTCGCACCTCATGAGAAAACCCCTAGAAAGGAAAAGGGTACGACTAACTCATTATGGAATTAAAAGGTTCAATTGTTCAAAAATTTTTCTGAGAACATAAATGTCTCAACTCTCACTAAAACTCAAATGACAGCAAAATAATCAAGCAAATGTAGTGTTGGAACACGGTCCCCGGGCACCAAAGCGGAGGTGTCAAGCGAGCGAACGAGCATCGGTCGGGATCCTTCGCTAACCAAACGAAACCATGTTCGAATCTATGCCTGTTTCGCAGGGTTGAGTAGCAAGCAAGGTGCGGAGGCTCAGAGCAGGCGGAGGTCTCCCCTCTCGAGCGACAAGGGGGCGAAGATGGTGGTCTCCGCCAGCGCTTCGGACTAAAGCCGAGCCTGGCGAAGATGTCCGGCCCCCTGCACCCAAACCCGGAGCTCATAGACAAGGAAAGAAGGCTTACCTGGCGAAGGTGTTATCCACTGGGTCCGAGCTGGAGAACAGTACCCTAAATGGGCTGGGTGCTGGCCCATTTGACTAAGGCGGTTCAAGAAGAGAAAGGACGCGGAGCCCCTCTAGTCGAGAAGGCAAAAGCTGGAATATACCGGGAATATAGGGGGGATAGAATTGTAATCTTATATTCTTGGTTGATGTAAACTATAAATAGGGGACATAGCTCTCCTAATGTTGGTTGGTGAATGAAACTTATTGCCATTTAATATTGAGAGTTTTGCATTTTGTCTTGAGATCTCTTGTTCCTCCCTTGGGGCAATGCCCTGGGGCGGAGGTCTTACACCCCCCAGTTGGATAACCCAAGTTTCAACAAGTAGAACCAGCAGTAGCTTCATTGTCAAGCCAAAGGTTTTTGTAATGGTCTTCTAGCTCCTTGTCCTCCACTGTATTTTGTCCCTTCTCTTGCCCTAGACCCCAGTCCTTGATGCAAGTCAACACCTCAACAATCTCTGTGCACAATCATCGTCAACGCTCATCGATGATCCTGCCAGTACGACTCAAGCAAGACTCCAAAGAAGTAGTTGACACAGGAACATACATAATATCTTTAGCCAACATGGAGAGAACTGAATAGGTTAGTTTATGATCACATAGCTAGGGTCGACATTATAAGTCCCTATCTCATCCTCGATAAGGAAGATCACGCGGGCCACACAACACCACCAAATAGTAATAATAAATAAATCAACCATTACGTACTAGAACCAACCTTTCTAAGAGAAGAAACAATGAAAACAAGAACGCCAACGGACCTAAGACAAGACCACGATGACATGGCCATCACAACATTGCACACAACTAAGGTCGACGTTATACGTCCCTATCCCATCCCGAGGAGAGAAATCACATGAGCCATGCAATGCCCCCAAATAGTTATAATAAATAAAGCAACAATTACATACTGGAACAACCTTTCCAAGAGAAAATGAGCACACAAACATACCAAGACAAGACCATGATTAAATGGCCACCGCAGCTTTGCACTTAGCTAGGGTCGACGTTATATGTCCCATCTCTTCCTCGAGAAGAGATATCACGCGGGACACACAACACCACAAAATATAGTAATAATAAATAAAGCAGTCATTACGTACTAGAACTAACCTTTTCAAGAGAAAAAACAACAAAAATAAGCAAAACAAGCACGCCAACCGACCAAGACAACACCACGATGAAATGGCCACTGCAACTTTGCACGTAGCTAGGGTCAACATTATACGTCCCCCATCACTCCCGATAAAGAAAAATTACGTGGGACATGCAATGCCCCTAAATAATATAATAATAAATAAAGCAACTCATTGAAACAACCAAGAAAGCAAAACGAGCATGCCAATAGACCAAGACAAGACCACGATGAAAATGACTACTGCAACTTTGCACGTAGCTAGGATCAACGTTATACGTCCCCACCACATCCCCTTAAAGGAAATTACCTGGGCCACACAACGCCAGTACGTATATTAGAAACAAACTTTCCAAGAGAAGAAAGCAAAATGAGCACTGTAACTTTTTTTGTATTTTAGTCCATTTTAAAAACTTATTCTATAAACAGATCCTCCACGAAACTTTTACTAAAAGTAGACTGCAAGCTCAGCGTGCAATGGCAGTACGCCAAGATATGTGGCTTGGCGTTCAGCGACATAACGCCTCCAACTTGCCTAAAAGTACGTCAGACGCTAGCGTGTCGGTTTGGCGAAGATAGTCCATTTTAAAAACTTATTCTATAAACAGATCCTCCACGAAACTTTTACTAAAAGTAGACTGCAAGCTCAGCGTGCAATGGCAGTACGCCAAGATATGTGGCTTGGCGTTCAGCGACATAACGCGAAACTTGCCACGTAGACGCTAAGCGTGTCGGTTTGGCGAAGATCGGCGTGCAAGCACTTAATGCCGAGAGCAGCTACGTCGGGCGTTCAATCACTTAACGTCAAGCCGCCGAGGTGTTCATACTACATTACAAGCTAATAAGCCCAAGTAAAATGTACGTGTCCATTCAATATCTTTGAAGATCCGTAACAATAAATATAAATTCTCTTGACATGACATCAATTTTATTAGAACCATAATGTCAGCCTCTACGAGATAAAAAATAAGTTTTTTTTAGATAATGGATAATAAAATCCGGTCTCTACATCCATGGATGTACACAACCACTTATTACAATTTAAAGTAAAAAAAAAAAATCGGCGTAAGGCTAGTGTCTCAGAACATAGACATAGGAACTAAAGCAAACGGAAAAAATTCTTCCATCCTCTATTGGAGATTTCTAAAGCAATCATCTCCAACTGCTTGCTCAATGCAACGAGGGTGTCCTTTGCTTGCTCAACACGCCGCAATCGGGCCCAAAAGCGCAACCAATAAGCTCCCTTGAAGATGACCTGCATAATAGAGTTAGATTTCATTTTTAAAAAAAAATCGTATCATTACGACATCTTCGGATGGCCCAGAATAATGCAGCCACACCAACCCAAATCGAGGCTTAATCTGTTGATGTTGATTATGTAGCTAAGTACCAAACATATGGTTAATTGATAAAGGTTGAGTAAGGTTAGTAGCATAGAAAATAATCCTCCAAATCATCTTGGCAAAAGGGCAATCAAAAAAAGAGATCTTTGGATAGTTTCATTCATATTGCAAAGACTCACACTTTTGACTCCCTCTCCGCTTTTTCCTAGCAAGGTTGTCTTTTGTCAAAATGACACCTTTTTGGACAAACCAAAGGAAAAAATTTTATTTTTATAGGTATTTTCCATTTCCAGATCTTCTTGTGATGGAAAGGTGGATTTGTATCTATAGTATCAAGATACATAGACCGGACGGAGAAAACTCCCGATCTAGTTAAGAGCCATTTAAAATAGTCTTTACCATCCACCAACTCCACATTAGAGACCTGAGCTACCAGATTAAGCCACTCAGACAAGTTATTATCCACTAAAGATCTCCTAAATGAAATATTAAGAGGATTAGAGGATAGAACTTTGGAAACCGTAGCATGTCGGTCTCTTGTTATATTATATAATCTCAGATATCTCATTTTGAGCGGCTTATCACCTAACCAGGTATCATCCCAGAACCTTGTGCTAGTTCCATCTTGAATTAGGAAACGACCTTTAGCAAGAACCTCATCTTTAATATGCATGAGGCCTCTCCAAAAATGAGAGTCATTTGGTTTGGCTGATACTTGGGTTAGGGTCTTGGAATTTAAATATTTGTTCCTTAGCAAGGATTGCCAGATACCATCAGTATTTATAAGATTGACAATCCATTTGGCTAATAAACATTTGTTTTGTAGGTATAAATCAGTAATTCCAAGACCTCCCTGATCCTTATGGCGACAAAGGATGTCCCACTTAGCAAGTCTATATTTATGTTTAACATTAGACCCTTGGCAGAAGAATCTTGACATGAATTTGTCAAGATTTTTGAGGACCCCTTTTGGGACCTTAAAGAAGGACATCATGAATATTGGGAGACTACTTAAGACTGAGTTCAACAAAACTAGTCTGCCCCCATAGGATAGGTATTTAGCTTTCCAACATGAAAGTTTTTGTTCAAAGCGTTCTTCAACCTTACTCCATTCAGAATTTAGGAGTTGTCTATGGTGCATTGGGATACCTAAATATCTGAAAGGGTAAGCCCCTATGTTACAACCAAAGAGTGTTGTATAATAAGGTTCCATCTCTTTGGCATCACCATAACAGAAGATTTCACTTTTGTGGTAATTAATCTTTAGACCAGATAATTGTTCAAAAACGCAAAGCAAGAGTTTCAAATTTTTCGCTTGCTCTGGGTCATGGTCTAAAAAAATAATGGTGTCATCAGCATATTGTAAAATAGATAACCCATCATCAATTAGGTGTGGGATAATCCCTCTTATTTGTCCATCGGTCTTTGCTCTATTAATGAGAAGAGCTAGCATATCAGCGACGATGTTAAATAAGATAGGTGACATAGGATCTCCTTGTCTAAGGCCACGTTTGGTCTGAAAATAGGGGCCTATGTCATCGTTGACTTTAACCCCTACACTACCTCCTGTGACCATACTCTGAACCCATCTACACCATTTGGGGGAGAACCCCTTCATGCGTAAAGTTTGTTGTAGGAATGACCATTTGACCAAGATTTTCTAGAGAATTAACATGATTTACATGATGTAGTTTTCAAATGGCTTAATATGTTGTAATTGGTAGGTTTCTTCTATCACTCTTTTAGCATCGGCAAGTTTTGTCTTCTTATAGGAGTTAAGATTTTTTTTCAAAATCGACTCTCAAACTTGATTTTTTTGGGGTAAGATTGGAAAAAGCTGCTAGCCAACAACTCTCAATCTCTCGGCTTCCAATCTTAACGTACTTGGTAAAATAGGCACAACCGCGTAGAAGTATACATACGCATATCCGTCGACTAACTCGAAGGTGAAAGAATGTGGGAAAGAATAATAAGTAGCACAAGGTTCCTACGTTTTTTCTGTGAAATTAAACTGATTTCTATGAAATTTGTGTACGAATCTTGTGAAATTAATGCATTTTGTAGAGCTTGGGTTGGAGAGCTCTCACCGAGGGTTCAAATCTTGGGTGCGACATTTTATCCTGGATTTATTTCCAGGATTTTCCGCGCTATGCATTAAGTGGTAGGTGACGTCCCCCTCGACAGCGAGGCGTCTGTGGTGACTTTGTGAACTTTAAGATTTGTCGGCCTCCGATTTCGAAGGTGCTCATAGGGATAGGGTTTGTGTGCGTGTGTTCATAGGGGTGAGTGTGCGTACGTGTTGAGCGTTTACGTTATACTGTGTAATCTTAAAAAAAAACTATAGTGCTCAGAATATTATCCTTCTATTATAAATGTACCATTTCACCCATAATTACATAAAAAATTAGAAAAAACAGTAAAAAAAACTTTTTTAGTGCTGGTCCTACCAATTTAGTAGACACCCGGTGCATTCGAGTGATTTCCTCCCTCGGTGCCTGTTGGTGCCTCTTCATTTCTAGGATCACTCCTCTCCCGTCATAGTAAATATTCTCTTTTTAATATACAATTAACCGTAGGGACTTCTTGCCCATCCTGCTCTTTTTTAAAATATATATATAAAAAAAAATAACGAAACCTGCATTGCTTGCCACTGGCTCATGCTCCAAGAGACCAAGAGTTGGCCACGTATTCAGCCTCTTTGCGTGTAAAACTTGGGATTGCACCTGTACTGTTTCGTCTGTACCCCTTGAGAGTTAAAACAATGTGAGCAGAGTGGAGGTTAGTACAGCAGGAGAATAAATGCACAACTAGCAGCCGTTGGCGTCTCCGCTCTCGGTTCTTCCATCAGGCGAGTAGGAGTAGGTGATTCATTCAAGGCCGGTCTCTTCAACGGTTAAACAGCTAGCGCGTGTTAGCGTAGTGATCATCAAAGCTTGGGCTTGGCATCAGATCGAGGAAGCTGCAGGTACTCCATATTTCTTCCTTTCGTATGTAGTAGCCTGGGTTCTCCAAGATGATCAAAGATTATCATTCTTCAGTCTTATCTTCCGTAGCTTGCGATTAAAAGTAGTACTTCTTCTCCAACTTGTTTCATTCAATCGTTCTGTTCTGGCATGTCCTCGACATGCTTAGATGTGGTAAAGATGAGAAAGCCTGGCAAGAGAAGCAGGGAGAGGGATGCATGTTTCTGTTCGGATCACAAGGATGACTAGGACAAGTATTTCTTCAAGGTTCTGGTTGGTGATTTTCGTGAACGATTGGTAAGTTTTCTAGTCCGCCATTGTCTTCCTGGGAAGTGTTCTTTCTTAAATTTTGCTGTGGCGATGGTAACCGTCTCTGCCTGCTCAGAAGTAGGAATATTGAGCTAGCAATTCCATCATCTCCCATCTTTGTTCATTTGCTCCAAAACCAAGTCCTTAATCCCTCGGTTCAAAAAAAAAAAAAAAAAATCCTTAGTCCCGAAAGAAAACTGAATACAAAGATTTGGCCTCTTATAGACAATATAGAAGATATGTTCCGTATTATTATTCTGAAGCTATATATGCTAGATTTTGACAGGACTGCTTGTGCAACCTCAGAATATTTATTGGTTTTTTTTTTTAATTACACAGTACAACGTAGACGCTCAACACGCACATACACTCACTCCCTATGAACACACGTACGCAAACCCTAACCCTATGAGCACCTTCGAAGGACTGCGCCGGCAAATCTTGAAGTTCAGAAGTCACCACAGGCGCCTCGCTATCGACGGGGACGTCGCCTACCACTTAATGCATAACGCCGGAAAATCCATTGCGCCGCGTATTATATAGTTAAACAGTATCTAGGGATAAACTTAGTCCTTAGATGTGGGCAACAAAGTACTACTCTGTATCTGTTTTGATGCCAATTTCAGCCAATTTCTTGAATTGAAGAGATATATAAGAGCTTGTTCCATTTTATTGCTGCAGGCCATACCTGATAAATTCAAGCAACATTTCAGAGGGCTAGTAGCAAACAGTGTTAAGATAGAATCAAGCTGTGGCCACACTTTTGATGTTGAAGTAGCTAAGAATATGGGCAAAGTAGTCCTTCAAACGGGATGGAAGGCCTTTGTTACTTCCCATGACTTGAACAAGGGGGACTTCTTGGTTTTCAAGTATGACGGGACTTCTCGATTGAAGGTTATCATATTTGATCTCAGTTGTTGCGAGAAAGTGTTGCCATGCCTTATCAAGAGAAATCATATCTGTGGCAGAGAAACAAGCGAAATGCCCATTGAAATTTCAAGCAGTGCTGGAGATCTTCCCATGAATGTCACTGCTAGTTCATCAACCTCTCTATCTGACTCATCAGGTTTGAGTCACCAAGTTGAACCAACTTAAGTAGGATTTACTTTACAGATAACCATGACCTCACATTTCTTTCTCTTTGTTTCTCTGTAGGAGATTCTACATGTCCAGATGACCAGAAATCACATTGTATTCCAGGTTACATCTTCCCACGGGGGAACCAGTCTCACCTGTGCGCAGATGAAGAAACTGAAGGAGAGAGTCCGAGCTAGTACTTCTACAATCCCCATCTATGGATGCATCATCAACAAGTTCAATGTTCATGGAAGATCTCAGGCTTTGGTGAGCTTGGAAACTTTGTTCTCGGATTGGTATTGTACTACAATTATATGCTTAATTTTGAAAACATGTTGTTGGAGGCCACCTATCCATCCACTGTATAACCTGGAGCTAAAGCGGACATGTGAGCGGGGCGGGCGACTCCCGACGCGCCCCGCCACCGCCGCCCCGCCGCCGCCGACCGGCGCCGCCCGGCGCCCCTCCACCCATGCCAACTGCAGATCCGGCACCTCCACGGCGAGCTACCGCTGGAGGCCATCCTCGCCTTTGTTCGTCCACGGCCGGGAGATCGGGCGCGTCCTCGCCGCGTGCCCGCCGCCGCCGCTCACGGAGCCCGAGGTCCGCCGCCGGTGAGGCGAGCTGGCGCCGCCTTGCGGGGCCTCCTCGGCCGCCCGCCAGCTCCGACGCGGCGCGCAGGCAGCGGCCGCCGCCCAACTCCATCTCGTCGCCCTCGCGGCGTCGTCGCTTTGGCCGGCGCCCCCCGTCGTTCGCCGGCTGCCGACGCCCCGGCGCCGGTGTGCGGATCCGCGGCCCTCGGGCCGCGTTGACCGGGCACCGGACGCCAGCCTCAGCACGCCGCCGACCACGGGGGCAGCCGCGACCCGCCGCCGTCGCCGGGCTGGCGGGAGCCCCGGCCGCCCGTCCTCCCGCTGCTCGTGGCGGGCGGGGAGCAGCCAGCCGCTCCCACGCCGCCGCCGTCCCTCCGTCCCGTCATCCCGCCGCCCCGACGTCCCCCTCGCAGCTGCCGCGATACGCTGGCGATGGTGCCTCACGCCGACGAAGGCGGCTGAGGCCGCCTCGCTGAAGCTCGAGGACCCGCCGGCCGCCTCTGCATCGCCATTGTCGGCGCCGTCCGTGGGGCGGAACGACGGCCGTGGGCGGTTTTCGAGCCGGCGGCCGCCGCCGCCGCCGGCCTCCACCAAGCTGCTGCCCTCCAGATTCTCCCCCCCCCCGCCCTGAATCGCGGCGGGGTGGAGCGCCTCGCCATCGCTGCCGGCCTCGATGGCGGCAGCCGCCGGGCAACCGACCCAGCGCCGAGCCCGCTGGAGCGGCGGTCGGCGCTGCTCGGCGCGGCGCCGGAGTAGCGGTCGCCGCGACGGCGTCGACGCCGTGGAGCCCGACGGTTGCGGCGGGCAGGCCCTTTCCCCCCGGATGCGGCACCGTACTTCCGGCCGCCGGAAGATCCAAGGCGACGCGGCGGGAAGATAACTTCTCCGATTGCTCGGGACGAGGGGACGCCGTCGGCGTGAGCCGAGGCCCCGCCGTCGGCGCGCTGCGCGCGCCGCCCACCGCCCGGGGTTGAGAGCTCTCCCGACGGCGGCCATGCCAACCTCCGCGCTTTCCCGCACCGCGTCGTCGTGGCGGGCGGGCCACCGCCGCGACCGCCACGGCGGGCGCCGCGGTCCACGCTGCCTCCATCGTCGTCGGAGGTGCGGGCGGGTGCCAACGATGCCGACGGCGCGACGCTCCATCCCGCCGCTGACCCTCTCCGCGGTGCTCTGCAGCCGCCGCGGTGCCCGCACCCTAGCGCCTCGGTCCACGCCGATCCGCGCGTGTACCCGACGCGCATGCGGCTTGGTCGTTACCATCGTGCACCGCAGCACGGCCGGCGTGGCTACCCGGAGCCACGCCTCTACCACCGCCGGGTGGGGCTCTTGTCGACGCAGATGGCTTCACCCTCATCGAGGCGTGGGGGTCAGCCGCCATGCCTTGCCCAACCTTCGCCGCCACCGACCGTCCCTTCTTCGCCGTCGGCCTCGCTTCAACCGTCTAGCCGGGGGATCACGTCGCCGCCCCGCAGCTCTTCTCCGACCCGCCGCCTCCTCTCGCGCCAAGCACGGCACCGGGCGCTGGACTGGGCGGGGCTTCACCGTCACCCGCCTCGGCGACCCCGTGGACCGTGTGCGAGCCGCGCCCACGCCTTTGCCCCGGATCGCCATGACGTCAACCCTCCAGTGGACGCCCGGGGGCCTCTAGGGCCCACGCCGCCGCGGCTCCCTTCTTCGCCGGACGCAGATACTCTATCCGGCCCCATCCGCGTCGTCGGGCCCCGGCGTTCGCACACACCTCCTTCCGCCGGCCAAGCTCGCCACGCTCATGTCCGTGCCTCCTGCCTGACTCGCCCCTCGGGACCGGAGCCGGGAGGACCACCGCCACGCGCCCGAGGCGCCACGTAGGTTGCTTTGACCGGTGGGCCGACCTTGTCGACGTCGAGCGGACGGCGCCTCCTCGTGACGCGCACTCACGCAGCACCAACCCCAGATCGGTCGATGGACCGGTGGGGGAGATGGCACCTAATGAGCTCGCGTTCACGACACCACTTCGCCGCGGCGCCACCGGCTTCCCGACATCGGTCCCCGGGATTGTACCGCCACGCCGACGCAGGTACCGCCTCCACCCGGGACCCGGCCGCTCCCTTCTCCACCGTCGCGCCAATGACCGGTGGGGCGAACTCCTCCACTCGGAGTTTGCGGCCGCCTTGGGTCTGCGCCCCGCCCGGCGTTTCCGCCGCTCCGCTCAATGCTCGCGCCACAGCTCCTTCACCCGCCCCGGTCACGCCCGACCCTGCGGCGCGCCTATCCCGCCGATGTGCGGCCGTGGGTCGATGCGCCGTCGTCGGATCGCCATCCTCCCCACGGAGGCCGCCATCACGGCGTTTGTTGACTCCTTCCGGCTACCCCTCGAGCAGCCGCTCGCTCCTCGCCGCCTCATCTACGGACTTCTCGGATGGACGATTGGGTCCCTAGGCGGCTCCCGTCTGGCGGCCAAATCGGCTCACGGGACCGAGGTCGCGGAGCGGCGCGCTTCAGCGTCCTGCTCAACAAGTGGGAGGGGCGCCCAGACAATGCCGGCTCCTCCACACCCGATGACGCGGTGACCGAGCGGCTGCTTGGGCACTTCAGGGGACACGTACCGGACTACAAACGCCAGGTAGGCGCATCTTCTTCCCGCGGCGCGGTGCTCGGCGGGGTGCTCGCCGCGTCGCCCCGGCGCCCGGTGACCACCGCCGCCACCCCACCGCCGCGCTTTTAGTCGCCTCATTTAGTTTCCTTACCAGTTACACCACTCTAAGCTCCACCGTTGCAGCCGGTGATTTGTGTTAGTGTGCCCCGCCTCGCGTGTTTCCGTGCACCTCGCTAGGGAACTCGCGAGGTTGTAAGCTTAAACTCCTTTTTCTCTTAATGCAGAACGGGTCAAAGTGCCTGGTTTCGAAAAAAAAAAAAAAAAAAAAAAAAACATGTTGTTGGAGAATAGGCATTTCCCTGCTTTATGAGGGAAGGAGCTATAATTTTTCAGAAACAGGGATAGGGGAACTGAAGTACCAGTGTGGGAGTAGTCGATTTCTTACTTTTAGCAATGAGTAAAGTGCATGTCAGGTCCTCAAACTATGGAGGCATTCCCATCTAGGTCCTCAAACTAAAAAAACGACTATCTAGGTCCTCAATCTATTGCTCCCACACACCAACCGTCCAAATCATGCCATGTGAGCGCCTGCATCCGACGTGGCCATGCCAAGTGGAAGATAGAGTTGTGCATGTGCCAAGTTTTTCAAAAAAAAACACCCTGCCTCCTTTCTCTTTATCACTCCCAACTCCAACCGGCAAGTCCCGCGGCTGCAGCGGCAGGCCACAGTACCACACCACGCTTCGTCCGTTGCCGAGCCGGCGCTCGCCGCACAGCACCCACGTCGGCCAGCACCTACGGGTCCAGCCGTCCAGGAAACCGACCGCCTGCTCGTCCGAGCTGATGCCGAGCCGTCGCAGGGCGTGCACGCAGCACGCGGACGCGCCGTTCTTCCCGAGCTACACGGCCTCGCCATTTGAGAAGGGGATGACAGTCGCGGCCTCGCTGTCCCCGTTGTGGTGTGACTGTGAGTGCCTGCCGAGCCTGAGTGGAGGGAGGGGGCAGCGCGCAGTGCATGGTGTCGGTGGACCGTGAGCCTGCTCCGTGGCGCGCCGTCCCGGCAATGGATCCGTGCGCATCGCGGGCGTGCAACAGTCTCGTCGGTCCCCAGCAGATTGGCGGCGTCGAGCACCGTGGAAGCGCGCACGCGCCATGGCATGACCGACTACTGACTTTTGACTTTTGTATCTTTGTCAGTCTCGGCGAGTGAGAAAACTGAAGGCGCTGGTGCTACATCGTGTTTGATAATCATAAAATAGTGGTGATGAGCGGTTCATGTCTTGCTAAGTTGGTGGGCAACGTATCCTATGCTAACTAGATTCGTATGCTAACTATGCTAACTCCGATCTGGACCTCTCCATGAGCATCCGATGGATGACATAGGTGGGTTAATTTAGCACTTAAACCCTCCCACCATTAGCTTTTCTAATCAAATTTTCTGGCACTTAAACCCACCTACGTCTCCATCCATCGGATGCTCATCGAAGGTCCGGAAGTTAGCATAGTTAGCATACGAATCTAGTTAGCATAGGATACGTTGCCAAGTTGGTGATGCTAATAAGCTGATCGCTGACAACAACCTTTTGGACACCACGCTCGGCTCCGGCACCAACGAGCTGCTCGGCACGTCACCATGTGGATCCCCGAGTTCAGGCCGACCGGGCGCGAACTCGCCGGGCATCTTGGAACCGCTGCTCCTGGTGGACGAGGACCACCTGGACGAGGTGTGGGCGGTGTCCGTCATCGCCAAGACCTGCCTTTGCCTCAGCGTCAAGCCGTCGCGCCGGCTGTTAGGAACAGGACGCGCCTCACAGACTTGACACCGCCCCCCACGGCGCGCTGGAGAGCCCTGAGAGCCCGCTCCGCGTGGTGCGCCAGGGCTCCTCCCGGTCCAGCTCGCGCGGCAGCAGCTGCGGAGCTCGCCGTCCCCGAGCTCGTGGGCAGTCCGTGTGCCGGGGGAACCACCGGGTGCAGAGCCTGGACGTCGCCCGCGGTTGGAGTTGGGAGTGAGAGAGAGAAAGGAGGCAGGGTGTTTTTTGAAAACTTAGCACGTGATGCTTCCACTTGGCATGGGCCGCATGTCCACGTCGGATGCAGGCGCTCACATGGCATGATTTGGATGGTTAGTGTGCGAGAGTAATAGATCGAGGACCTAAATAGTCTTTTTTTAGTTTGAGGACCCGATGATGGGAATGCATCAATAGTTTGAGGACCTGACATACACTTTACTCTTTAGCAATCACCACCTTTTTCCTACAAAGCCATAGCCCAGCAAATCCCTTGCAAGCAACAATCACATAATCTTTCTCCCATTTTTCTTGTCCAGGTCAATATGACATTTAATAAAATCAGAAGATCGAGTAGAAAAAAAATAATTTTGAAGATTTATTTATTTTTAATATTTGAAGTACTACTAGCTCTACACAAATTGCCTTAAAGAAATAATTTACAATCTTGATGCAAGTACTTCCAGCTTGAGCTATTTTTCAGCTAACTTGTAACACCTTCCTACTGCAATCAGGACATACCAAGAGTATATGCTGATGTATATCTACCATTTGAGGACCAAACACTGATGCTTCAATGCCGTGGCAAGAGTTGGGAAGTTCGGTGTGTGATTAAGAAGGACAAACACAGAGTCAAAAGGCTTATGAAAGGGTGGAAACAGTTTGTTCGTGACAACAAGTTGGAGCTGGGAGATCTCTGCCTCTTTGAGCTACTTGAAAATATGAAGCACACGATGAATGTGCATGTCATTCGTGGAAAATGAAAGTTGGCAAACAGTTAACGTTGTTGGTTCCAGCTTTTGCAATATGCTGGTAGCAGTGATATTAGGTTTGAGCGCCTAGCTTACCCTGCTCATATCCATGGCTTGTCTCCATCCTCTGACTTGGCAATTGGTGAGCTCATGTTCTGCCGAAGTTCAGACTGTTTCCCTTGTAATCCATCGATGTTTTTGTTTCTGCTGTGATGTAATTAGCTACCGCAACGTCAAACAATATGACTGTTTCACTTGTAATCCATCTATGTGTTTTCTTTCTGCTTTGATGCAATTAGCTACTGCAACGTGAAAGCCATGACATTGAACAAAATCATAGCCCAGCGAATCCCACATAATCCTTCTCCCCTTTTTTCCTTGGCTTGGTTAAAATGACATTGAAAAAAAAAATCAGAATACTAACAACAACAGAAATATATCTTTTTTTATGATTTACGTGCTTTGTTAATATTTGAAGTACTGCTACTAGCTGAAAACAAATTGCCTTTTTTGACAAACTAAAAAAAAACAAATTGCCTTGAAGAAATTTACAGTCTTCATGCAAGTGCTAGCAGCTTCAGCTATATTTTTCGGTTGACCTTACACTTTCCTATTGCAATCAGGGCATACCAAAAGTATACGCTGATGTATATCTACCATTTGAGAAACAAACGCTGATGCTTCAGTGCTATGGCAAGAGTTGGGAAGTGCAGTGTATAATTCGTCAGAGGAGAAGCAAAAATCTTTCGCATGGGTGGAGACAGTTTGCTCGTGACAACAAGTTGCAGGTTGGAGATCTCTGCCTCTTTGAGCTACTTGAAAACACGAAGTACATGATGAATGTGCATATCATTCGCGCAAAATGAAACTTGGACAAGCAGTTGATGCTGTTGGTGCCAGCTTAGCTTTTGCAGTATGGTGAAAGATGTGATTTTAGGTTAGAGCTACTAGCTTGATATCCATGGCTTGTCCATCCCCTGTTCGGGCAACTGGTTAACTCATGTTCTCTAAGTCCACACTGTTTCACTTGTAATAATCCATATCTATGTTTATGTTGTTGCTGTGATGCAATTAGCTACTGGAACGTCAAAGCCATGACTTTGCTTGTGAAATATATGAAATTTGTTAAATCGCTAAAAGAACTTGGGCGTATTCATTTCCAGTTCTATTTTCTTCTATGCCAGCACAAGAGATTTGTGTCTTCAAATTATGTTTTGCAGAAAAATTGAATGTTCACAGATATGAAGCCACTTTGTCTAAGCAAGGGCTCATGATGCACAAGTCACACACAAAAAGATGCAAATGTCTTAACAGATTTTTATTAAAAAAAAATACTACCTCCGTCTCAAAATAAATCAATTCCTAGAATCACCCTAAGTCAAACTATCTTAAGTTTTTGGTGTTCTCTTTCTATAAAGTGAGTCTTTGCTTTATCAAAAAAAAAAAAAAGTGAGTCTTTAATTTGACTTAGGACAACTCTAGAAGTTAATTTCAAATCAGATGGAGGGAGCATGTCTTGATAGATGGACATTCTACTAGGCTACAATAGTACATTACATTAGCTCCCTCCGTATAATTTTGACCAGAGGAAGTCATACAAATTCGATTCTAACCCTTGATTTTTCTTATAGTACGTAGTCAATTGCTAAAAAAATAGTATCGTCTTAGAGGTACTTTAAATGCAAATCTATTGATGCACATTTTATGCTCTAAATTTGTATATAATGTGACTCGTTTGTCAAAAATATATAAGCTTCTACTTTTCCTCGAGTCAAAATGACTATCATTTGTCGACGGAGGGAGTAGTTCACTACATTAAAAAAAATACCATCTCAAAAAATGGGGAGAAAAGAAAGGAGAGCCATTGTTTCATGATGGTTACTTACGGTGGAATCCACATGTTTTTTTTAAGAACTCAGTTGGGGAAACCCCACACCCCCCCCAATCTTTTTTTTATTATAAAGGGATAAAAAAAGGTTTACAGGTGCATAAGCTGTGCAAAAAAAAAAAAAAAAAAAAGATTAGGGGATATTCTCCAGCTACAACTTCAGAGAGCTTGCAAGACTAGGTTTGGCTTTGATGCAAATCAAACCAATTTGCTCCTTAAAATGTCTCTTCCAATTTGCTCCACATGTTTATCTTATCATACTAAATTACTAATTACAGAGTATGATTTTTGATGATTACCATAAATCTCAATCAATATTTTTAAAATTTTTAAGGTGTGAACGTGAGCTTTTATGGTCCAGCTTTTGATGTGAGGCCCACATGCAGTTCTTACTTTTGTAAACTGGCATATACTAGCTTCATGACTTTTAGAATCCTTTTTGAAAAATTTCAGTTAATTTGGTCAAAAATTTTAAGACATGAAGGGACCCACATATTGACATGGCAGTGCTAATTGGCATGAAATGGTGACTAGTTGCATCAAATCCTTTGGAATAAATTTTGCTAATTAATTTAGATAGAATTTTATTAACACGGAGGTGAGATTTTAAATCTAGGGATCTGACTTTTAATGTGAACTTATATACTCTATATAAGAACTTATGTATAGGTTTCTATAACAAACCTACGGGGTTTAATTAGTTTGTGAATTGGAATGGGTTGGATTGAATATAATTATAAAAATATAAGGTGGTGGGTTGGTAAAGAGAACTAATTTGTTATAAAGTTGGATTGGGTATGAGATGGATTTTAATCCATTGGTAGGCCTCTTGATATAAAGGAAAGGCCACAACTAAAGCTGGACGGAAAAACTCGAAACACGTTAGCTCGCCGCTCGGTGGCTGGGCTCGGCTCGACTTCGACTCGCTCGTTAGACTAACGACCCGAGCTGAGCCAAGATTTTAGCTCGTTAGCTATATCGAGCCAACTCAAGCTAGCTCGCGAGCCGCTCATGAGCCAAACGAGCTATACATACAAGGAAAAAAAAAAAAGAAAAATCTATATTAGTTTTGTATTACATTATGTCGCGCATTACATATGTTAGCACATATTAAGTTTTTTTTTTCAATCTAAGGTCCTAGATGTATTATTTTTTATATTATTATAATTTTTAAATTTTAGATAAATACAAATATTATATTTTGGGTATTTTTTGTCCTTGGCTCATGAGCTTAACGAGCCACCTCGAGCTTTTAATAAGCCGAGCCGAAGCTGGACTTTTGGCTCGTTAAGATAATGAGCCGAAGCCGAGCTACCTCGTTATCCTAACGAGCCATAACGAGCCACGATTCTTATTTGGCGCGCGGCGCCGCCAAAAATAGCGGTCTGCGGACGCTGGCGTGGCGCGTCGGGCTATGTCCCTAATCAATCGCCACATTTGACCGCACCGATGCTATACGGCGCGGCGAGAACCATTGCTGGTGCACGGTGCATGCCGACACGCAGGGCAGGGTGGGGTCCCACGTTTTTTTTTGTTTTATCGTTTTCTTTAAAATGTAATAACTTCTTCGCCAAACATCGGTTTTCAATTTCGTTTTCACCATCCCGTTAATTATGATGAGATCTATAAAACTAGATCCATGTTGAATATGTTTTGAGAAACTTTTCGTGATCCCAAAAATTTATATTTAAAGTACAAAAGTTTTACATCTAAGAGTATAAAGTTTTTATACTTGAGTATAAAGTTTCAAAATTTATAGTGTAAAGTTTTGGCTTTGAGATTAGAGTTGATTGTGTTTGCTAAGATTAGGGTTAACGCCGTATGCTTTGAGATTAGTGTTTATGTCTTTTGTGAGATTAGGGTTCATGGCGTTTCTTGCCGAGATTAGGGTTCATTGCATTCTTTGAGATTAGGGTTCATGGTGTTGCCGAGATTAGGGCTCATGGTCGGAGATTAGGGTTCATGACTTTTCTTTGAGATTAGGGTTAATGGCTTTGTTGAGATTAGGGTTCATGGCTTTGCTGAGATTAGGGTTCATGGCGTTGCTGAGATTAGGGTTCATGGCTTTTGCTGAGATTAGGGTTCATGGCGTTGCTTAGATTAGGGTTCATGCCGTTTGTTGAGATTAGGGTTCATGGCGTTGCTGAGATTAGGGTTCTTTTGCTGAGATTAGGGTTCATGGCATTGCTTAGATTAGGGTTCATGCCGTTTGTTGAGATTAGGGTTCATGGCGTTTACCGAGTCAATAACTGATTTTTAAATTTAGGGTTTTGGGACAAGTGTCCTTTTAAATGCATGCCCCCTATTAGGCAATGGGTTTTAGGGCAAGTGTCTTTTGAAATGGATGCCCCCTACTAGAGAATGGGTTTGGGGGGCAAGTGTCTTTTGAAAAGCATGCCCCTACTAGGCAATGGGTTTTAGGGGGCAAGTGTCTTTTGAAAATTTTAGCTTGTAGAAAATAAATTTTCGACTCAATGACGCTTTTGATAGGAGAAACCGAAAAAAAATACGGGCCACAAAAAATCTTGGCTCATTGACGTAAAAAGCCCGCACAGAGAAACAGCCGGTTGTGGTATGGGTGTGTGCGCCGCTATTGTTATCGGTGCATGCGCGCCCGGTTGCTATTGATGCATGCATGCATATGCGCCGTTATTGTTGCTGGCGCATGTGCGCTGCTAATGCTAGTGGTGCACGCGCGCCAAGTAGTCTCGCCGCGAGCCGAGCCGAGTCGAGCTGGCTCGGTATCCAGCTTTAGCCGCAACAAACGTACAAGCATCGGTTATCAACTTATCATATTATTATGGGAAAAAAAAAGATGTACACCCTGCACCACACCTATGTGCAGACCCAGCTTGGGTGTAAGGCACGTGTCCCAAAAAGCTCACAAGGTAAGGGATTATTGTGTCAGGCTTAAATTTCGGAGGGTCAAATGTGGGTTTACAGAGTCACGGTGGAGAGGATTTACACCTATTTTCCCCTCGTACCACATTGTTATTGCTAGGCTGGTGTGTTTTAGAGCTCAAAATTCCTTCCCAAATTCCACTATGAAAAAGAAGATTCTCCATCACATCAAAATGTCGACACACATGTATCGTGTACTAAATATAGATAAAAAAATAAAATAATTACACAATTTAGATTTACATTGCGAGACGATTCTTTTGAGCTTAGTTACGCCATGGTACGATAATATTTACCACTAACAAACGAAACGTGCTACAGTGTATGATTTGACATGCATGTCCCATCCGTCCAAAATTTTGACCAAAATTTTAGGCGGCCACCCGAGCCGACCTGTCGTAACTCCGAGTCGCTCATCGTTCCAACTTTTCCAAGCGACGCTAGCTAGGCTGCTGAATGAAATCACCATCAATCATCAAACGCCGGGCTGATGCTGTGCTAACCTGTTGTTGCCGGTGCCGGGCTGCTGCGTTGTGCGTGAGATCAGAGCAGATACAATAAGCCATGTCAGCTTGACTAATAGCCAAAACAACTCAGCAAAATCCTAGGTGTAAGAGAGAGAAAGTTGAAAAAAGAAGCAGCTTGGCAATGCTCCCGTCGCCCGGCTATTCACGAGCTCCAAGGCAGTGTGGTTGTTTTTGGCCAACGGAAGTGAGGAGAGGTGGAGAGAGACTATGCATGTAGTGAGTCCAGTGCATTAATATATGATTTTGGAATCCGCGAAGTCGTTTCATTATTGTATGGCTTGGCTATAGAAGTAGTATCCTTGTGACATGGCCTGACTATTAGTTAAGGGTGTGTTTAGTTGGTGAAATATTTTGGGTTCGGGTACTGTAGCATTTTTTGTTTGTATTTGATAATTATTGTTCTATCGTGGACTAACTAGGTTTAAAAGATTCGCCTCACACTTTTCAGTCAAACTATACAATTTATTTTTTTATTTATCTATATTTAGTGTTCCATGCATGCGCCAAGAGATTTGATAGGATAGGTACTGTAGCACTTTTCATGCTTTTCACAACTGAACATGAACTTGCTCTCAGAGGGGCAAGCGCTGGCATCGGTATCTGCATCGGCATCGGCCACTGCGCACTGCGGTGCTGTGAAAGTTGTGAAGGCCCTCATCATGATCATGACGCTTCTTGCCATGTCACTTCGTGTTCTTAATGACGGCGTCCTCGTTCTTCGTCAAGGCCGGCGCTTCCTCTTCGCTCCGGAGTTTGATCTCTTGTAAAAAAGGTTTCCATCCAAGCACCCCCCGGTAAAAAGGGCGACTGCCAAACTTGGTAAAAAGCCGGTCAATAGTGCCATGACCGTGCTTTGCGCTTATGAGTGTGTTTGGCCATGTTTAGTTGGTGAAAAGTGAATCAAAAAATGTTATTGTATCCGGCACATTAAATCTTTTAACGTATAAATGGAGCATAAATTTAGATAAATAAAAAAACTAACTCGCATTATTTGGCTGAAAAGTTCGAGACGAATCTTTTGAGTCTAATTAGTCCATGGTAGGACAATAAGTACCAAATACAAACGAAAAAGTGTTACAAAGAGCTGAACCCATTCTAAAAATTTGCACCGTTCGAACTAAGAAGTATTGTAGCAATTTTCATTTGTTTGCGGTAAATATTATTTTACCATGGTCATCGCCGGGTGTGGAGCCCCCCCCCCCCCCCCGCCCGGTGGAGGAGAGCCACCCACCCTCTACAACATCGGTGGAGGAGGAGCGCCGAGATGAAGTCCTTCATCTCCCATGGCAATCGAAGTGAAGAGGTCCGGAGCTCGGACCGGGAGCTAGAACGGGCACAATGGCCGGCCCCAGCGCCATCGCGTCCCATGCAGGGAGCCCTGGCGGCGCACCCCAGTGGCGCAGGACTGGGGATGGTGCCGGGCTTCCTGAGGAGGTGGTGGGTGTGTAGGTCCACCTCGGGGGTGCCGGTTGGAGTGTGGCGAAGATGGACGCAAGGCTGCGGCGGTGATTGAAGGCTTCCTGGACGGAGCGCGGGAAGAGGACGTAGTCGACGCCGTAGATGACGCAGTCGGCGCGAACCACGACATCAGGACTGCTGGGGGAGCACAAGAACGGTGGCTGGTCGAGCGAGATTTGCTGGGGCGGTGGCCAATATTTTCCAAGGCAAAGAGAGAGAAGACAGAGTAGTGAGGATTTGTTTTGTTTTTTTCGATGGGTCCAAGCCCGCTGCTGGGTGGCAGGAGCAAGCGTCCGGGCCGACGTGCTCATAAGGGTAGGGTTTGCGTACATGTATTCATAAGGATGAGTGTGTGTGCGTATTGTGAGTGTCTACATTGTACCCCCTCTCCAGGATGGTATTAGAAGTCGCTTTGAGACAGCGACACGGTCTCCAAAACACAACTTTGACCTCTTATTATTATAAAAAATATTTATGGAGATGTGATATATGTATATTTTTATCAAAGTGTTTTTTTAAGACAAATCTACTCATATAATTTTTACATTTATAAACTCAACAACTTAAAGTTGTTGATGATTTATATTCCCCATGTTTGACCCAAACCTTGGCCAAAACGACTTATAATACTAATTTAAAAAAACAATTACCGTTATCAAAACACTAATCAGCATCAGGTGACATGCTCTGGTGGTGGCTATTTATACATGGTTGTTCCAAAAGGCAAAACCACCGGCTGTGCTCCAAAACCCCATCCACCGGCGACGCACCGCTGCAGGTGTCCACCGGCCGCCTTCTCAGGCATTCGACTGCTGCAGTTGTCCACGGCCGATTTAGGTGAGTTCCTCATCCTCCCGACACCCTCCGATTTTGAGCAGAAGATGTCTCGATTTTTACTTGCAAATGCCTGAAAAATCATTCCTTTTACGACTTGGGGGCGGTCGGTTGTTTTGCAGGCCTCGATGAATCGGCACAAGGCACCCGGCGACGGGTCCGGTGGTGGTGATGACTACGGGGATAGCGGAGGTGGGGGCAGTGCTGACCGCGGCGGGTCTGGCGTTGAGGGTGGCGTCGGGTCCGGCGGTGGTGACGGCTATGAGGATGACGGAGGTGGTGGCGGTGCTGGCCGTGGCGGGTCTAGCGGTGGTGACGGCTGCGGGGATGGCGGTGGCGGTGACCGGGGTGCTGTCGGTCCTGGCGGAGGCGCTTGCGCCCCCTCCGGTCACGGAGGCGCTGACGACGGAGGCGCGCGCGGAGACGGTGGCGCCGTCTCGGCTGTGGAAAGGCTGCGGTGGGCTGCCGCGGAAAGAAATGGCCCGTCGCAGGAAGCGCCCCCACCAACGTCTGATTCGACCTCAAACGACGACGACGACGACGACTTCGTTGAGCCTCCGTTCGGTCCTGCTGCTGCGGCTCGCCGTCAAATGCCGCCGATTTCGCCGTCTACTGGACCACGCACTCCATCCTCTGCTATGCGGACTGAGGCAACAAGAAAAAGAGATTCCACAGGCAAGCGGGCAGTCACGTTCAAGGTATGTGCACATAGCTATGGTTTAACAACGTGCATAAAAACCTCCCCTTTGCGTCCATCCAGAAGCTTATTTTTCTTTTGTCTTTACATTCGAATGCAGGAGTCACCTTCACATTGTGGGAAGAAGATGAAGCACGGTGATTCCGGGAGTTCAAAGAGTGCTTCTAAATCTGTTGGGCCTGTAAGTTTTTCTTTTATTTATTTTCTTATTATATGCGCTGCTATTTAGATTTCTTTTTCGTTTTTTGCCATAACCGTGAAGTATGTTTTTTATGCACTGTTTTATATATTCCTTTTTTCCAATATCAGGATGCTGATGAACCATCACAGCATCCCAAGCAGAGGGGTCGATTGGCAAGAAGCAATGCGGACGGTGATAAGTTGGTGGCTGCAAGCAAAGTAAGTTAAAAATCACTTTGTGCTTTAACCATGAACCACAGTGCCAAATTGTCTCTTTCGATGATGTTTAAAACAGAGTAAGTGTTTGTTTACCCATTCATAGTATTATTAATCACATGGGACTGATTTAATTTTCTCAATGCTGATAATGTCACTTGTTGTATGCACTACTTATACTATGTTTGTGCACTGTCTGAGATCTGTATGGGGGCTTTATGGATTCTTTAATAGTGTACAAAGTCATGTGATTAACAACTGTTGTGGGGGTGGGACTGGGGGATTGGTGTAAACACCTACATATGTGCATACAAACTTCTACAGCAATACACAGACGGCTAGGTTCATAATAGGGTTGGGCTATGTACAAATTGTTTAATAGAATTATATATTTCAACTGATTTTTTATTTATTTAGATGGGCCTGAATGATGTCATATTGGGCGTGCTTCCATGCGTTAATGTGTGAAACTTTTTATAACAGGCCCCACGGTCGAACATCCGTGCTTCACCGGAAAAAGTGGTGGAAATGCTGGCAAGTCTTAATGAAGAGCAAAGAAAAATATTTGTTCATGACACTGGTATGTCGAGCTTGTTGGAAATCAAATTGACAGTCCTATCCCTCCAGCTCTGCTTAAGTGGCTAATGAATCATATTGATGCTGAGACCATGACTCTCAAAGTTGGTCCAGGAAAGGAGATCAAGATAACAAAGGAGGTTGTGGCCAAAATCATTGGGCTGTCCAGCAAAGGCCAATCCTGATGAGGGACATCAAATAGATGAATCATGAATATTCAAGTCCCTTCATGAATATCAACTCAAACTTGATTTTGATACTAAGTGTTAGAAGAGAAATCTGATTTTACTACCAAGATCAAGAATTCAAATTGAGTTTTAACTCTATGCTTCATGAAGGATTACTTAATTAAGAAGAATATGATGTCATGGCATATGTCATATATATTGCTAGAAAGTGCTAGGGATGTCCTACAAGTTGTCTCTTAGTTGTCCATAAGTAATATGTGAGTTGTTATCACATAGGAGATAGGTTGTAAGCTAGTTGTCATCTAGTAAGCTATTAGTTGTCATATTAGTTGTGTTTGAGTTGTCTAAGGCCTTGGAGCCTATAAATAGAGGCCATGCCCTTTAGTATTGTAACTTGTTTTGTGTTCCCTATCATATGAATAGAACTCCATGTTTCTATTTTAGATCTTGGATTAGATCTTGTTCTTGAGCTTTGGATTGAGCTCTTGCTATCCGTGGATTCGGATTGCTGTCCGTGGATTCGGACTGCCCTTAGGGGTTTATCTACTAGCACGTTGAAGTTGTTCCTTCAACATATTGTGCTAGAATTATCTACAACACCTTGGAGTTGTTCCTCCATACTAGTGTGCTGCATCGATTGGTATCGGAGCCTCGTTGATCATCTCAAGCTGCCATTTTCCCGCCAAGAAATCTGCAAGAAGGTAGAGGAAAAATGGAGGACTTGAGCAAGAGGATGGATGCTTTGCGGAAAAGCAAATTGAAGAGTTACAAGAAACACTCAACAGGAGGTTTGATCAGCTAGCGAGATGATTAGAAATCATAAACCTGCAGCTAACACTAAAGGTGCTTCATCAAAAGACAAGGATGATGATCGTGGTGGTGGAGACCTCAAATAAAATACGGGAAGACGATGATCTTTATGAAAATTCAAAGAGGAATGCCCGCTATACGAGAGATACATATAAGGTGAAAGCTGAAATCCCTACTTTTAATGGCGGTGTTGATATTGAAGATTTCCTCGATTGGCTATATGAAGTTGAGACATTCTTTGATGTTATGAATATTAGCCAAGATCGCAAAGTTCCTTTAGTTGCATATAAGTTGAAGGGAGGTGCTGGTGCATGGTGGCACCGTCATCAAGAAGAGCGAAAGGTTGAGGGGTGAACCTCGCATAAGATATTGGAATCAAATGAAGGCACTTTTGAAGGCTAGATTTTTGCCTCGCTGATTATGAGCAAATTTTATTCACTGAATTTCAGAATTGTTCTCAAGGGAATAGGTCTGTTTCGAATATACAGAGGAATTTTTGAGGTCGCAAGTCAGGTGCAACCTTGTTTAAACGGAAGATCAACAAGTTGCAAGGTATATTAATGGTCTTAGTGATGTTATAAGAGATCAATTGGTTATGCAACAGATTTGGTCGATTGATCAAGCACAAACTCTAGCATTAAAGGCTGAAAGGCATGTCAAGACAAAGAAGATAATGAAATCTCGCTCATATTCTCCCATAGATTTATCTTCAAAAGGCTATAGTAGCAAGATGGAGAAGGCTACTCAATCAAAACCAACGCAGCCTACACAAAATCAAGTTGCAAAGAAAAGTAGACCAAAGAGAAACCAAAATGTTGTCAAGTGTTACAAGTGTGGTGAAGAGGGACATGTGTCAAGCAATTGTCCTAGGAGGAAAGTTGTCAACACTACACGTCGTGAAAGTGATGATGATGATGATGACTATGATGATGAAGAGAATGAAGAAGTTGAGGAAAGTCGAGAATATTGTGAGGAGGAAGGTGATGAAGTAGTATGTGTGATCCAACGCCTCTTGTGTTCCACACCACAACATGATGACACACAACGAAAGAAGATATTTGAGAGCAAGTGTACCGTGAATGGAAAGGTATGCAAATTGGTAATTGATAGTTGCGGTTGTGAGAATCTGATTTCTCGAAATTTAGTGAACCATTTGAAACCGAAACTCATGATCACCCAAATCCATACACTATTGGATGGATCAAGAAAGGAGTGAATATGAGGATTACAAAGCAATGCAATTTGCCACTTTCTTTAGGCAAATATTATCGCTCAAATGTTCTATGTGATGTTGTTGACATGGATGCAAGCCATGTTCTTCTTGGAAGACCTTGGCAATTTGATGTGGATGCTACACATAAAGGAAGGGACAATTCTTACTCTTTCATTTGGAACAAGAGAAGGATTATAATCCTACCTAAGAAATTGGATGGTTCTACTTCTAAAGTAGAGGAGAAGAATATGTTGGCTATTTCCCATACTCCAAGTGAATTTGTAGAAGACTTAAAGGAGGCAAATTTATGTGCTGCAATTATTATTAAGGGTGAAGAGCAGCCTGTTCATGAAATTCCAGCAGAGATTGAGGGTCTTCTATTTGAATTTCAGAGTATACTTGGGGAGCCTCAACATTTACCACCCATGAGAGGAATTCAGCATCGAATTGATTTAATTCCTGGTGCTAGTCTTCCTAATCTTCCACATTACCGAATGAGTCCAAAAGAACATGCTATACTGAAGGAGAAAGTGGAGGAGTTATTACAAAAGGGACATATTCGAGAAAGTATAAGTCCATGTGCTGTACCAGCTTTGCTTACACCAAAGAAGGATGGTTCTTGGCGTATGTGTGTGGATAGTAGAGCAATAAACAAGATCACAGTAAGGTACAGATTTCCTATTCCCCGTTTGGATGACATGTTGGATCAATTAAGTGGGGCAAAGGTATTCACTAAGCTTGACTTGAGAAGTGGCTATCACCAAATCCGTATTAGGCCTGGTGATGAATGGAAAACAGCATTCAAGACAAAGGAGGGGTTATATGAATGGTTGGTAATGCCATTTGGACTTTCAAATGCACCAAGTACTTTTATGCATTTGATGAACCAAATCCTTAGACCCTTCTTATCCCGATTTGTTGTGGTTTATTTTGATGACATCTTAATCTATAGCAAGAATGAAGATGAGCATTGTGATCATGTTCGACAAGTATTGGAAGTTCTAAAGGAAAATGAACTTTATGTCAATTTGAAGAAATGTGTTTTCCTACAAAAGCGATTGCTTTTCTTGGGATTTATCATTACAAGTGAAGGGATTCATGTTGATGATTCCAAAGTTGCTGCAATAAGAGATTGGCCAACTCCAAAGACTATTACAGAAGTAAGGAGTTTCCATGGTCTTGCAACTTTCTATAGAAGATTTGTCAAGAACTTCAGCACTATTATGGCACCAATTACTTGAATGTTTAAAGAAAGGGAAGTTTCAATGGAATGAACCTACTGAAGCAAGTTTTCAAGATATTAAAAGAAGCTATCACAAGCTCCAGTCTTGGTACTTCCCCGATTTCAACAAGACTTTTGAGCTTGAATGTGATGCAAGTGGAGTAGGCATTGGAGCTGTTCTATCTCAAGAGAGAAAACCCATTGCTTTCTTTAGTGAAAAACTAAGTGAAGCAAGGCAGAAATGGAGTACCTATCAACAAGAGCTATATGCAGTTTTTAGAGCATTAAAAACTTGGGAAGTTTATTTATTACCTAAGGAGTTTATTATCTACACTGACCATCAATCTCTGAAGCATTTTAGAAATCGAAGCATGTTGATCGCATGCTAGCAAGATGGGCAAAGATACTTAGAGAGATTTAACTATCTCATTGTGCACAAATCAGGAGCAACCAATAAAGTGGCTGATGCACTAAGTCGACGTGCTTGTCTCCTAATTTCTTTTGAAGCTGAACTTCCGGCATGGATCAAATAAAGGATTTGTATGAGAATGACGATGATTTTGGTAAAGTTTGGCGTAAGCATCTTCAAGGACAGCCATTAGGTGAAGAGTATGTAGTGCAAGATGGATATCTATTTAAGAATGATCGACTATGCATTCCAAGAAGTTCTCTACGTGACAAGCTAATTAGAGAACTGCATTCAAGTGATCTTAGTGGCCATGTTGGGCGTGATAAGACCATAGCCAACCTACAGGCACGGTATTATTGGCCACAGCTTAAAAGGGATGCTGGAAAATTGTGCAATGGTGTCCAGTATGCCGGACATACAAAGGACAAGTTCGAACACTGGATTATATATGCCATTAGCAGTTCCAAGTGCACCATGGGAGGATTTATCAATGGATTTCATACTTGGCCTACCAAGAACAAGGCGTGGAAATGATGCAAAGATATGTTGTAGTTGACAGATTCTCCAAAATGGCTCATTTCATTCCATGTCGAAAGACAACAGATGCTCATCATGTGGCTAATCTTTTCTTTAGAGAAGTAGTTAGATTACATGGTGTTCCAAGATCAATTGTTTTTCAGATCGTGACAAAGAAGTTTCTTGCTGCATTTTGGCTTACACTATGGAAGCAGTTCAACACTGAGCTAAAATTTTCAAGCACAGCTCATCCACAAACAGATGGACAAACTGAAGTGGTAAACAAGTTTTTGGGTAACTTGATTCGCTGCATTTGTGGAAGCAAGAAAGGACAGTGGGACTTGGCTCTATCTTTAGCAGAGTTTGCTTACAATAATTCTGAGCATAGATCTACAGGCCGAAGCCCTTTCTCCATTGTTTACACTAAAATTCTAAGACATGTTGTTGATCTAGTGAAATTACCCTCAAGAGAAAATTCAAGATCAGCAATCAGCTTTGCTGGTAATTATTCAAAATTGTTCAAAGAGGTTCATGATGTCTTGGAAGCCTCAAATCAGAAATACAAGTAGTTAGGCCGACAAGAAAAGAAGACCTATGTCATTTGATGTTGGTGATCAAGTAATGGTATATCTCAGAAAGGAACGTCTACCTACTGGAGTTTATGGAAAATTAAGACAAAGAAAATATGGTCCTTTCTCTATTTTGAAGAAGATAAATGACAACGCTTATGTTGTTGATCTACCAAAAGAGATGAATATTTTCAACACTTTTAATGTGGCTGATCTATCACTTTATCATCCACAACATCATCTTTATGAAGATAACTCGAGGTCGAGTTTCAATCAAGTAGAGGAGAATGATGAGGGACATCAAATAGATGAATCATGAATATTCAAGTCCCTTCATGAATATCAACTCAAACTTGATTTTGATACTAAGTGTTAGAAGAGAAATCTGATTTTACTACCAAGATCAAGAATTCAAATTGAGTTTTAACTCTATGCTTCATGAAGGATTACTTAATTAAGAAGAATATGATGTCATGGCATATGTCATATATATTGCTAGAAAGTGCTAGGGATGTCCTACAAGTTGTCTCTTAGTTGTCCATAAGTAATATGTGAGTTGTTATCACATAGGAGATAGGTTGTAAGCTAGTTGTCATCTAGTAAGCTATTAGTTGTCATATTAGTTGTGTTTGAGTTGTCTAAGGCCTTGGAGCCTATAAATAGAGGCCATGCCCTCTAGTATTGTAACTTGTTTTGTGTTCCCTATCATATGAATAGAACTCCATGTTTCTATTTTAGATCTTGGATTAGATCTTGTTCTTGAGCTTTGGATTGAGCTCTTGCTATCCGTGGATTCGGATTGCTGTCCGTGGATTCGACTGCCCTTAGGGGTTTATCTACTAGCACGTTGAAGTTGTTCCTTCAACATATTGTGCTAGAATTATCTACAGCACCTTGGAGTTGTTCCTCCATACTAGTGTGCTGCATCAAATCCCTTGGCATCAAGAGCGCCAAAGAACTTTGTGTGGACTGGGTTGGCAGAGCCAACAAAGCGAAGGAGCTGCGCAAACAACTTGGCATCAAGAGCGCCAAAGAACTTTGTGTGGACTTCTGTAGGGAAAGGATCAAAAAGGGGGGTACAGACGATCTAACCAAACGGTGCTTCTTCCTCGTGTTGTTCAATAGATTACTTTTCCCAACATGTAGTTGGGCAATCAGCAACAGTGACATTGAGCGTACTGTTGACATGTCCAACTTCAATGATATTGATTGGTGCCACGCAATCTGGCTGGACCTGTGCCGATGGGTGAAATGGTGGCATGAGAAGGAGGAGGAGCAAACCGCATACACCATCCCGGGATGCAGCCTTATCATAGCGGTAAGCGCACATCCTTTTTTATGTTCATAATTTGTAATGAAGTCTGTACCTACTATGTTTAGAAGTGTGTCATAGTGTATACATGACTGTTCCAAAATTGCATTAATTTTTTTGCCGCCAATAGTTTTATAGCAGTGCTACAACAGATGCATAAAAGTGTATCCAACAATGAGTATAATTGCGTTGTCTTATTCCATGTTTGTTTTATCTAATTCTGCTACGCACATATATGCAGCTATACTATCTGGACTGGCTAGATCATCGCTCTGGACCTGTGGATAGGTTCCAAACCCCCCGCACCAGCGTGTTCAATAGCGAGATGATAACCAAGCTGGTTAGAGCCGACATCACCAGGGATCGGCAGTCTATTATTATGGGTTACGGAAGGTTGAATGTAAGTTCCATCTCTCGTTACCCTTTGGTTTTATAATTGTGTTACCCTTTGCTTTCTTATATTTTTTTTGTGTCATTTTACTGATTTACTTGTTTTTACATTTCTGTAGTTCCGGTCTCCATCTCAGACTTGCTATATGGCTGCACCAGAGCTTGGGAACATCTATGTGCCTAGGCTTTCTAAATTGCTTGCTCCTAAACTAGCAGGACTCCGAAGAACCACACGGCGTTATTTTGAGGAACTGCTTGTTGCTCATGACCAGAATGTTGAAGTGCAGTGTCAAACAATCCAAACAGCCATACAAAATATTGTGGAAAAACAACAAGCTTTGTCCTCAAAGTTTGGCTTCATGATTGATCAGGTGCTGCATGAGTCTGTTGATGAGGAGGATGGTAATGAAGCCGACGAACAGGAGCATCTCTCAGGTATTTACGTGTTTTAATTGGCATATCTGTGGAGGTGCACATCTATGCAGGTTTTATATGCACATAGAAACTATATGGAGGTGCACACATGTAGATGTTCATATGCAAGTAGTAAGTACACTATGATATTGAAGTTGTTCCTGGGGGCCTTATTAAGTACCTCATCATTTGCTACCTCCAATAGATCAAGTATTGGGCATGGGAGAGTCCAGCGGAGCTCGTCAGACTCCACAAATTGACGAGGACCGCCAAGAACAGTCCCAACTCACTGGTAATAATCGTTCAATACCCGCTGCACTGGGTTATAGAATATTATGAATTTTGTGTTAAGTTCTATCTAGCTACATGGTAACCTTTGGATGTATGCAGATTAAGTGGAGCTTCATATGCATATAGAGTGAACTTCTTTGTATGTTTCCTTGTTTTCTTTACTAACACTACATTTTTTTTGGCCTACCTACAACAGGTCCAACCCTGGACCAGGAGCAGGCACGAGCAGCTGGGCAACAAGAAGCACTGGACAAGGACTTCCTTGGACAAAACAAATCCAATGGTACAGTCCTCTAATCCTATCTACCCCAGTTTAAATAATATTATGCATATCTGGTAATCCCCAAAATGCCTAATGAAGTGTAGATGCATGAAAGCCTCACTGAATTTTGAATAGCGTTTGGCAAGTAACTACTCTTCAATCCTACTATGTAGTGCATAGTGCATACCCATGTGCTATGTGCGGTTTCATACATATATTTTGTAGGTTCATATACATGTAGTATGCAGGCTTATATTCAATTATGCTATATGCTGCCTCCTTTTCGATTATTTTTTTAAACTAGTCGTTTTCTGCCCAACTAGATGACCACCACGCCCAGGGACATACCAGTGCCCAGCCAGGCACCGATGGAATGCATGACAACACGGATGACCTACAAGATGACACCACTCAAACAGGTATGGCACTCAAAATAGTCGAGCCGTTGGATCATATTATATTATGCACCACATTATATTATACACCCGTGATCAGGTCTATATGCTATATATAATAACCTACGTGCTTTTTCCTGTACAGCGACACAGCAGACATCTTCCACTCCATTGGCCACCTTGCCAGATTGAGACTATGAATGAAGAAATATATCAACAACAAGAACCAAGGAAGTTGAAAGAAGCCAATGAGATGGGAGACGACCGATATACCAATACCTCTACGGAAGATGCTGAATTCTCACGTAAGAATGAAGGCAACAAACAGACTTCTTGACTACCTTTGACTGCAACCTCCTATTTTTAGTTACTATCATTAGCTATTTGCTACTTCCTAAGGTTACTTAGGACATGTAACATTTGTGGCCAGCCGGCCACTATGGTTGCGGCAACAAACTGCTCAACGCCGGTGTCGGAAGAGGGCAAGCCAAGCGGAGCACGGCCTCCGGATCCAGCGTGAGGGAGAGAATAGGGACGTTGAGTAGCAGCACCGACCGAGCTTGGAAGGAGGAGTGACGCCAAACACGATAGATATGAGTTGTCGTCGCTGACTCCTGCAAACCACCGCCGAGGACGATGACCCACAGCGCCACCGACAAGGAAGGCGATAGGCCTGCGGAGGCGTCGGGGAGGCCACGGAACCCGCCTCGGAGGCTGCGGATGCGAGGGGGATAGGGGCAAGCTCGGCTCGTGCGGTGGAGAGTTGTGCTTGTGCGTCAAAGAGGGGAGCGAGCTGGGCGAAACCGGGGGAGGGAGCAGTGAGCTGGGTGAAACCGATGTCTCCTCCCCACGATCTCGATAAAAGAGGAGGTGGGAGTGAGGGGAACTGGCACGCCGGGTCCGGGACCCTGATCGGTGATTTTGGACTTATGAGTTGTAATACCCGGTTTTAAGAACAAAACCAAGTATACATCATATGTGAGCCCTGGAAGTCAAATCTCACATATAGTCACAAGTAAAGGGTAGTATCAAGCCAACAATGATTAAAATATAACGAACAAAATATAAAGAACATAACCTCAGCTAGCAGACAGCGGAAAACACTCCGATCCTCTGATGCGGACTCCACAGGGACCGACTGACTGGTTGATCACAAGCCTAAACTTCACCTGAGGTGTGGGGGAATAGCAAGAGTGAGTCCATGTCGAACTCAACAAGAATGGCAAGGCAATATCTTACCCAAATACCATGATCACTATAACATAATAATGTAGAGCATAAACGATAAATTATGAACTGTTAAACAAACATAGGTCATCATCTTTAATGCAAAGGTTCCAAGGCCGCTCGTGACCGTGAGCACGGCTGATATACCGGTTTTTACTCAAGCGCAGGGTGTACACTTTCACCGTGAGTCGTGATTTACCCTTTTCGCCCGAGGTGATCGGCCTCTTAACCCACTTCCAAGGAAGGTTGGTAGGGTTCACTATGAAGTCTTTCAAAGGTTCCTAACCAGCCGGTTAGCGTCCCGCAGGGGAGCATCTAGGCGAATGAAACCCTCCATGATCTCATTCTGCAACCTAGGCTACCGCAAGATCAGCAACAACTAACAAACTAGAAAAGTTCCTCATACTTGACTAAAGCCACAGATGCGGCACTCTCAGTTGTACTGTAAGTCCCGGAGACTAATACAGACAAGTCCACATGTTGCTAATAGTCATGTTTAACGTTCATTGCATAAACATCATTTAAGTCATATGATCATGGTTAAAAGCTAACATATCCCAAAACTATACTTGCCTTAATATCGATCCTTTCTTCAAGTCCAAAGCTTCAAAGAACTCCTTGATTCGTTGACTTCTTCCAGATCACCAACGTAAAGCTCACCGACTGGACATCGTCACAAAGCACCACACAAGCATCCGGCAATCATACACGAAGCAAACAATAGAACTAAATTAAAACAATACACCAATAGAGAAAACAGGTTGAAAACGTCTACGCACCGCTACACTAATACCATGTCAGCCTAGCTATAAACGTGAGCATAAGGTTGATTAAACAAAGACATAGCTGAAAGATATATATGGACATTCAAAGCTTTTGGAACTGGTCAAATGTGAATTGGAGCTAGGAACTTCTATAGATTGCTGAGAGAAACTTTGCATGTGGATGACGTGATTAGCATGAGCGTGCTTTTAGAAGCCAAAACAGGAACCAGCAGGAGGTGGCTAGCTACGTGGTGGCTTTCATGGTGGCCGTAGGTACATGCGTATTACCATGTATGGTATTTCTATATTTATTTATTTTTTTCTAAAAGAAACCGGCTAAAAAAAAAACATATGGATGAGGCCAGCAAGCTAGGAATGATGTCATGGCCGGCGATGGAGCTTTGCTGCACAGGTCTCGGCGTTATGAATCTAACAACAACTAACATGTGGTGTATTTTTCTTGTATTTGTGGATTTATTTTTCTAAAGAAAAACGGCCAGGAATCCTATGCATGATGTCATCAAGCTAATATGATGTCAGAAAGCTACGATGGAGGCCATGCATAGCCGGCAGTGAAGCCTCACTCGAGTTCGCCGGAAACAACGTACATGCTTCTCTCGGTTTGATCGGGGAAGGGACACAAGAAGCTAGAGAGGTGGATCATGTGAGCTCACCTAGGGATTTCTCAACGACTGCGATGAAGGCACAGCGTGGTGTCAAGCTCGGCAACGGGCTCGGGACGACGGAGAAACAACACCGGATCAGATGCCGTGGCGGCTTCGGCAGCTCCCTGCAGATTTCGGCGCGCGGCGGTGAGAGAAAACAGAGAACGAGATGGAACCAGGAAAACCTTGACGTGAGGACGCGGCACAAGGTACTTGCCGGCGGCAGAGAGGCAGCGGACGGCGACCACCTCGACACAGAACTCCGGTACCAGGGTGGGACGGCAGCAAGGCAGCAGACGACGATGTTCTCTGCTGCAGCAGCTTCGGTGCTTTTTGTGGGCGAGATGCAAAACGGCGGCGCGAAGCAGCTAGGGCTAAGGCAGCGCTCAGGTTACGGTGCATAGCTTTATATAGGGCCAAAGATGTTCCAAAGATGGAAAGGGAGGAGATTGAGAGGGATACGGTCGGTTGGATCAATGGTTATGGCTGACACTAGGTGCCGGCTGGCAGTGAAACAGAAAGATGAAGGGAGCTCCGACGATGTTGGGCCTGCACAAGAGGAGACGTGCTGAACCTGCTGCACTACATAAAGGAAACAGGCCAACAAAAAATAGGCAAAGTGCGGCTGGGAATAGAGAGGGAGAAAAGAATTCTCTTTTTTTTTAATTGAATTAACTGAATTTTCTCAAATCATTTAGAAACAATTTAGTTTCAGTTCAAAATCTCACAACACAAAATAAATCCAATGCACCAGCATGAATGCTCCAACCATGTTTCTAAGCCTATGATAAATTTTAATTTAATGAAAAATATTAATTTTCCTATATTTCATGAACACAAAGGTATAAAATAAATCATTTAAGCTCTATTTCCAAAAGAGGCATAATTTGGGGTGTTACATGAGCTCGCCATTACGGGTGCCCTTAGTACAAGATGTTGGCTACCGTGGGCCTGGTCCTCGTCGCCATCTAGGCACTCGCTGGCCACCCACCCAAACACGCTATAAATGCACACCCTAGAGCAGGGACTGCTACTAGGGCTTGCTTGCGTTAAGGTTGGTGTCTCTACGGTTGAAAGGAGCGTGTTTTTGTGATCACCAAAGCTTGTGCTTGGTATCAGGAAGCTGCAGGTACTCCTTGTTTCTTGTAGCTTGGGTGTCCCAAGATCATCAAAGATTATCATATCATATATGCACTTTGGATCTGTTTGTCTGTAACCACAACTTGTCATATCCCAGATTAGTTGTACTATTATAATTTTTTCCCCACAATTATTTGTTATACTGATTATGCTGCGCCACCCTTTCTTAGCACCATTTTTTTTTCTTGCCCTGATTAGCTGCCCTTTGGGGGGTTGTGGCTGCAGCTGTTGCTGCTGAGACTAAGCACAGCTGATCAGGGCCTTTATTTTCGTGCCAAACTTTACCACAAGTATGACTTGATTTTGCTCGAGACACTTTCTGTAACAGCAAAGGTTTTGTAGCTTGCGATTATTGATTACTTCTCCAACTTCCTTCGTTCTGTTCTGGCATGTCATCGGCATGCTACTATCTTTGATGTAGGTGTGGTAAAGATGAGAAAGCTTGGTAAGAGAAGCAGGGAGAAGGATGCATATTTCTATTCCGATTGCAAGGATGAGAAGGACAAGTATTTCTTCAAGGTTCTGGTTGGTGATTTTCGTGAACGATTGGTAAGTTTTCAAGTCCGTCCACTGTGTTCCTGGGAAGTGGGAGGTGTTCCTTTTAACTTTTGCTGCGGCAAGAGGGAATATTGTGTTAGCAATTGTTCATTTTGCTCCAAAGATTTGGCCTCTTATCAGTTCAGATTTGGCAATTCCATCATCTCCCGTCCCTAGTCCCAGAAGAAACCTGAATGCAAAGATTTGGCCTCTTATAGGTGCAGATTTAGCCAGACCTGGTGTTACAATTGGTGACGTATTATTGTTGTTCATTTGTAACCAATACTAGATTTGGACAGGAATGCTAGTGCAACCTGATAATATATTTAGTCCTCAGTTCTTTGACATGTTGCCATATTAATATAGATATAAACAGTTTCTAGGGATAAACTTAGTCTCAAATCTGATCATGTGAGCAACTAAGTACTATGTGTTTGTTGATGTCTGGAATGAAATCATTGCACTGTCAGCCAACTTCTTGATTTTTCATTTTTTGAATGAACAGGAGGTGTCAAGACCCCTACTGAAAATTTAATAAAAAAAAAAAAAAAAGGCAACTGAGATTGTTACAAAAAACATTTACAAAAAGCCAACTTCTTGAATTGAAAAAAAAAAAACTTCTTAAATGAAGATATATATAAGAGCTTAGCTTGTTCCGTCGTTCTGATCCTTTAATATGTGAATTAACGTGTTAATATAGTTTAACAGTTTCGGATGATCTTGGTCCTTAGAAGGACAATTAAGTACTACAACTACTACTTATTTGTTATGGGGTCTGGAATGGAAATTGTTGCACTATCATCCAACTTCTTGAGCATATTGATGCAGGTCATACCCGGTAAATTCGAGCAACATTTCAGAGGGCTAATGGCAAACAGTGTTAAGCTAGAATCCCGCTGTGGACACACTTTTGATGTTGAAGTAGCTAAGAATCTAGGCGAACTAGTCCTTCAAACGGGATGGAAGACATTTGTTACTGCCCATGACTTGAACATGGGGACTTGTTGGTATTCAAGTATGATGGGACTTCTCAATTGAAGGTTTTGATATTTGATCTTAGTTGTTGTGAGAAAATGCCGCCATGCTGTGTCAAGAGAAATCATATCACCGGCAGAGAAAGAAGGGAAGTGCACAATGAAATTTCAAGCAGTTGCGAAGATGTTCCCATGAAATCCCCTGGAAGCAAAAGGGAGGGAAATATGAATGTCAACCCCAGTTCATCAACCTCCCCATCCGACACATCAGGTTGAGTCGCCATGTTGAACCAACTTGAGTAGGATTTTACATTACTGATCATGACTTATTGACTTCACATATCTTTCACGATCTGATGCAAGTACTTCTAGCTTGTGCTATTTTTCATCTAACCCATAACACTTCCCTACTGCAATCAGGACATACCAAGAGTATATGCTGATGTATATCTACCATTTGAGGACCAAACACTGATGCTTCAAAAGGCTTATGAAAAGGGTGGAAATAGTTTGCTTGTGACACCGAGTTGCGGCTGGGAGATCTCTGCCTCTTTGAGCTACCTGAAAATATGAAGCACACGATGAATGCGCATGTCATTCGTGCAACAAACAATTAACGTTGTTGGTTTCAACTTTTGCAATATGCTGGTAGCGGTGATATTAGGCTATCCATGGCTTGCCCATGCATCCTGCATCCTCTGACTGGGCAATTGGTTAGCTCATGTTCTGCCAAAGCTCGGACTGTTGACCTTTTGAATATTTTTGTTTCTGCTGTGATGTAATTAGCTACTGCAACGTCAAACCATATGACTGTTTCACTTTAATCCATCTACGTGGTTTCTTTCTGCTTTGATGCAATTAGCTACTGCAACGTCAACATATGACCTTTGCTATGAACTTGACAAAACATTGATTGTGACCCGAAAATCTTATTATCTACGTAGCATTTATCATACCGTTTTTATTATATTAATTAATAATAACTAAACAAGATACCATTGTGAATCGGCTTCTTCCGTGCTTGAGTCAATGAAGTCATTTAACCTCGTGCTGTTAGTCGTGTGCCGTTGGATTGGACATCAAAAGCCTAGCCCATCTGGCCCAGGTCCAGGGAGCGACTGCCCAACGAACGACATGTGGGCTCGGGGGATTCGTAGGCTCGTCCATCTCTTGACACTACTGTGTAATTAATTAATCTATACCTAATAATAAAACACGAAAATTTCTGCCAGTCTACTCCTAATTAATCTATCCATCTCTATCTGTGCAACTAAAAAGTCGCTCGTAAAAATCTTTGTCCCGGCGGTTACGTGGTCGAATTGCCCACGGAATCCGCGAGTAGCGGACAGCCGAAACCGGATACGTACGCGGTTAAAACAAGTTCTGCACCTATGGTTCTAAAGACTCGCGCCCACACGAACAAAGTCACAAGATGCAAGCGTTTAGCATGCTCCGTCAACAAATTCGCGTCTAGCCTGCATCTTCCTAGCTAGTAATTACAATAATGTCGTTCCACAAAAAAAAAAAAAATACAATTCGACCTGGGTGTTCTGACAGAGAATCTGCTGTTCTGCCTGGGTCTCGTCCAGCTGTCCTGCCTGGGTCGCATCGCACTTTTTGGACGCTACTGCGTGCTGCGTGCCAAGACTTAATTGTTGTCACTGATACTTGGCCCTCCCTCCGCATGCCATGTGACTCTAATCAGTCACGTTACTGCTGCTAAATAAACCCGTTTGGGATTCCAAAATATGCTGCCTCTGCCATTTTCTACGGCCGTCCCCAATGGTTAGCTATTTCGCTATCTAGATATGACGTGACATGGAAAAAGTAAGAGAGAGAATAGTCACTAGCTACATGTAAATAAGACTATTTCACGTAGCCCAAGAACATGTGAGAGGAGCATGTGGGTCCACCAATATAAAATAGTCTTTCTTGTTATCTCTCACCTCCACGTCACCGACTACGTAGCTAGTACTAGCTATTACCATTGCGGACGCCCTAAGAGATTGTATCATTGCATTCAAGATCATATCGTGCATGAATAAGATATAGATTGCATGCACATATCGAAAATACGAGATGAGATACTACTCCCTCCGTAATGCAAATAGAAGTCCTTTACCGTCCAAACGCCAGAGCACAAAAGAAGTCCTTCGAGAATCACGAGCAAGCTTGGACGCCGTTGCCCCCTAATAAATTGCACAAAGAACGGCAAAAATTAAAGCTACAGCTGGGATCGAACCGGCAACTCCCGACTGGAGTGCCTCGGGCGCGCTGTGCTAGCCAATGGGCTGTGCATGTGTTGGTGTTTAGAATGCATCAAGTAACCTTATTTATTAAGGGCAAACATGAAAAAATTACCCCTAATTAATGACTCCTTGGTATGCACAATCATGTCCTAAAGGACTTCTAATACCAATATGGAGGGAGTATTTTATAGAGAACGTACTATCTATTGCATCAAGAGTTAGGGACCTGCATAATTATTATTCCAAAGATCACTAAGGTTGTGTTGCGTGTAATTAGAGCCAATGTCACGAGGAGGTCATCAGGGATCGATGTGTGTGAATGAGAAGTTAAAGTAGGAGATCACCAGGTTTACTCCTACATTAAAAATTGATGGTAACAGAGTAGTACAATTTTTTTTAGATTACACACAGTACAACGCAGACGCTCAAAATGCATGCACACTCACCCCTATGAACACACGTAGGCAAATCCTAGCCCTATAAGCACCTTCGAAGGACTGAGTCGGCAAATCTTGAAGCTCATGAAGTCACCACAGCGCCTCGGCTGCCGACGGCTTATAACGTAGGGCTAGTTACAAAAATGTAGCTTCGCCTATTTCAATACACATGCAAAGACATTGTATGCATATAGTTTATACTAAAGAATCTTACCGTGTGTTTGGTTCAGCCAACCATCCTTGGCAGTGTTTGGATGGAAAGAGAGGAGGGTTAGATTGGCTCCCAAAATATTCCTTGAAGATGCGGGTTAGGTTCGTCCCCAAAATCTGAGCGACGGAGCCGACCCACCCGGGTTCGGCTTTCCGTCATCTTCCGTCACGACTCCGTTTGCCGCCACTCGTTGCCGCCTCCACGCCAGCCCCTCCCGCGCCGCTCGACTCCGCACCACCCTGCGCCGCCAGCCCGCCCTCCAGCGCGAAGAAGGCTGCACGGCGCCGCCAGCTCGCGCGCGGCGCGCGACCCGGCCAAAGACGCGGCGGCTCCCTCCTCCTCGCGGGCACGGCTTCCCTCGGCCCGGCCGCGGTGGCGAAGCTTCAGCGAGCCCAAACTGGCGTGGTGGCCGCGATGCGGTGGTGGCGGACCTCCGTCCCGTGCTCTGTCCCCGTGAAAAGAAGGAAGAAGAGGTGTCGACATAATTTCATTTCACTCTTAGGGTTGATTAGGTAAAATTATCAGAGAGAAGGAATTTCATATCCAATCTTGATGGATTTCAATAAACTCTAGGGGTCCTCGTGCAAAATGGCCTAAAGTGTCCAAATCTAACGCTGTTACCCTGGCATCCGACCCATATTCTCAATTACTTCAACCAAACATGAGATGGGTTGACTCGTCCCAAAATCGAGGTGCAACCAAACAATGAGATGAGTTCAACCTAACCCTAAAAACTGGGTTGGATTCAACCCAACCCACCAGCCCTCAACCAAACACACGGTTATAGAAAGGTTTTTCGGTCGAGAATCAATTTCAACAGGAGCTCTACCAAACAGACCCCTAAAATCACACTCGATTTTGGATGGTTTGAGTATTGATTATATTTCAATCCAAAAAGATTGTACTACATCTGTCCAGAAAAGAAAAGAATTCTAGGTGCATTCATGTTGAAGTGCTCAAAGTTTAACCACATGTACTAATGTTTATGACGTCAAATAAATATATTATATAAATACATTTCATAAAAATATACGGTGCTATCTTTCCATTCTTTTCGTGCTATGTTTCCATTCTTTTCTAGACCGAGAGAGTATATAATTTGCTAGTCTTCTTAATTTAGGGCATGTTTGGATCCCATGAAGTAACAACTAGTTGACTAGTGTTTAGCTCATGAGGATCTAAACAAGTGAACTAGTGAATGAACTAACAACTAATCCAAGGCTCAAGTAGTTGCTATTTTACTAGTCTATAAAACCCAACTATGAGGACCGGTGATGATTTTACTAGTTTTACTAGTCTATAAAACCCAACTATGAGGACTAGTGATGATTTGACTAGTTGGCTCATCACTAGTTTATGAGATCCAAATAGGTGTACATATCGCTTATTGGGAAGTTAAATATTATAATTTTGACCAATTATATGCATATAATAAAAATATGAATATTTATGATTGTAATAACATCAGTGTACTATTGTGCAATATACTTTTATAATAAATTATTTAGGGCATGTTTGGATTGGAGGTTTTTCAAAGGATTTTCAAAGGATTGCCAATCCTGTAGTTTGCTGACGTCACGTAGTGTTTGGAACAAAGGATTGGAGCCTGCCGTTCCTTTGGAAAGGTTTTCTTTGCTTAACAAAACGCAGGAATTTTTACATCCACTCCTGCCCAATGTTTTCGTGGAAGCCCGAGGCGCTCGCCCGCGCAAGAGAGAGACTGAGAGAGAGAGCGCGTGCGCGGTGCGGAGTGGTGGTGATTACCGGCACCATGCCCGTCTGCTCCGCCGGCTCGCTGCAGCTCCAGGCCTCGCCGACTTGCCGGCACCATGCCTGTGCACACCGCTCCCGCCCATACGCTTTGCCGCGCCGCTCGTATCCTCCGGGCCGCATCGCTGCGCAGCCAGCACCATGCTACGCCGCTCCATCCCTCCGCCTCGCCAGACTTGGCCGCGTTCGCCATGGCAGCGGCTATGCAGCCTGTGCTCGATCTGTTTTAACGAAAGGATAAGGACGAGGAGGCTGAGCCGCTGTGCCAGATTTATTTTATTTTTGCTCTACCTGTATAAACGTCGTATGCGTAGATAAGTCCATGGACCAGCAGACAAAGTAGTCATGGAACTTATAAAAAAATCAAAGATAAAATGTACAACTAATATTTTCATGTGTTTCCATTTCCTGTGTTCCAAACACCTCTACTTTCCATTTCCTGCATTTTTCCTATCCTATGTTTTACCACTACACATCCCTCATATTCCTGCGTTTTTTTCCTTTCGTTTTCTATTACTTCGTTCCAAACATACCTTTAGAAAAATACGAAGATGTTTTTTCACTCGTTATTATTTGAAATGAGGTGGAGAACAGGATCATGGCTTCTTCTTGACAGTGACAGATACGTTGCGTAGATAAGTAAACCTTCCTCGCTGCTCGGCGTTCGTCCCGTCAATCCCTCGCCCCGGCCCCGGCCGGCCATGTCAGCACTTCCCCTTCCGTGGAGCATTCAGCAAAGCCAGCCATCAGGCCAAGGCGCAAGCGAACCAGGAGTGTAAGAGTTTCTGGGCCTCAGTGGGCCGCAATTGATTGTAACACGAATGTAACTGAGATGAGTGGAGAGAACCGGCCCGTTAGTGAGTGAGTATAGATAGCCAGAGAGGAGAGGAAGAGGGCAAGTCATAACATTCTACTTGTAATTTCCTTTCTTGCAATAGAAGTAGAAGTAGTTGGGCGTCGTTGCCTTCCGGCACGCCGCCGCCGTCGTTGCCTTCCGGCACGCCGCCGCCGTCGTGTTCATCCCACCTCGTATCTCCACCGGTCCGGCTCGCCGCCGTGACCTCCATAGCCACCCCTCGACACCGGTATCGGCTGCATGCGGTCCTTCCGTGCTAGAACCCAACCACCACCACTTCACTTTCGGCTGCAGCGAGCTCGCGGATTGATGGATCCGGTCGTCTCTTCCCGTTTCGACGCTCTCATCCGGCGAGATCCGAGGATCTGCGCGGCGACTTCGAGTCGTCGGCCGGAGCGCAGGACCTCCGCATCACCTCCGCGGCTACCGACAGCGACTCCCGATTCAGCTCCGTCGAAGGCCGCATCGACGTGCTGGAGCAGTTCGCCCACGCCCAGTACACCCGGCGCGGTCGTCGCCGACAATTGGGGAGGGCACTGACGCGGCGTCTCCGACCTCAGCGGCCGAGCGTCGCCCGGCTGGAACGGATCCGCTACACCGGCGTCCAGGACCAGCGGGACGGCGCGTCGAGATGCGAGACATCCACGGCGGCGGCGATCGGCGTGGCGCCCCTTCGTCGACACTCCCCGCCACCGCGGCGCGGAGATGGAACGCCTCGCCCGCGCGACTCCCTCCGGCCGGGGCCAATCCGCCTCCGAGTCTCACGAGTTGGTCGCCCGACAACGCGTACTGCCGGAAGCACCGATCGACCGGCCCTACGGGCACCGCGAAGCCACGACTACACGGGACTCGGGGCTTGGTCCGTTCACGGCCACAGCCCCGCGCCCGCCAAATGGTACGCTCGAGTTCCACTTCCCTCCTCCCTATGGCGAACCATCTGCGCTGCTCCTCCAAATCCCCTCCTCCACCGTTCCCACCATACCCAAATCCCCACCCCAACCCTCCACCGTTTCCGCCGCTCCAATCCACCCAACCCCACCCTCCACCGTATCCTCCCCCAGGTTCCCAATTACCCCCAATTCTCTTCACCGTCACAGCCATACCCACCACCCGCTTACCCTTTTGCCAACCCCGACCCATACACCCAATTCCCCTCAAATTTTCCCCACAGCCCATCCGGCAACATGGGACATCTCCCTAAGCTCCAATTCCCACAGTTTGACGGTGACAACCCCAAGTTATGGATGACTCGAGCCTCTAATTATTTCGGAATGTATCATGTTCACCCATCCATGTGGATTACCGTGTCCACGCACCACTTCGTCCATGCCGCTGCTCGCTGGCTTCAGTCAGTAGAGCACAAACTTCACGGTATTCCTTGGGAGGCATTCACGGCACTCGTGCACGAGTGATTCAGCCGTGATCAACACGAGCTCTTACTTCGCCAACAATTCCACATCAAGATGACCACAACCGTCACTGACTATGTCGATCGCTACACAGCGCTCATCGAGCAACTATCTCCATACCAGCCTTACCCAGACACCCTTGTTCATACCCAACGCTTTATCGATGGTTTACGCCCTAATATTCGCTATTTGTTGTTATGGTTTCGTCGCCACAAGACCTCGATACTTTGCTCGCAAGCTTGCGTTGTTGCAGGGAAGAGGCGGCCGATCACGGGCCACGGGAGTTCAAGCGATCGGAAGGGTCCCTATTGGCTCGTTCTGCTCACATCAAGGGCACCCTTTGTGGCAGAACCGCCTGACTTAATGCGCTCCCAGGAGTATTTGTCTTCCATTAGACACTAAATACCCAAGTGAGCACAGTAAATCATACAGTTCCGTCGAGCACACCCAGAGGGAGAACTCGAAGATCCACATTTTTCCATCAGGATCATAAATGAGAGAGTAAAGCTTACATCATTATTAACCATTTCATACATCACTTTAATACATCGGAGTTTTCAGCGGAAATAAAATTTATTTCAATGACAAGGTACAAAAGTTCTTTGAAAAACATTTTTGGTGAGACTTTTTAAATAAACTCTAAGTCCGCAACGCGAAGGAAATTCTCGCTGAGCCCACCAGGAGATTTCCACACACAAAGTCAGCTCATCAGCACCTGTTACCTGCAACAGGGTAGAACAAACCCTGAGTACTCAATTGTACTCCGCAAGACTTACCCGTCAGGAGGAAATAAAAGACTCCAAGGATATGCAAGGCTATTTGGCTTGTGGTTTATTGTAGCTGTAAGAAGCATTACTAAATGTGCATCCTTATATTTATTTTATAAGCAGTCATGATTAGTTCAATTACCTAACCATTCTAGGTAAGCACCTTTGCTACTTTCAAGCAAGAGTTGAGCCATCAGAACAATAATTTTAATTCCATCTTCCATATTTCCACTTCTTACTACGATGCCAGATACCAGTCAAGTCGTACCGACACGGCGGCGATTCGCGAATCAATGTCCCCAGCTGGGTACCCCGAAAAACACACGCCTCGTTTGCGCTACAAAACTGCACAAGCCGAGACTAACCCATTCCACCCCTGCCGTGGGCTCCGGGTCCCCGTCCAAACTTGGACTCCAAGCTCCCACACATGAGGTCCGCGACCTCATTGTAGTGCAAGGACCTCCACCATCTCCGCCTCCCATCAGTCGGCCCCGAAAGAGCCAAAACCCACGACAAGAGTGTAACAGGTCTTCCCGCTCCCATAAGCAAGTATGTGCTCGGGATAATAAAATCTGTGACTTGACCACCATCCACAAAGAACGGACGGTCCTCAATCGACACAAAAAGGACAAGCACAATCAAAGCCTCGCTTAGATTGCTCAACCAAGTCCAATCCAAATCCAAGTACGGTCCCGCCCGGTCTCCAAATTATTATCCACATGTAATCCATTGATAGCATCATAATAAATATTTCCTATCTCTCGCGAGTGACAGGAAATCACTCGTCTTCTACCGAAGACCTATAGCATAGCATTCTACACGAACCTGTCATGCTAGTAGGACTCATAGGATAAGATGTATATGCAAGTAGATTTCCATTCAACTCCTTAAAACGTAAATGCACAAACATATTTTATAAAGTGCAGAATAATAGGGGTTATGAACCGGGGCTTGCCTGGGTAAGATTTTATCAAAAGTCAGCATTCCATCGAAGTGACACGATCAGCGTCGAACCATCTTTCGGCAACTTCCAGATGACTCCATGATCCATCGTCGTTCCTATTACGGTATACGCGGATGCAACGTAGAGACATAAATACAACGGTAATTGTAACTCTGAAGATATGAACACGTCTCGTCTCTCAGGCTAACGAACTAGCTCTTCCGGCTAACGTACCAGGCTTGGCAGCAACATAGCAAATAAACGTGATTCTCCAACAAGCGTTTTAGTTATTTAAAACCTAACACGTTTCCTTACTTTGTTTTATACATACTCAAGCTAGGGTACGTTAGTTGCTCTAATAAATTAATTGTTCACGAGCTATACAAAAATTACAGAACTATGTGAGATAAATACATTAACAGATAGATCATTAACTTAGGAACCGAACAAAAGTGCTTCCATGGTTTTTAGACTTCATTTCAAATTTACATAAATTTTACTAACCAAAGCATATTTGATGACTTTTAGAAGGAGAAGCTAACAAGCCACTTCGTGAGCTCCGCCTACTCGCGTACGAAGCAAAGAGCAGCCTACGGACACCATGCACGACGGCCGCGGCGTCACAGCGAGCTAAAGCAGCTAATAGCTAGCCTAACGCACGGTGATACGCACGGTGATCAAGCAACGTCAGCTTACCGTGGTTCGACGTTGAGTCGGAGACTCGGAGCAGTCTGGGCAGAGCTGGCCACGCGCAAGCGCATGGGACGGTGGCGCTCGGCAGCAGGCACGACGGCGTCAGCTCGGCTCCGGCCGGCGGCAACGAACGACTGAGGCTTGAGGTGGTTTAGCTGACTAGCTAGGCAACAGCCATGGCTACTCTTTGGTATGAGGGGTTGGAGGATGAGGCTTCGGAGTCGAGGTCTTTATGGCAAGCTGGTTACTGCCTGAGGAGAACGGACGACAGGAAGACTCCAAGCTAGCCCGGCCTGGTGTGATTCAAAGTGAGATGGAAACAGATGACTGGAGCGCACTATCGGCGAGAAGGAGAACACGACGAACGTACAGCTCGATGTGATCTTTCCCTGAGGGCAAGCGCAATGTGTGTGCGGCCATAGCCATAAGTGTAGGACCTACCAGTACTGAGCAACAACTAAAACATAAGCGCACAATGTTTAGGGTCTTTTTGAGCATAAGGTGGGTCCCGCTTCACTTAAAAAATATTCCAACTCCAATCTCCTACCACCGTGAGGTACAGGCCATCCACCTCTCATCCGCCTGAACAATAGCATCACAGTACAAAAGTAATATATTTTATTTGCTTATGGCTGCACCATAAGCCTGTGGTCTTTTGTTGGCCGGCATTAGCTATGACTCTAGGCCACAATGTTTGTTGTCTATTTCTGTAGCATCATTTAATGCTTAGTACCACCTTTTTACACACATTGTGGCTGCCCTGAGGAGATTAATGACGTCGGCCCAGGCCAGGGCAACGCGCGTCTGCAACGCCATTAAGGTTGGCGGTGGCCTTATGTGGGGGAGGTCCGGTGTGTACACAGCCACGTGCGTGCGTTAATGGCAAGTTCCTGCAGAGACAAGGTGTAGACGGACGCGACGGCGAGGCGATGGCAGCAGCAGCGTCCGAGTCGGCCGCAACGCTGAGCGGCTAGGATGAGGCAAGGGCAGGCTAGGATCGGCCAATCGTGCTAGGGCCAGAGGCAGTCTGAGTGGCTAGGCACTCAAGCCACGACGTCCAGGGCTGCATGCCAGAAGCAAAGGACGACGAGCAGGACAAGGTGAATGGCTAACGACGGCGAGCGCGGAAGCACGGCCGCCAGCAACAACGTGCCACAGTGCTAGGAGCAGAGGCATTCAAAGTGAAGTGACGACGCTGGGCAGGGTGCATGGCAGCTAAACGACGACGGTCATGGCCAGAAGCACCACCGGCCAAGTGCATGCATGCACGACATTGAAGGCAAGGAAAACAACGATTAAACACTACCACCACGTATTAGCTAGCAAGGCACGAATATACATACATATAGAAATTGTTAGCTAGCTAAAGTGTTAGCGTGAGTCACACACATATATGTATATCCAAAAATTTCTACATACATATATATATATATATGCCCATGTTTAACTATTCGATTGTTTTTAACGCCAAAGGTTAACACTAGTTGCTTTTATTCTTTTATAGAAACTTGTAACTTTACACACCGAGTAAATTAACTTAGATATTTGTTTATTACTCCAAACACAACAGCGAGTCACGCAAGGTTTGTTTATCATTTGCAAGTGTCAAGAATTTTTGGAACCTGTGAAACTCATTTCGCTAATTCTTTTAAGCCTTAATGTTAGTGCTAAGCAAGCCTGTAACACCAGGGGTGTTACACCCTTCCAATGCCACCTCCTCCCCTCGAGCAGCGGTGGCTGAATCTTCAGGAATGGCTCGGGGTTCCGACGATCGACGTGGGCGCACCCCGCACTGCATCGCTGACGACAGGCTGGCATCTCTGCGCCGACTATCGCCGTGCACGCCGGCCTTTGCATCAGATGCGGTGACAAGTGGGTTCCGGGACATCGGTGCCCCACGGTTCTGCAGCGCACGCCATTCAGGAGATATGGGCTCTTTGTTCTGATCGGTTTGAGGAGTCTGAAGAAACTGAGGCGACAGAGGAGCCTGAACAAGAAGCACCAGTCGAAGGTCGTGTTTATGGCTCTTTCTGATTCAGCTGCTACCAGGTCTTATGCTCCCAAGACTCTGCAGTTCGAGGCACCATTCGTGGCAATACAAGATGTGTCTTACTTGACTCAGGTAGTACCCACTCTTTTATCAGTTCTTCTGTGGCTGCTCGTCTGTCTGGTGTACAACCATTGCTAGCTCCAGTCTCAGTTCAGGTGGCTGGTGGCGCAGTCCTATCTTGTGATTCAGAGTTACCTTCTGTTGAATGGACAGTTCAGGGGATATAGCTTCCGTTCCAACTTGCGAGTGCTTGATCTTGGATCGTATGATATGATCTTGGGAATGGATTGGCTCCAGTCCTTCTCTCCAATGCAGGTCGACTGGGTTGACAAGTGGCTGCAGATTCCTTACGGCCGTGAATTCGCCGTACTTCGTGGGATGCTTCCTGATGATCATCCTTTCCGCAAAGGTTTGAACCTGTTGCATATTGCTATGCCAGAGCCCGCTTTAGGTTGATCCAAGACCCGTAAGTACAAAGACCTACTGAATGATTATGCTGATCTGTTCAAGGAGCCCACAGAACTACCCCCACGGCGTCAGTGTGACCATCAGATACCCTTGGTTCCTGGTGCATCCCCTCGTGGCAGTTCAAGATCGCTATAAGCCTGCGCTCAAATCTGAAATTGAGAAACAGGTGTCCGACATGCTCGCTTCGGGTCCGATCCGCCAAGCAACAGTTCCTTTTCCTCACCCGCTTTATCGGTTAAGAAGAAGGACGGGAGTGGCGTTTTTGTGTGGACTACAGGATGCTTTGAACTCCCTTCTTGTCAAGACAAAATTTCCAATCCCGGTGGTTGACGAATTGCTGGATGAACTATCCCAGGCCGCTTGGTTCTCTACATTGGATCTCCGAGCGTGTTTCAATCGATACGTCTAGCCCCCGGAGAGGAGTACAAAACGGCGTTCCAAACTCATTGGGGCCAATTTGAGTACAACGTCATGTCGTTTGGTCTGACGGGTGCACCCAACACGTTTCAAGGCGCCATGAACTCCACGCTACACCCTGCTCTCAGGAAGTTTGCTTTGGTATTCTTCGACGATATCTTGATATACGCACCTTACCTACTCGAACATATTGAGCACATTCGCCGTGTTCGATCTTTTGGTCACGACCAATGGAAGGTCAAGTTTAGCAAGTGTCGGTTCTTGGCAATCCATTTCGTATCCGGGACATATAGTGAGCAGTGCTCCGGGTTGCTGGCCCGACCCGTCGAAGATCCGCATGACAAGGCGCCTTGGCCTGTGCCACAAGATGTCAAGGAGCTTCGGAGTTTTCTGGTCCGGTGGGCTACTACAGGAAATTCGCCAAGAACTTCCGCCTTTATTGGCACGCCCCCTTTCTGACTTGCTGAAAAAGGGGGTCCTGTTCTCTTGGACAAGTGTTCATACTGACGCCTTTGAAGCTCTGAAGTCGGCACTGCGTTTCGCCGCCGATTGCTCGCCTTGCCGACTTTACCAAGCCCTTCCAACTCCAAACCGATGCTTGCGACACGAGGGGGTTGGGGCGGTCTTTGTTACAGGGATGGGCACCCCTTGGCCTTTGTGAGCCGGGCGCTTTGGCCCCGCACTGCATGGCGTTGTCCACCTACGACAAAGAGTACTTGGCCATTTTGGTTGCCGTTGAGCAGTGGAGATCTTATTTACAGCATGCCGAGTTCACAATCTTTACTGACCACCGCACCTTGACACATTTGTCTGACCGCAGGTTGAACACTCCATGGCAAATCAAAATGCATTACAAGCTTGCTGGTCTGCAATTCCGCATTGTATACAAACCGGGCTCATCCAATGCTGCAGCTGATGCCCTTTCCAGACATCCAGCTCCATCCGCCATTCTGTGCAATTTCAGCCGCAGCCCGCCTTTGGTTGGCGAGGGTCCAGTCAGGCTATCATCACGATCCTTACTCTCAGCAGCTATTGCGTGAACTTGCGCTTGATCCCCACGCCCGTCCTCCTTTCTCATTGTTGAGTGGCATCATTCGTCTCGACGGCAGGATTTGGATTGGCGTCAACCCCTCTTACTGGTCGCCTCATGATCGCGATGCATGATAGTGCCTTCGGAGGCCACTCCGGATTCCCGGTTACCTACAGCCGCATGAAGAAGCTCTTTGCTTGGCGAGGAATGAAGCTGTCTGTCCGCGACTTTGTCTCTCGTTGTTCTGTGTGTGCCCGTGCAAAGCCGATCGCGCGGCATCCCCGGTCTTCTTAGCCCGCTTCCGGTTCCCACCGAGACATGGCAAGTTATCACGATGGACTTCATTGGGGGTCTGCCACAGTCTGGCTCGGCAAATTGTATCATGGTCGTGGTCGACACCCTCAGCAAGTTTGCTCACTTTATACCCTTGCGCACCCCCGCTCAGCAAAGATCATTTGCTCGGTCATTCTTGGACAGCGTCTTCAAGCTCCATGGTATGCCCGCCAAGATTGTTTCGACAGGGGATCCCGTGTTCTCCAAAGAACTTTGGCAGGAATTGTTCAAGCTTTCAGGTGTTGATCTTGCCATGAGCACGCCGTATCATCCCGAGACCGACGGGCAGACAGAAAGGGTGAATCAGTGTGTTGAAACATACCTCCGCTGCTTTGTTCACTCAAATCCTCGCCGCTGGTTGAAGTGGCTCTCACTAGCAGAGTATTGGTACAACACGAGTTGCCATTCTTCCCTTGGGCGCTCCCCATTCGAGGTACTATACGGGCACCCTCCTCGCCATTTTGGACTCTCTGCTTCTTCTGTTGCTTCGGTGCCCGATGTGGAGACCACTCTGGAGGAAAGACGGACCATGCTGGACGCTGTTCGCCAGCACCTGTTGCGAGCCCAACAACGTATCAAATCTCAGGCTGACAAGAACAGGTCCGAACGCTCATTTGAGGTTGGTGAGTGGGTCTTCCTTCGTCTTCAGCCGTATGTTCAGTCCTCCCTGGCCCCTCGTTCTTGCAAGAAGCTGGCCTTCAAGTTCTTTGGCCCTTACAAGATTCTGTCCAAGATCGGTTCAGTGGCTTACAAGCTCCATCTGCCGCCGTCTTCCTCACTGCACCCTGTGTTTCATGTTTCGTTGCTGAAACCTGCCCCTCCTGGCTGCCCACCCGCCTCAGGTATGCTGCCCGATCCTGACGATATGCTGCAGGTCCCAGAGAAGGTGTTACAGCAACGGCTCCACCAACATGGTCCTCATGCGGTCAAGCAGTTTCTCATCAAGTGGTCCAACATGTCCGACGATCTGGCTACTTGGGAAGATGCTGAAGCTGTGATCCAGAAGTTTCCAAGAGCTCCGGCATGGGGACATGCCCAATCGCAAGGGAGGGAGGAATGTCAGCACTTCCCCTTCCGTGGAGCATTCAGCAAAGCCAGCCATCAGGCCAAGGCGCAAGCGAACCAGGAGTGTAAGAGTTTCTGGGCCTCAGTGGGCCGCAATTGATTGTAACACGAATGTAACTGAGATGAGTGGAGAGAACCGGCCCGTTAGTGAGTGAGTATAGATAGCCAGAGAGGAGAGGAAGAGGGCAAGTCATAACATTCTACTTGTAATTTCCTTTCTTGCAATAGAAGTAGAAGTAGTTGGGCGTCGTTGCCTTCCGGCACGCCGCCGTCGTCGTGTTCATCCCACCTGTATCTCCACCGGTCCGGCTCGCCGCCGTGACCTCCATAGCCACCCCCTGACAGGCCAAGACCACACACCAAGGACCAGCACAGCAGCCGCATCCCATCCATGGCCACCCCGAGAACCAAACACGTCGTGCTCTTTCCCTTCCCTGGTCAGGGCCACCTCTCCAGCTTCCTCGCCATGGCTCGCCTCCTCGCCCGTGAGCTCCCGGACGCCACCATCACGCTCGTCTCCACTCCAGGCAACGTGGCCGCCCTGCGCTCCTCCTCGTCGGCCACCCCTGTCTCTATCGGCTACCACGCTCTGCCGTTCGTCCCGGCCGACCACGGCCTGCCCGTCGGCTGCGAGTCCACCAGCTCCCTCCCGGTGCCATCGTTCATCACGCTCTTCGAGGCCTTCGAGGCCCTGGAGCCCGCCTTCGACGACTACGTCTCGGGCCTCCGCGGCGGACAGAGCGGCGGCGGCGACGAGGCCGAGGCCGAGGCCGAGGCGGTGGACATCTGCATCGTCGCCGACGTGTTCGCCGCGTGGACGGTGGGCGTCGCGCGGCGGCACGGGTGCGCGCACGCGCTCTTCGTCTCCTGCGGCGCGTTCGGGACGGCCATCTTCCACGCCCTGTGGAGCCACATGCCGGCGCTACCCTTGGGCTCCGACGGCTTGCTCCGCCTGCCAGAGTACCCGGACGTGGTGCTCCACCGGTCCCAGCTGTCGCCCATCTTGCTCCTCCACGGCGACCTGAGCGAGCGGTGGACGGCGTTCTACCGCCGGGCCACACGGCACGGGTACCGCACCGACGCGGTGCTCGCCAACACCGTGGAGGAGTTCGAGAGCACGGGGCTGGCGATGATGCGCCGCGCTGCCGGCAAGGCTCCGGTCTGGCCCATCGGCCCTCTCGTCCGCGGCGGCACCGACGATGACGACGACGGTGGCGGCGGCGTTCTACGGTGGCTGGACACGCATCCTCCGTCGTCCGTCCTGTACATTTCTTTCGGGTCACAGAACAGCATACGAGCCAACCAGATGACGGAGCTCGCCGCGGCCCTGGACACCACGGGCCGGCCGTTCGTCTGGGCGATCCGGCCGCCCGTGGGGTTCGACGTCGCCGGCGCGTTCCGCGACGAGTGGCTGCCGGAGGGGTTCGAGGCGCGTGCGCGCGGCGAGAAGAGAGGCCTCGTGGTGCGCGGGTGGGCGCCGCAGGTGCGGATCCTGGCGCACGCCGCCACGGGCGCGTTCCTGAGCCACTGCGGCTGGAACTCGGTGCTGGAGAGCCTGACGCACGGCGTGCCCATCCTCGGCTGGCCGCTCTCGGCGGAGCAGTTCTACAACGCGCGGATGCTGGCGGAGGAGTGGGGGGTGTGCGTGGAGGTGGCGCGCGGGAACCTCGAGAGCTCGCGCGTGGAGAGCTCCGAGGTGGCCGACGACGTGGAGACGGTGATGATGCGGGACACCGTGGCGTCGGCGGCCATGAGACGGCGGGTCAAGGAGGTCCAGGAGGTGTTGACGAGTTCCTGGCGGCAGGACGGCGGGTCGTCTGCAACGGCGCTGTTCTTGAGAACCATGAACCTGCAATGAAGCGGAAACAGAGCGACGCCATTGCTTGCCATCCCGTGCGTCAAGTTTGTAAGTTTTGTATTGCTGAGCTCCAGAACGCTATGGCCGCGCCTTTTTCAACTTGCAGTCACCACTTCACCAGGGGCGGGCGAAGTGTCAACAGGCAAGGCCGTGCGGTGCGGTCGCAAGGCGGCAGGGCGACGGTGACATGCGGCGGCGGCTTTGGCTCTGACGCCGGTCAGGGCGAGCACCCGGCTTTGACATCGACCGAGTTCTGTGGTCGGGTTTAAGGTTTTAATAAACTAAGTTCAAGTTATAGGACTTGAGTAATTGTTGGAGAGATTTAGGAGCTCAATCAAAGGCAGGGCGTTTCAGTCGAGCCAGTTTCCAACTTTGCCCGAGTTTAAACTCGTATTTGAATGGCCAAACTTGTTTACATTTGGACGAGGTCATTAAGCATGTCACAATTCCCAGTTCATGTTCAACTATTTAGTGACCGAAACCAAAACAAATTTTTTGTTATAGCCTTGGAGTTTTACTACCTTTTTTTGTGAGCCTGGAAATTCCATTAAATTACTCATCTGCCAAAAGGTCGGTAGCGACAAAATCATTTACAAAATCTGGGATTGAGCTTGAAATCAGCTCATCTTCTTCAGAACACGCATACCCCAACTCAGCCAAAGCATGAGCAACGATTACATTCTCTTCGCTAAAAAGAGCAATCAAAATTCGAAAAAAAAATCTAGAAGAAGTAAGCGACTTTAGGATTCGCACACCAATCCGGCCTCCGTGGCTATCTCTTGCTGAAGCGTCAGTGCATCGGTCTCCAGGATTGGTTACAGCACTAAAATCACTAAATTTGCGTAATATATTGAATTGGAAAATTAACAGTTAGCAACCCTAAACCAAGGTAATATCTTACATTTCATTAATTCTCATGGAACTTAATTTTGCAAGTTAGACCTCCCCAAAGTAAGTTGCATATAAACCTTTAGTAAAAGTTAATTAAACATAGAGCTATTTGATAACTTGGCTAGGGCCTCATATATTTTGTAGGCGAGGACATTTTGCTTTAAACCATTTTTCACGATGCATTTGTTAATTATTTTATTGTGTATAAACGACGAGAGACGAGCATGAACTTAGGAGGTTTTCTTGTATTTTTCACGATGCGTCCATCTCTCACAACATGATATTAAAAGTTGATTGCTCTTCCTTCTCCATATTAATTAGTTTAGAGTCAGTGCTAGCTTATACTGCTGGAGATCAAGATCTTTAGGCTAGCTAGCTCCAATGGTAAATTATGAGGTTGCTCAAAGCACATTGTTGCATACTTTAATAATAGAGAGGAACATTAGCACTTGATCAAGAGCGCGTACATTTCAAAATTAAACATAGAAAATAGTTGTCATTTGTTAAAAAAACTAGACTTAAAGATCATACTAATTACTTAGCATAAATATTTGTATATTTTAAAATAAAATTGGAAGCTGTTTCTTGGAAAATCGACAAACGCATAGAGGAAGCTCTTGGAAAATCGACAAACGACAATGCAAATCATAAAACGAGAAGATGCACTGTGTGAATAGTGAAGCACGAACATTTTCCTTTCCAGTGTGCTCATCGGATACCACGCATCTTTTTTGTAGTTTCAATGCCTAGCTCTTGGGGCCAGGGAAAGGGAAACAGTACCTACACCACACATGTCGTTGCTACTTTTACTGCAAAAAATGTCATGTCAGGTATTGATGCCAACTCAAAATCTCCCTAGCTCAGTCCAAAAAGAAAAATGCATATATTATTTTTCAAACTGTCAACAAATCTCAAGTTGATATCATAGACATTATATTAACCATGTAATGTATGGACTCATTAAAAGATGAGATGTGTACATTTTGAAACATGGAGAGTAGGATACAGTTGCCAATTATTGTTTGACATCGCAAATATATTGATATTAGCATATCTTATAGTAAGATTTAAACACAATGCTGAAATAACCTCTGAAAATAAAATAAAAGCTCTAACTTTACAATTTGCGGGATCAAATATGCTTTTCAAACCTTTTTATAAACTTTATCGAATGGATTCCAGTGCATCAAACATATTGATGAGACTACTTCTATGTAAACCAGTGATCAAGTTTAATTTAGTTGAGAAGGGAGTATATATAGTTCTGTTGGCTAGATTAATTTCTAGACTCGTGGAAGTGAATCTTGCTTATTCGTATTGAGTCTTCGTTCATCATACGTACTTGCAGTTAATTAAGATAATCTTGCTTTAGAATATGGGATACTTTTTCTGTGAGAAAATAACTAATTCTTGTCAAATTCGTGTACTATCTCCACGAGTTTCTCGCGGTTCCAAAGAGAGGCTAACAATTAAGAGTGCTCGTCAATTTCAAGATCTTCGGGTCTAGTCTTTTGGAGGCGTTTATATAGGCGGAGTGTGCTTGTTTGTATTAGTACTAAAGATGAGTTTTACGCATGAGTACGGGAGCATTTACGTTAAAAGAAACTCTAAATTGGGTTTCACTAGGATATGACACCAATTCACACCAACACATGTGGATCGATAAAAATCCAAATACATTCAAACATGGCCTAATTAAGAAAGTTTAGCCATATATGGTATCATCATACTAAGATTATGGACACCGGCATATCGTTGGCCGGCCCCGCGTCGCCCAACCCTAGGGCGACCCGGCGGCAACCACCGAGCGCCGCCACTCCCAGCTGCCCCCTACCCTTGCCTCCCCGGCCGTCGCCGAGCCAACGCCGGCACAACCTGGCGGGACGTCCGTGAGGGTGACGGCCGGGACTGCCTCGTCGAGTGCTCGCGACGACCCCAAGCGCTTAGCGCCGTTGCGCCCGACCGGGCGGCCTTGCCGCCTCACCTGATCCGGCAGCCTAGAGGTCGGATCCGTGGCCTCCGGGCCGCCGGTCCTCCTCTCCTCGCCGCCATCGGAGGGGCTCGCCGGGCCTTCAATCCCGCCGGCCATGAGCGCCGCCGCGGAGCGGTGTTCGTTGAGCCGGCGCCGCCGTGGCGAGCCGTATCCGGGCGCCGACGGCCGGATCTGGCCCCTCCTTGGTCGATCCCCGTCCTATCGAGGACGGCCGCCACCGGCTCCAGCCGCGGCCTCCTCCTCCCGCCGGCCCGGATCGGAGGCTGACCACCCTTGCCCCTCTCGGCATCAAAGACGCCCCATCGACCTTGCTCCCCGTCCACAGCGGCAACTCCTTGTCGGATCTTGGGGCTCCATGATACTCCAGCCCGGTCCACCCTGCGCGGCAGCGATGGTGACGACTGCGAGCACCGTTTTCCTTCTTGACGGTGTCGTTGTGGAGTTCCCTGAGGTTCGAGCGCTCAGTGCCGGTCGTCGATCCGTTGCTTTTTCGTTTAGCGTGGTCGTTGATAGGACGAGCTGGGGCGACTCGGGCATCTCCTGGTACCCTAGTCGCCACCATCCAGGTCCACCCTGGTAGCAGCGACAGCGACGCCCGGGGGCGCCGTATTCCTTCATGAAGGTGTCGCTATGGAGTTCCCTGTGGTTCGAGCGCTTGGTGGCCAGCCGTCGAATCGTTGGTTGTCTTTGTGCAGCATGGTCGTCGTGCCCAATGGAGGAGGTCGAGGAGGAGAGGACAGGGTCGCTGATCGACAAGACGACTACAGCCGTTGCTCATGCATTCTAACAGTGAGCAACGACCTCTCTCTCTCTGGTGGCAGGTGCTCGGGTCTTCCTCCCGCACAAAAGATCGAAGGTGGCTATTCCAAACGCCAGCGATAGATTAGGTAGAGGAGCATTGGTGATGAGGGCACACAATCCATGGCTCTCAATTCTTCGACGACATGGATACTGTGTGGCGCGGTGGTTACCTTCTACATCCAATGAGTGTCTCTCAAGTTTATTTTGGTGCACGTTGTTTAAGGCATGGTGGCTTCAAGGACACTGCCATGAAGCGATATCGATATCTTTAGCACTGTCTTGATTAGTTAACTTATTTTTTAAATGTAGTTGACCTTTAGTACGGGTATTTTCATGTACTAAAGTTTTTAATTTTCTTAGATGTTGTAATAAGTTTGGCTGTGTGTGATCATGCAGAGCCTTTATGCGGTGTGCGTTCCCGCAGAGGCCGGAATTTAATTCCATTATCTAAAAAAATATATATGGTATCATCTCAAACCATATACTGGTCATGCGTTTTTTGAAGAATAGAGTTTTCAAATAAGTCCAGATGCAAATAAATATAAAAAAACTGGTATTTTGGTCGGCCAGCTTTCATCTACTATTTATTAGGCTCAGAAGTCCCCATAGGAAGTATCTCAATGTTATCTCAACGCCAAGGAGAACTTTCATCTACTATTTATTCGGCTCAGATCTCCCCATAGGAAGTATCTCAACGCCAAGAAACTGTAGAAGCTGAAGTCTCTGAGCTCCCCTGCTTCCATTCAGCACTTCCTTCCCTCTTTGCTTTTGTGATCTTATCTTTTCTAGCTAATCTCTCTCTGTTCTTCCGGATCTATATAGAATATGAAGAACCTGGACAAGAACTGCAGGATTTGCAGCAGGATTTGCATGGAGTGGCAAGAGCATTACTACTGGAACCACATGGCCGACGACAAGAAGCATTTCTTCAAGCCTATGGTTGGGGACTTCACTGAAACCATGGTGAGTGAAAAAGCATCCCAAGCTTCCCTTGCATGCTTTGCTCTCCATCTGTGATTGAATTTGTTACTGGAATGGACTTTTCTGGGTTATTTTGGGCGTGCATGTTGGAATATTGCTGTGTTCTTCATTTACACTGTATTGCTGCTGTACAGAAAGTTTCAGCATCGGCATCTCAATAGGCTTTCTAGCTTCATGCATTTCCATGGTATAATAAGTTTAAGCATGATTACTTTACTGGGTAAAGAAATGAAGAAATGTGTCACAAAAGAAACAAATAAATGTATTTGTTGCAGAGCATACCTGCAAGATTTGCAAATAACTTCAACGGCCACATCTCTGAGGTGATCAGTCTGAAGTCCCCAAGTGGCAAGACATGGAGCATCGGAGTAGTCAGTGACACCGATGAAGTAGTCCTCAAGTCTGGCTGGAAAGAGTTCGTCAGCGCTCACAGCATCGACCAAGGAGACTGCATGCTCTTCAAGTACACCGGAGTGTCGTCCTTCGATGTGCTCGTGTTCGATTCAAGCGGCTGCGAGAAGACATGGCCCCATTTCACCCACAACAGCAGCCATGGTTACGAGAGATTCAAGGCAGGCCAAGACTGCACCTGCACACCACAGTCCCTGCCGAGCAATGGCGATGGCGGCGACGACGAGGAGGAGGAGGAGGATGGTGATGCGCATCGGGAGCTGGCAGTGTACAAGAACACCAGCAGGAGCATCCCCAAACGGTGTAAGCGCAAGCTTTACCGTGATATTGGTAGGTGATAGATGGAGTATCAGTATCTGATTGTGTAGAATTTTGCAGTGTCACTGTGAAAACGATATTTATGATGTAATGTACCTGCAGAGCTTGCAGTTCATGGTGAAGTAAAAGAAGAAGAAGAAGAAGATGATGATGACGATGTTGAAAGGACTGTGAAGACCGGGTACTACTTCTGCAAGAACGGGCCGGTGAGCGAATACCATCTGACGGAGCAAGAGAGGGAGGAGATCTCAAGCATCCGAGTGCCTGTGGAGCCGAGGAACCCGGTGTTCGTGCAGGTGATGCACCCAACCCATCTCCGCAGCAACAAGCCCGGTGTGGTAGTAAGTAGCCTGTAAACTCCCTGCTCCCTTCTGAAAGAGATCGATTACTCGACCTGCATATTATTGTTCTTGTTGGTCCGTCAGGGCATTTCTTCAGAATTCGCGGACAAGTACCTGGGAACAGCCTCAAGGGATGTCATCCTTGAGAGAGGCGGCGGCAGCAAGGGCAAGTGGCACGTCCGCTACAACCGCAACAGGTTCTGCCGTGGCCTCACCGGCCGCGGCTGGGTCCAGTTCGTCGGCGACAATGGCCTCCTCGCCCACGACGTCTGCCTCTTCGAGCTCATGATGAATGGCAAGCGGCTGCCGGCGACGACGGTGCACGTCCTGCGCAAGGTGCGCGGCGCCTTTGTCCGGCTGCCCTGAAGCCCCCGTTGCTCCGGCATCCGGGCTCATGCTTGCAGCCTAACTGAATTGTGTCCATGTTGCCGTCTGTGCGTGTAGTTTGGTTACTGTGCTGAGCTGCAACTACCTGTCGATAAGCACCTCCTATCTTAGTATACTTTCGCATGTTGCTTTGATTCGTCAGTAACTTCTGCTCGAGTGTTTGATCTAGACACAAATCTATTCCATTCTGCACCGCTGGTTTCCTGCAAAGGAACATCATCTTTCTGGGTGACAAACATCATGATTTCATTGCGCATGGTTGCATTGTTCAAAGCACAACTGGTTTGCAAGAAAATGTTGCATTGTGCACAACTGGTTTCATAGCTCCATAGTACAAAGGCCCAATATCTTTCTGGCTGAAAAAAAAACTCAGTCGCTTGTGCACAGTGCACCAGAATATGGTCCTGAGAGATATTTGAAGAGGCACGAGCACGCAGTGGAATCTGGTAACACATGTCCAGGACATCATGGGAACAAGGTAAAAATGAAACGTTAATTCCAATCGATGCTAAACAGTGACTAGCAGGCTAACATATTATTATTTCTATAATAAGTTGCAGCAAGTATACTGTCGCTTGCCTACACAACGAGGTACTAAGAACTCTGCAAAATGCAGGAAAAAGGACGCAAGCCCGACGAGTTTCCAAAACATGAAGCCGCCAAAAAATCCTATCCTTGCATTAAGTCCCTGCAAAAATAAAACGGACACGGTAAGCCAAACACTAAATTCATTCAAAATACATCAGAATGCAAAAATAATAATATAACAATAGTACCATTCACATACTGTTTTTTTTTTTTTTTTTTTCTAATCAAACTCATTGAAGGGTATGGATAAGAAAAACAAAAGGAGTTGTATCTCGTTTAAAAAGAATCCAGGTATATTGTCAATCTCTAGTGCTACTGTGGGGTGGGTGGACAAGCAGATCTCAGAACATAAATGTAATAGAAAAAAGAAAAGAAGATAAAAGTTCTTATGGAGTATGTATGACAATGCAGGGGACTACAGACTTCAAGGTACAAAAACCTGTACTCAACAGTATTGACCTTGACAGACATGGTAGATAACAAGTCCCTAATCAGTGATGTGGCATAGCATCAGAAAGTTCTTTGGTTTTACTTTTTTTTAGCTTCCTAAAGTTATCCCAGATTTTGATATTGAATCAATTTATTTTAGTTGTTTGCATTCGATGAATGGTTTCTTCATTAGATAAATTAACAAAGTAACAAGCAACAACAAAATATCTTGCTTCTCACAGCAGCACCTTTTTCCATGTTCTAAAACTGCTTTCCAAGCATCATGCATCATCGCCATTTCCTAATAGATCCAGACCACAAAAATCCTCATATCAATCTTATTATTATATAAAACTAAGTATTATGAGCTAATGCATGTGGAGACCATTGATACAGTAATTGCTTGCACATTTACCTTAAAATTTGATCAGCAACACAGCACAAATATTGGGACAACTAAAACTATATTTCACACTTGCATTTTAGATAATGAGTTTGCAGTTTTATGAATGCAGTTTTGTAACAAAAGATCAGCAACGTATTAGGACACATAAAATAATTAGTGAACCATTTATGCAAACATGTGCATATGTACAAAGGTATTCCCATGATTCTATAAATAATGGATGTGCTGCAGTACTAGCACCGAACCTTAGAGATCAATAAACATAACAATGGATAAAATTGCCAACATCTATAGTACACCAAGACTACAAAGTTCACTTGTAGTTATTGATGCATAATTATTTGTTAAAAATAATAGCACATTTTGGGAAACTTCAGACATCATCAAAACCAGTACTCCAGCACAGATGTAAGTAGATTTGCCCCCAAAAATAGCATATTCTCTCTAATATCACTTAGAAAACGATTGAAAAGGCTTACTGGAACCTTGAATACTGCTCAGCGCCACTCCAAGCAGTAAAACCAACATACGAGTAGGACACAACCTCTCAATACTATCCAATGATACAAAAATCTCTCCAACTCACAAATAGTGCATACTATATTCTTCTAATTTCTTAGCACAGATAACACACAGGAAAATAAAAGGACCTACATCATCTTATGCAATAGGATACGAATCATTCTGTCTGATCTCCTCATCAACCGTCTTTCCCATTTTTGGCCTATCAAATCCCAATTTTGAGTTCTTGTATTAGTTGTCAAACAACTTTACAAAGAAACGAAGGACAAACAACAAACTTCTATGATTAATACAGTCAATGAACAAACAACAGGTAGGGAAGTCAACATAGCTCAAGATGTTAGTTACAGAATTAACAACACATCCTTTTAGTCCCAATAAATGGGAATGCTAGAACTTAAAACCAAACATGAGCAAGAGAAACCAACTTGACTAGTTACATAAAATTGACCAAAAGGCTAACAGTTCTAGAAGGGTCAAATATTAATTAAAACTATGCTAGAGTTGAAACTGAACATGAGCAAGAGCAACCAACTTGACTAGTTACATAATTAAAATTAAAATTAATCAAAAGGCTGACTGCTCTAGAAGGGCAAATATTAATTAAAACAAGTAAAAAACCAATAAGCACTATCTTCACTGTAACAGCGACATTGTGTGCTTAACCATCCTCTGAGAGAGGCATGATCAGAAAATTTAAAAAGAAAAGATTTTTCATGGGTATTTGGAAGTGGGAGCAAAAAAAAAAATCCCTATATGTTTCTTGCAGAAAGATTTTCCATTTCCCCAATTTGTCATGATGCTGAAATTCACTTCCAAACAACTGCCACATAGTGCTGGTAGGTAGTAATGCATATTTTTGGCACACAGGTGCTACAACAACCCATTTCCAGTTCCACCCAAAAACCAACCAGGAAAGATAACAAACACTCAGTGGCATAGTTCCAATTATTATCATGGAGACATGGACAACATTTTGAGAATCCATCTGAATCAAAACCATGACATAACCATGCAAAAAATACATTGTAACTAGACATATTCCCAAACTAGTATTCTTGGAATGGAGAGAGTATGATTAAATACCCCAAGCAACAAACCATTCCTGGTTCAACTATGCGAAATCTTCCTTAGGCTGCTGCCCATGACACAGGAGCAATCCTCCCAAGGCACATGTAAATAACCATTGCATAAAACGAATTGAAAAAACAATAATTGCAAATCTTGGAACGAAATGAGCAATCACAGATGCATACAGTATCAAAAAGATGATGAATTCGATATATCATGATGCATGATCACTAACTTGGCTAGCGATCCTGACAAGTGCGGCAGAAGAGGGTACCCTGGGAGAGCTCACAGCACGCCCGCACGCTCGTCGCCGAGTGCCCGGTGAGCCTCACCACGACCGCCGCCGGGGACCCCGCCATCGCCGCCAACGGCCTACACGGATCAGAACCACCATGTTACTCCCCCATAGGACCGCATCCCCACCCCGATCCGACCTAGGTAAGAGTCGGGCACCATCTCGATTTACCTCGCGGTCGCGAAGGCGAAGGCAGGGACGGAGCGGCGCGGCGAGGAGGCGGGGAGTGAATCCGCCGAGCGGAGGCGCGACGCGGCGGAGGAGGAAGACGAGGCGGTGCGGCCACGGACGGCGGCGACGAGGGAGCGGGAGGCGGCGCCGCGCCAAGCCATAGCCCTAGGGTTTCGTCGGAGGAGGGAATGGATTCGGAACTGCGGAATTGACGAGGTGGATTTAGGGTTTTTAGGGAAAAAAAAAAAAAAAGATACAGTGATGGGCCTCAGGCCCATGAAAATCGGTCCATATTCCCCTCAAGGCCTTACTAACTTATTTCCCTTCTTCTCCCGTGGCCCCTTTATCCCCTTCTTCTCCCGTCAGTCACTGTCAGGCCGTCACTCCCGTCCCAAATCGCGCCGCCGCCCGCTCAAACCGCGTCGCTGCCCGGCCAGCCCATCCAACCGCGACGTTCCGCTACGGGGGCCAGGAGGGGCCGCGCCGCCAGTGCTGCAGGGGCCAGCCCGCCGCCGCCGCCGCCGCCGCCTCAGGTTCTCCGCCGAGCAAGGGACCCCATTGCCACACCTCGGTTGCGCCGCGCAGGACTCGGAGTTCTTAGAAAGGTAGGTGGCTTGGTGATTTTTCTTCAGATCTTAGTCCCAGCAGTCTTGAAGGTTCATTTTTGGTTCTGACTGAATTAGTTTTAGCTAAATGTCGTCAATCTTTTTTTTGCTTTCTTGGACATTGCTTGGCGACGTGCAAGGGCAGCTTCTCCATTGGTCGGAACTCACTTTCCTAGCAAGCTTGTGCTGTGGTGTTTGTTGCTTGCTGGGGAAACGAACAGTAATTTCAGGTCATAAATCCAGAAGACGTTTGAACGAATGGGCAACGAGACAGAAGCGGAGGACTTCGACTTCGACTTCGACTTCGTCAACAATCCATACGAGACTTTCCGGACTTGCTTTGCACTTCTGGTGGCTTCTCTCGTGGCACAACTGTGGGACAGGTTCTGGATCCCAGATCGCCTCAGATGGGCCCGATTGCTGACGACGGACAACAGACAGGGCAACCTTGGCCTTCAAGAAGCTCTGGAGCTGTTTCTGCCTCATGGTCCTGCTCAGCCTGACCTCGGTGGGCTTCCCGTGGGTCCTGATCTACTCCCTGTTCACCCGCGCATCCATACCCTTGCTGCTGTACAGGATCATGGTGGTGATGGTGTTCAAGATCAGCTTCATACTGTCAGCGTTTCTCATCGACGGCTTCATGGCACTCCAACAGAGGCTCAGGCGCAGTTCCACCATGGCGCACCTTTCCTGGCTATTTGACTCTACGAAGGCGGCTTAGGTATATTTTGTCTCTAAATCACGCAATTCCACTATTTCTAGAACTTTCATTAAAAACCAATTTAATCTTGATGATGCTTATGTTGTTCCTTCTCGTGGCCAATCAGGTGGCCTTTGGCTTATGTGGAATGATGAAGTTGATACAACTATCTTTGATCACAGTCATCGCCACATCTTTGCTATGTGTATAAATAAAGCTACCTAGCACTAGTATGGCTTAGTTTGCATCTATGGTGACCCTCACCACCGTACCACTAATGTAATATGGCAAGAAGTCCTGAACTTTGTGATGCAAAACAGTAACATGCCTATGTTATGTATGGGAGATCTTAATGATATTATGCATGCTCATGAGAAGCTAGGCCCTAGTTCTGTTGATATGAATCGTTTTGATCTTTCTGTGCGTATGTTAAGCAATGCGGGTTCATTGATCTTGGTTACAATGGGCCTGCGTGCGTACACTTGGACTAATAAACGTTTTTCCTCTGTTTCAACTTATGAAAGACTTGATCGCTGTTTGGGCAATGCAGAGTGGTGCATGGCGTATCCTAATACTACAGTCTATCGTTTTCCTATGATGTACAACGACCATGCTCCTGTGACTTATACTGTTGAGAGAATTCTCTATCACCTGAACCTGTTACTGATCCAAGAGTTGTTTAGTCTGGCCTTAAAAGAATTGTCGCTTCGCAGAATGGGTTGGTCTATTCTGTTCAGTTCTGTTATAGGAGTGGAAAGGACCATGTCCATATGGCAAACAAAAGGCATTGCATTCCTGTTTGGGTCATTACAAAAACCTTAGCAAACATATTGCAAAAGGTTATACTGAAATTGGTACACAAAAACAAAAATCAGTATATGGATTTGTAAAATCTAGAAGCATACGAGACTGTTTGGGCTGGTCCTTTGAATATCTTTATTGGACTTCTTTAAGGCTTATGATGACACAATTGTGCACGTTGCTATCTGCATAATGATGAAAGCAATGGGATTTCCATCCAGAATTCCAGATGGCTCAGCTGGCTGTACTTGCTATATTTTGTCGGGATGGGCAATATTTTGTCACACACATACTTTAGTCTTACTAAGGACCTGTTTGGGATGGCTCAAACTCTAGGCTATATTTTGTCGGGATGGGCAATATTTTGTCGCACACATACTTTAGTCTTGCTAAGGGCCTGTTTGGGATTGGCTCAAACTCTGGGTGGAGCTGCTCCACTCCAAAACTTCATGTGGATGTAGCTCGAGAGTAGAGTTGGCACAGTTGCATTAGGGAAATTGAAGCAAGCCTAAATCTAAAACGTGTTTGGCTATCACCTCTAGAAATAGCACACAACACTTTGCATTAGGGACCCTATACTTTCACCAAATCAAGCAAGCCTAAATCTAAAAACGTTGCCTCGTAAACTTACATCGCAAGGTGCACTCAACCTTGAGAGTGAAATAAAATTGTGTTTTCACCCTTTCCCTTCAACCTCATGGATAGGTATCTTCCGCACAACCCGGACCAACAGGATTTGTTTTTCCCTAACGCCCCGTTGGCGCCATTAAAGACCTCGGACGACTAGAGCCGCGATGACATGACCCCGCTTTCCAAGGTGGCTTCCGAGGGCGTGCACGCGTACACATGACCACAGCACGGGTCTATGGTTTGTAGACAAAGGCTTATAAGTTGACTCCAATAGGGGTCAAATATGTCTTGTACTAAGGCCCTTGGCGTGGCCTAAACACCCTCAAAGGACTCGACGTCCCCGGCGAGCGCCAACTTAACCAAGACCATCTTGGCACACGGTGGGTGGTGCCATGCCGCACAAGCCATGTGTGTGAACCCCATGTCCAACATCTTCGGCGCCGTGGCAAGGGTGCACTCAATTCCCGCCTTCGCCTTCCCGGGTTTATCTAACATGCTAGGGCCGCTAGGTATCTTCCGTCGCCCGTGTGATCAACCCGAGAATACCGCGGGAGGTTCTACAATCCCGCCAGGAGATCCACGCGCCCATTTTTCCCCTAACGCCTTTCGGTAACCACTTAACAAGTTAAAGACCCTCGACCGACTAGAGCCGGCATGTGACACCCCGTTCCAAAGCCGCACCGTGTCCACATACCACCCCGCTCACTTTTCGCCCCGCGTGGTAAAAGGGTTAACCCGAAGGTGATATGGTTTGTAGACAAAGGCTTATAAGTTGACTCCACCCTTGCTAAACTAGCCACTAAATAACGTTGCGGGCCACATCCTTATTGGGCCGGTGTTACGGAGGGCATGGTCACGGAGGTCGTGTCCCTCACGCTCCAAGGGAGGTAGCACTCCCATGGCCACGAGGGTTACGAAGCGAGGCCGGGGAGGTAGCGTCCACACGAGGGCTAACGGCAGCCTTGGGGCGCCGACTCCATGTGGGGTTAGGGTTGAGTTGAGGAGAGGGGAGGGGCAGTTAGAAACATAACAAAGTAACGGTTCGCTCGGTTGGAGTGTGTTATCGATGGCAAAGGTGGGTAATTTTCTTTCAACTCCATATCTAGGTCTATTTTAGAGAGTTCCAAAGCTGGAAAAGATGTGCTCCAATAACTCCATCAAAAATGAACTAGAGGTCCACTCCAGAGCTGATTTTTTGAGTTAGGGTGTTTAGCTGGCTCCACTCAGCTCTACCCTAGAGTTAGGGGTCTAGAGCCATGCCAAAACACTAATATAGTGACATGCAAGAGCTTAACTATGGGGGTGTTTGGTTGCCTGCACGAGCCCTCAGCCAGGCTCTACCGATGCAAAAACATGCATCTGTTTGGTTCGCGTATTTGCTCAACTAGGCTCAGCTCATGCAAGATTCCCCCTCAGCGAGGCTCTCAGGAATCGACCGTTCCGGCTGAGCCAGGCTCGCATGGTGGAGGTAATTAACCATCTAATAACGTTATTAGCACATATTAAATGATATTAACATATTTTGATTAACATTGAGGTTTAACAAGATAAACTAAGGTATAAGATAATAGTTGCCCATAATAAATGTCATGGTAATGATTATTTATATATTTTTTTTGTCTTATACAACTCATTCTAATGCGAACAACCAAACAGGATCTCAGGACAAACTGGCGGTACAAACAACAGGCAACCAAAGACCACACTTGCATGCATTGGGCTTGGCTACCGAGAGCCAGGCTCCTTCTATGCGAGCCAAGGTTGAGGTTGAGTTGATACGCCAACCAAATAGGCCCTATGGGGGCGTTTGGTTCTCTTCTCTGTTTTCCTGGCCCGCATCTCCTTGTACAAGCTCCCTCCAGCTAGACCTTTGTTTGATTGCCATGACATTCGAGAGCTGGGCTAGAGAGGGCGGCGTTTGGTTGCCTCAGTACGTGTAAAAATATTAAAAAATTATGATTATAATTTTTATTTTGTACAAATAAAATTTTAAAAGACTTATTTTATCTAACCATGTCTTAATTATCAATAAAATGCATTAATATCACTTGATATTTACTAATTATATATTAATACATCATTAGTGGGAGAAACAGTTGCATCCGTTATAAAACACACCTTTACTCTTTCCTAGAAGGAAAGGAGAAGGATGAATCCTAATCCTAGTCCGTTTGTATGTGGGCTCTTACCAAAACTCTCCTGGTCTTGGTCGGAATATAGAAAGAGGAGAAGGAGGAATCCTAATCCTAATCCGTTTATTGTGTGGGCGATTTCCATACTCTAGGACTTATTCGGACTATATATACGTGGGAGATCCTCCATTGTAATAAACGAAGATTCGGATGAATAAAGAATAGTCTCCCTACATCTTGTGTCCACTTGTTCTACTTTCATCCACTACATTGATTGTGAGAGACGGAGAGGGAAGGTCCTAACCGGCCGATGACAAGTTTCACAACACGTTATCGGCCACGACAAGCTCTTTGTTGACATCGCCGCTGAAGCCGCCGCCGATCTTCGGCAACGACGCACGCGTCGACGCCGTCTCGCCGCGACTACCGACCACGCCGACATCCCCGACGCGTTGTTAGCGGAACGGATCCGGTACCTCACGCCGCTACAAATCTGCAGACCGCATCGACTCATCGTCACGCCGGCAGTCCCCCGGCCTAGCCGAATCGTCCTATCGCGACGACCCTTCGTTTTTCCTCGAATTCAAGAACAAAGGTAGAAAAAAAAAAACACATCTAGCAGATTGCTTTCGTCTGTGTTACGAAGCTGGTCAATTTTGGTTTTACCGAAAATGCAGTGCATGTAGTTTTGTACATGAAGTACACATAGTAAGCGGATATTTTTTTTTGCATCGTCATGATCAATAGCTTATCAGGATAGCCCTAGCAGGCTACCTGACTTCCCTGCTGCCAGGCTCAGTTGGCCTTGCCGGTCGCTCTCGTGCACATCGCGAATATATGCGCAACATGCAGTTGCTGCCCGTATGCAGCATGCGGCCACGCACACATGTATGTACTTGCACGTACTGCACAAAAACGCGAATAAAAAAAAAAACCTGGAGTTTACCGTCGTCACGTCGGTGGTTAATCAAAAATTCGCATATTGATCTGATTGCATGCGTGCATCAGCAAGATATAGCAAAGACACACATACGGGATGGCACTATGTAGCAGATTTATATATATATATTTTTTCCTAGTAGATTAGATCTATCTTGAACTGATTCTAATCTGCTAGGTTTGTGTCGTACGAACTGAAATAGAGATATTAGCCTGTACGCTGATATTAATGCCATTATTCACAGCCCGCAGCTTTACCGATCAACTTTGTTGGCTCGCATGCCTACCTGTCAGTGACCGTGACAAACTGAAACATCTTTGCCAGCATGCAAAAGAGAGCGCACGCGGTTCATATAATGCTTGCAAGTTTCACGCACCCCGGACTCACCGCCTGTATGCGATCCGGAATCGGTACCCGTATGAGCAATGGACTCGACAATCCTTCTCGCTCGCCTGCACGCAAGCACGCACGCTTGCCAACTCCACCGCTTGATCTATGCACTACTCCTACTAGGATGCTGCTCACCTCAACGCATCCACAGGTGATTGCTGGTCGAGACGCCCATATGCAAACCGATTATAAGCATCTCGCTGCCAGAATTCGAAAAACAGATGTGAGCTTGTGCATGCCGCAACCCACGCCGGCATCGCTGCGTCTAAACGCACTGGCCCCGTAGCACCATCGGCCTCGTAGCAACCATGCCCACATCTGGACTGGCCCCGCACTGGCCTCACTGGCACTGAGACATGCCTGAACGCGTCTTTGATATCACCCACCCACTCGCTGGCTGCTTGTATGTCGCACGATGAATTGAACTTGAAGTGAGGGTGAGCGGCTAGACTATTCGGTCGAATTAGAATTGCATTGATTAAGGTTTTTTGAGTATTTCCAGCAGAAGATATATCATGCCTTTAATCATAGCGACATGGTTTAGGCATATGAGTTCTCTAAATCTTGCGGACCTTAGACTTGTCACCTTTGAGAGGCTCATATTTATGTTTTCTAGCATTAAAATTTTTTGGGTTGAATGAATGCTTGGTATAAATTCGAAAAAATTATATATACCATAATCCTAAAAAATGCTAGGATGTTTCTAAAAATATTTTGAGTAACCATCCACTACCTTTTTGCACCTCACTACTTGTCTATTACATGAAGTAAATTAACATTATATGCACATGGTCCAAGTTACGGTATTTTGTATGCCTTAAAAGAAGAAGCAATATCCCGAAATTACTCCGAAAGTAAAAGTATTTGTTACGGTCATTATTAAATCCATATAGGATATTTTGCTACCATTGAAGTGTAGTAAACTCAGTATATATATTTTCGAATTACTCTCTAGAATGAGTATATGGCCGATAGAAGTAACAAATGCATTGTGGGACTCATTGCATGAGTAAAATCCCAAATTATGATTATAGACTATCATATTGCATTGAAAGTCGAATTTTGAAGCTTGTATGCTTAACGCCGCTCTATAAACAATAGCTTGAAGCTTTGTAAATGTCTAGAAGACAAGATGATAAATAAAATTTTATCAAACTATATTCTAGAAGAAATATCTCTTGTGTATAGAATATCAAAGAGCTATGAAATACTTGAAGTATTTGAATTTACCATCGAAATTACTCAAATGAAAATTGAGTTGGAATTTTTAGACAACTTTATGAACCAGGGATATTATTAAGTTGCAATAATTTTGAATATGTGGCTTGCATATGTTACACCCCCTTGAAGGCTTGTGACGGTATATCATAACTCTTGAATATAAAGCATGAAGCTACCGCTTGTCAACTATAGAAGTTAAGACATGCGAGAATGTATATTTTTTGGAACATATAAAGTTTCTCTTGAAGAAGAATTTAAATCATGTGCTTATTATTTGTTATCTTTGAATTTCATATCCCGAAGTATTGATAGAAGTGGTGGTGGTGCATTAAATTTTTAATTCCCATTGAATTAAGTGGTTAATGGTTAATTTGTTAGCTTGAAGACTAATATGAAACGTTTAATATTCTTAGTTGCAATTACTTGAAGTAATATGTGTGAACTTCTCATGGAATAAATTAGATTTATATGTTTTCACATATAAACAAATTGCCTATTGCCTATCAAAATAAATTTTGTATTATTTTTATCCGCAAAGAAGCCTTAATTAGCCACGAAGGTTATAGTTCTTTGGCATCACTACCATGTAGGTAGATGGGAAACCGAATTTCCTAAAAGCACATGAATAGTTGGACTATACTTGGCATATTAACCGGTCTTAGAAGGATCGATTTAGCCAAGAAATTGTATAATCCTAAGTATTTAATTTTTAATCTTGAGAACTAGAAATTATATTCTACCCCGAGTCCTATGGTGTACACTTTGAATAGTACATTGGATATGCGAATTTCATGTCATAATCATTGAATACTAGAAGTATGATTTGGATTCTATGGATGCATTAGAATTGATATTCATAGATAATGCTTGAAGCAATTACTACTTGAAGTAGTTATGGCATGAAAAGGGGGGAGTAATTTTGGATAAAGGCATAAGAAAATGTGGATAATATATATTTAATAGGCATAGCCATCCTAAATCAATTTTAAAGTGCATGTATCGACTTGAAGTTACGCCCTCCGTCCCTTCCTACCGAAGTTAACTTTCTCTCTTTTGCACTAATTGCAAGTAAGCTTGTAGCTTTGCTTTTTGTTGTTATCTATTATGTTAGACTCAATTCTAGCGTTTCACATTACAATCGCATATGTATCTCATTGAGCTACAAGTATCTCAACTCTTGCATGAATATTAGCATAGTAGCTATAATTGTGACTAGTAGCTATCTTTGTGCTTCCCTCATAATCAAATTGGCTAGCTAGCATGCTATGTCTATATGGTTCCCGTTGAACTAAGGAATGCTTTGCTTTCGATGCATTGCATGCATAAGCAATAGATTGATCTAGGGCCGAAAGCCTAAGATCGGGGGAGTGAGTTTATAAAATTTTCTCAATGGAGACTAACCCATTTGATGGGATGAATTATTGTGGAACTAAGATAGTGGATAACACAATTATGGTGATTTGGGATTTATGAAGAAAAGGCATTAAGGGATTTTTGCATTGATGGCAATTAGAAAATTCTAGAAGAAATTCCATGTGAACTTGTATGTTTGTATCTATATTTTCGTAGTATATGGTCCATATTTTTAATTGTATGAGTACTTGGATCAATTTATTAGGCTAAATAATAAAGAAGCTAGAGAATGAAATAGTTTTTCTAAACTATGTTTTGTGCATACCGGGGGGAGAACATCCCCGAGTTCATAGGAATGATGAACATTCTTAAGTGCACTTTAAGTATTCTAGCTCACCGCATAATGAATAATAACCCCCATGTTTAAATATGTGCGTGAATATTTCCCATAAAACCTAATCATAGCATACATAAATGGGCCTCCACTTGTAGTTGGAGATATATGAATTTGAATTGTTTTAAGCCCATGATAGGGGATATCTATTGAAGTATGCTATTAAAGATCTAATATTGGCATTAGGGGAGAGAAAAACCTATTTTGAATGCCAAACATTATTTCCAGAGAAGAAAAAATGATCTAGAAAATTTTCCTAAAGCTTGAAGTAGGAATACTATCACGCACTAAGTCAACTAATAGTTTGACTAATGCTCTTGTGAAAGCATGAAGCGGAGCATATGCCGATATTTTTATAAATGAGAGGAGTAACTTGAAATTATAACCCGTAAGTTTTGTTTACGAATAGTAAACTAAATATTGCATACTATCAAGCTAAAATCTACGGGGGCGCTTTGTAGGTTCTAGTTTTGTGTATACTTGTTGAATAGAAATAAAATGAAACTCCTCCATTCTCATGAAGAGAACACCTCATGAAGAAGGTTGAGCACCTCATGAAGAGGATCATCATGAAGATGAAATCCAACATACTAAGCGCGCATCATTAGTGTTGGATATGTAGGACAATATACCATCTCTTGTTTGGGAAATGACAGAGATAAAATATTCTCACATTGTGAGAGTATTGGGAGAAGAGAAAAAAAGTTGTCGACAACACTACCTCTTTAATTGCGAATGTTTCTCTTGTGAGAACCCGGATCCGAAAAATAAAGTCCATGGCAAAATCGCTTGTAGCGATTATATCGGGTCAATGAAGAAAGCAATTGAGGTTGAATCTCCTATTAAGAAGAAATGAATGTTACGCTATATCTCCGGCAAATGAAACAAATAAATATCGAATATGCAGTTAATAAGTGGATTATGAAAATCCATATAATTCCCGAAGAATATAAATCGCAACTTGTAGAAATCTCATACTAAGTATTAAAGTCTAAGATATATATATTTATGAATGAATATTGAAGTCTCAAGAAGAGCATGTCCTAGAAGGATTACAATCATTGAATGATTTTATAGTGAATAACTCAACGTTATTGTGTATATCACTCATCCCTTATGTAGTAGAGTATGTATCTCATAGAAGAGAATTATTAATTCACTAAGAATTAAAGTATATTCCTGAAGAAATTAATCCATGAAGGATTTACCAACCAATTCTTGAATAAACAACATGCATCCCCTGAAGTGAATATAGACCCGAGAGAGAGAAAATGAGGAATCTTAAACACCATGAAGGTGTCATATAAACACTCAGAAAGTGTAATGCTAGCAATGAATCTATCATCCTCTAAATGCAATAGAAAGAATAATGGTTATTTTGGTATTTAAATTATCCACTAAATGCCAAAATATAAGACTGATTTATTATTGAATGATAATAAAAAAATCTTGAAGATTTGTAGAATATACCATTTCAAAATCCACTAAGGAAGAACTATAAAGTATTCAAGACTTGTATAAGTTTGATACACTATCTAGAAGATGTTGAATATGAACTTATTTTTCCCCGTAATCCTCTCGAAAGGATTTATTATCTTGAAGGATAAAATTTATTTGTTTTGCACAACAAGTGGTTCTTTTTTTGCATGAAGCATATTGCTCTTTGTTATACCCATATAATTCATGGAAGAATTATAAGCCATATTTTTTTGAGTCAAATTCAAATGATGGCTTTGTGAGGGGGGAGCAATTTTACTTGAATTTACCTTGAAGGTAATTGAAACCATTAGAATTATAAAGATCATATTTGCTAAAACATTAAAGTTTATGCATAGATTATGAAGATCAATTTCTATTCACGAAGAATAGAGTATCCTCAAGAATATATGACCAAGAAGGTTAAATGTTGTACTCTTTTTCCCTATGAGAGTTTTTACTAGAAGGTTTCTCACACAAGGTTTTTAATGAGACAACATGTGCAATGCAATTAACGAATGTGATGTACTCTTTTCTCCAAGAACCGTTTTTTTCCCACTCGGATTTTTCGGATGGAGTTTTTGACGAGGCATATGCATATCGTGGTAATCGCCCAAGGGGGAGTGTTGTAAAACACACGGACTCTTTCCTAGAAGGAAAGGAGAAGGATGAATCCTAATCCTAGTCCGTTTGTATGTGGGCTCTTACCAAAACTCTCCGGCCTTGGCTGGAATATAGAAAGAGGAGAAGGAGGAATCCTAATCCTAGTCCGTTTATTGTGTGGGCGATTTCCATACTCTAGGACTTATTCAGACTATATATATGTGGGAGATCCTCCATTGTAATAAACGAAGATTCAGATGAATAAAGAATAGTCTCCCTACATCTTGTGTCCACTTGTTCTACTTTCATCCACTACATTGATTGTGAGAGACGGAGAGGGGAAGGTCCTAACCGCTGATGACAAGTTTCACAACAGCATCAACCGAGCCTAGCTCTGCAGAAACGACCGATTCAGGCGTTTCTAGGGATGCAGGCAGCGGCGGGAGAAAAGCATCTGGGGAGTCTGGCTCTGGGGGCGGTGCGGGCAACCAAACGCCTCTCACCTACTCCACCCAGTGGGCCTGGTTGGCCAATAAACAGCGAACCAAACGCACCCTATGTGTATGTGTATGGGCACCAATGCTGCACGGCTGTACGCTGCGCAAAAGATAGAGGAACAAAAACTAAGGCGCAACGATTCATCAAATTATTGGTTCATGTTCTATGTTCCTCCAGTTTATGGAAAAACATAGAATGACTACCTTCTATGGAAGGTATACCGTGCAAGTCATAAAAAATCGCTTTCCGTATCAATTGATTACAATACTTATAGACTCATCAAGGAAAAGAAGCCATGGGAAAAGGCTGTAACCATTTGGCACACTTGGACAAATCTGGAACTAATATAAACCCTTATGCGAACTCAAAAATGCCTTATAGAAGCATAGTTTGTATATGCAATGACTTACGCAGAGGAATAACTTATTACATATTCAGTCTTTGGCATAAGGGACTAACATAAGCATTCCTTTTAGGAGCAGGACAACCATACCTAAATAGGTGTTCATGATTGATTGATAGCTATGCATGGGTCTACCAGCTTCAGTAATAAGGAAGACGGCGAAGTATGAAATCGTCATTAGGTATCACAAGCTCATTCTCCTCAGGTAGATCTACAAACAATCTGCGATCAACAACTTCATATTTGGTGGTGAGTTCCACTCTTCCCGTTGGAGTGAACACAAACAGTTTCCCATCAACCACTTTGAAATCAGCGAAGACCTCCCTCAGAAAACTACCATCATCTTTCCAAAGAACAGATGAGTTGCCAACCTTCTTTGCAAGCTTAGCTTCATACCCATCCAGGTTAGCGCACATCTCCATTAGCTTTCCATCAGTGTATTTGCCCAATTTCAAGGGCAGATTACTATTCTTGGTACGGTGTCTACGCAGGACATTGTCCTTGAATTTATTGAACCGGCTAACCATCTCATCAGGGTCACGCTTCTGGTTAAAGGCTTTACACCAGCGCTCATACAGGAGCCACAGGGCTTCATCTGATTTAAGGTCCTCTTCCTGTACCACGAACTCCACCCTATCCTTGTGGCGGTTGCATAACTCTATGAGTGAAGAAAGGGGGGAAAAGAAAATACAAGTTAATTCACAGGGTCCAGTTCACTAGTAAAAGTGCTGCCAATGAATTTATCAAGATGGGTTCAGAGGAGCAATGGCGTCAGATGGATTCTGAAGCCCAAAGTCTCTGAGAGAGGTAGATATACCTTTCAAGTAATGCGGGGGAAGGGAAAGGATGCGTCCACGGCGGGGGAAGGTGCCGCCAGGGCATCGGGAGGTGGTGCACCAGCGGAACGGTGCAGAAGCAGATCTCCGGCGCCGGCACGACCTGGAGCATGGGATGCGGCCGCCACCGCCTCAGCAAAGAGGGCCGCTCGTTCAGCCAAGCGAGCGAAGCGAGATGTGGCCTCCGCAGCTGTGCGGGTGACACGAGCGATGCGCACGAGGAGCATGGATGTGCGGGCGGCATGGGCGATCTGCACGAGCATGGAAGGCATGGTGAAACTTTCGATTAGGCCCAGGAAAGGAGCGTGTCGAACTTTCCTTTCTGTTGGGTAGGTGCGTTGCTGATGAGCATAAATGGGTTGTGGCCCAGCCCAAAGGGCGGTCTCGGCCAGCTATGGCGGCCTGTGACGCAATCTTTGTGGTGTAAGTCATTAGCCTCTCAACTACATCTCCTTCACCATTCTAAAAATACCTATATCTCCTTCACTATCCCGCGCAAAAAAAAAAAAAAAAAAAAAAAAACTATATCTCCTTCACTTCAAAGTTCAATCTCATCATCACCATGCTCCCTAAGTTGCTCCCTGAAGTTTTCACCGAGGCGAATTGCCTACAAGTGCATATACAACGGGAGTGACTAAATCGCAGACGACCGCGAGTTAAGCTAACTTCGCGGATGACTCGCGCAGACGATCCGACCGGCGCCCAGCGCTGTCTTTTTGCATGCGCTTTAGGACACACAGCTCTCTTTCCTCTCAACTTCCTTTCTTTTTTACGTCTTTTTTTTTGCGTATGCTGATGTCACCGATGTAGGTGGAAAAAGCAAAAACATTTTTAAAAATTGCTATAATTCCTAAATGGTGCATCCGTTTTTAATTCCGTCGCATGCCCGCGTTCTCTGCGATGAAAACGAACAAAACTAGATCCCCTTTCGAATATGTTTCAAAAGATTTTTTTTTGATTTTTTTCTAATAGAAATTTATTTATATTAACTTATGAAATATAAGTTATATAACCTTGAGTTACACATAAAAAAGTTACATGTATAAGTTATATAACCTAAGTTACATGTAAAATGTTATATTTATAAGTTATGTAACCTATTACATTTGACTTATTACACAACTTATTACATATAACTTATTACGTGTAACACCTAATTTATACAGATTACAAAGTTAATCAAATAGTAATTTATGTATATTAACTTATGAAATATAAGTTATATAACATGAGTTACACATAAAAAGTTACATGTACAAGTTATATAACCTTGAGTTACATGTAAAAATTTATATATATAAGTGATATAACTTGAGTTACATATAATAAGTTATATGTATAAGTTATATAACCTATTATATTTGACTTATTACATGTAATACCTAACTCATACAGGTTACAAAGTTACGTCTAACTTATTACATTTGACTTATTACATGTAACTTATTATATATAACTTATTATATGTAATCTATTACATGTAACACCTAACTTATACAAAGTTACAAAGTCACCTCTAACTTATATGTATAACTTTTACGTGCAACTTAGGTTATATAACTTATATTTCATAAGTTAATATACATAACTTAATATTAGAAAAAAAGGGAAAAAAAAAAAATCTTCAAAACATATTCAAGTGGGATCTAGTTTTGTTCGCTTCATCGCATAAAACACAGCGGTGCAAACGGAATTAAAAAAAGGATACACCATTTAGAAATTATAGCAATTTTAAAAAATGTTTTACTTTTTTTTCGCCTTCAAAAACGCCGACATCAAAGATATGCAAAAAGGAGACATAAAAAAGGAAAGAGAGCTGAGGAGAGAACACTCTTGGACAAAAAGGAAGGCGGCACACAAGGTCGGATCGACCGCGAAGTTAAGTTAACTCGCATGGTCGACCGCGAAAAAGGGAATTGTGATATACAACAATGAAAAAAAAAAAAGTCATTTGGACTGTCTTCATTAATCTACTTCATCTATTTGGAAAACCCTCAGTAGGGAAATTCTCTGGACATGCAGGTATGACACGTAGGCATCCCACCCGTCCGCTCTAGCGCCGTCGTTCCCCCTTCCCTGCCCGTCCGCCTTTCCCTCACAATTCCATCAAGTTGGCTCTTCAAACGTCAAAACTCAAAGAGACATCGACGCATGACTAATCCAAGCAATTGAGAGGAGGCGATGATAGTATTTATATGTTGGATTCCTAAAGCCAAAACAATTTGTCTCCCACCCTACCACGACTACATATGGTACCTCGCCATCGAAGAATCCAGATCGCACTAACCGAAAGGTCACCGGCGTGGCCAAAGGCGGGCCAAAAATTGCAACTGGCACGAGAGGTTTGACCCCAATCCCGACGTCCTCCGGGATGGCCGGGGAGAGCCCGATGTGCCCAATGGCATCCAAGACGGCTGAGGGCTGATTGGTGGTGGCCACGATGTGGCAAGGGGTCCCGCGGACGACACCGCAACCCGCGTGTTATAGCGGCGTGTGGCTGGAGCCCGTGCTCGGCAGCGAGGCTTCGCGGCCTCGCACCGAAAGGGCTTAGGAGGTCAAGGCAAGGAGATGGAGAAGACAAGAGCAAGAAGGGGGAAGGACTCGCCAAGGTTGGTGGCCGCCAGGTGCCCTTGTGCCGTGGTAGACAAATACGATGGGGATTCTCGATTGTTTTTTTTGAGACCACGCCCACCTAAGTATGGCGCGTTTTCATTACGAGCAGGTGTTGACAACACCAAAACAAATTGTTGGTTTTGGGGTTCCCAACACGATTTAGCACCTCCACTTTCGCGGAGCCACGAGGGGGTCTCCCAGTGGACCGAGAATTCGAAAGTGAGACTAATAGTAATAATGCTCCATAAGTGGGATTCACCAACCTCTCTCTTAGGGGAGGGCTCCTCCCTATTTATAGTTTTACAATACCGGGTGATGTAAGATTACATGCTTGCCCCTTTAGATTCCTGGCATATTCCTTTGGTTATACAAACAACATCAACCCGTATCGTACTTGTACATAGCTTGCCGCCTTCGTCCCCCTTGATCCATGCGAAGGTCTTGGCGAGTCCCGCCGGGCTTCTCACCGGGGTTTGCCACGGCCAGATCCTCCGCGATCCCCTCTCGGAAGAAAGCCGCAGAGGTGTCTTCCTCCTCCCCGCTATCCCTACATGCTTGGGGAGAATCCGTCATGTGAGCAAGCGAGCGGCGTGGCCCGACACCTCCGCCAGCCCTGTTGGCGAAGGTCTGCTGATCGTACCCTCCCGCAGAAATCGAGAGAATGGAAACGGTGGTTTTGTTAGTACCGGGCTCGCGAGCGTTCTTAGGTCGCGAACACCTCCGCCGCTTGCGCCTGTGGCCTGCTCCCCCAACAGCTTCCCCCTTGGGAGCGAATGGTCGTGAGCGGGGCGTGCCTTCGCTCTCAACATTTTGCGATGTAGCGGAGGTGTTGAGGGTCCCCCCTGGGACGATTCCGTGAGGGACCTTCGCTTGCGGAATTTGAATCGTCGCGATCGCAAATCCGACAAATTGGCTCGCGCCTCAATGTTGAGGGTGACCGCTTTTGCCCGTTGGTCGCTGGCCGCTCATTTTGGGATGTGAAGGGTCGGGGCCGGCACTAGCAAAAGTGGCCTCCCCCCGGGTGAGGCTTCAACCCACCATCGCCGCCTTTTCCTCTCTTGCCTTCATACGCGCTCTTGCTTCCTCGCTTGACGCCGGCTTTGGCCGCCTCCCGCTAGCTCTTGCGGCTCGCTTAGGTGCATGCGCGCGTGTCCCAAGCCGCCTAGCTGCAGGTCGCTTCCCCCGCCGTGAGCTTGATACGCGAGCTCTTGCCTTATCGCGCTAGCCAATACCTTCGCCTCTTTGAGGATTGTATGCTAGACGCCGCCTCACAAGACAAGATCTCGAGGAGACCCTATCCGACGCCGGCCTCCGTTGGTGACCTCATGGCTCGCGAGGAGGTCGATGCTATCTACAAGCTTGGCTCGTCGAAGATGACTCAAGCGATGCTTGATGACCTCCGCGAGAAGGGATACATCGGAGCGAACCGCGGAAGTGAAGCTCCCTCAAGGCGGCGTGCGAGCAGCTACCGAACCGCAGCATCGGTGGGGCGTTGTCTTTAGGGATTTCTTCACCCGCGGCTCCGCCCGCCCCTACCGCCGCTCCTCGCGCACGGTGTTGGAGTCGCTTCGAGGTGCAGATTCATCGTCACTCCCCATGCATTCCTCGCATTGTCGAAGTTTGCATGGGCGGTGGAGTCTTATGGTGGAGAGGTGGATACGAACACCTTCGTTAAACTTCTTCGAGCTCCACAAGCAACCGAAGACTTCGAAAGATGCCCGATGGGAGCGAAAGAGGCTTCAATTTGGATGTTTGCACCTTCAGCCCTCGTCGTTATCGTGGGGAGGAGAAGCGGAGATCTCATACGCCTAAGAACAAGTGGGAACCCGGGTGGATGGATTATTGGTTCTACGCCAAGTCTCGCGAGGGCGAGCAAGATGGTTGACGGGGAGGAGGTGTCCCTTACACGCCTTCGTCCGTAGCCGGTTCCGTGGACATCGTCCCGGCCCGATCCAAATGAAGAGCGTAATCAAAGGAGGGAAAAGTGTCGCAAGCCGTTCACCGCCGCGTCGCTATTCCGGAGGGGCGCGACTTGGTGGAGGAGATGTGCGCCGCCAAGTATTCTCCCCTCAAGGGCGTCACAAGGACCCGATGGTAATAGAACGGGTTAATCTTCCCCTGCTTTTGGGGATGCGGAGATGGTTCCCTTCCCCCCGCGGTGCCCGTCTCCGAGGGTGTTAGTGCCGATGCCTTTGTAATGCGGGTGGAGATGGAGGCCCGTGGAGTTGCCGGGCGCCATCTCAATGAAAGAATTCTCGCTGAAGACTCAAGGCACCATGCCCCGTCTCAATCGCGTGTTTGAGGAGATGAAGGTGGAGTACGGTAACCATTGAAGGTTCCCGGCAAATTGATTGCCGATGTTAAAAGGCGTGAGGATGAAGAAGCCGCCAAGCTAGCGAAGGCGGCTGAAGGGAAGGATTCTACGGCGCCGCCGGCGACAAGAGAGAGGCCCCCGTTAACACGGGGAAGTCCAAGAAGAAGAAGGTGGAGGGCAGCGCCTCCGCCGCCCCAGCAGCCTCCGCCCCCTCGTCGCCGCGACGGCCAAGGAAGAGGCCAAAAGAAGAAGATGCCGCCCATAAGCCGGTGAAGGATCCAAGACGCGGGAGGGTCGAGGCTCCTAAGCGGTGGGCAAAGAGGCCTGAGAAGATGGGGGATTCGCCGGGCTGGGTCTTGGGCGCCGCCTTCCTTTGATTGGTGGCGAGGCGCTTCTCCGCCCGAGAATTGGGCCGGTATCCCCCATCGCCAAGGAGTGTCGCCGGCTTTCTTCGGGCGAGGCCATGCCTGGAGGTGTCGAAGGCCATGCCCGACCCCATGGGCGATTTTCCAACATCTAGTGACAAACCGCCGCTCGCAAAGAGGGAGAGCTTGGGGAGCCAAGCCGATCGATCAAGCTTCACAAGCCAGGTGGTGGCTTGAAGAGGTAGCGGTCGTTTCTACCCTCCGACGACTCTTCGTGCCGCCGCTGGTGTGAGCCCGACTTATCCCCGGATGCGCGAGCTTGGCGCCATTCTCATGATGCCTCCAAGGGCAAAGGTGTTGAAGAGGAGAGCTCCGCCGCGAAGGCCGCAAAAAGCGGCGGAGGTGTTGGAGGTTTTGGCGCCTTTGGGGGCGGCCTCCGCTCAAGCGGAATTGGGGGTATGTTTTGTTTTTTATTTTGCTTCTTGTTTTGGTGTGTTGTTATTTGTTTAATTCCTTTTTGATTCGGATGAAGGCGGAGCTGCCGCTAATCTTGGCCTAGGTTCACCTCGGATTGCCGTTGAGGGTGACTTGAGTGAGTGGTGTTTCTTGTTTCACTCGCTTCCTTTCATAGTACTAGTTTTGTGATTTTGTCTAATATTCGATTAGATACCATATTCAAATATTTTTCGAGGGCTGATGTCTACGAGGTCTTCGGGAAGGCTATTGACGAGCCTTTCTATGCGGAGATGTTTTCTTCCCCCTCATTTTTTGTCTTGCTTTAGTTAATGTGGTTTTAATATTTTTGTTACGGCTTTTCGTAGATGACCACTAGTTTGAGTGTGTTCGCGCTAAGGTTCATCAAGAACTTGTGGCGCTGGACAAAATTCCTGGTGGAGTTGAAGGCGAAGGTCTCCGCCCGGTCGGAGGAGAAGGCGTCCCCCGAGAAACTAGTCTCCCAGAACGAGACCTTCGCTGAATGAAGCTATCGGCCGCTAAGGAAGTGCACGATGCACTACTATCGCGCGAGGTCGAGAAGGCGCCGCACGAGATGGAGGCTAAACTTGAAGAGGCTAATGCTAGCCTAACCTCGTCGCGGCCCGGTCCAAGGAGCGGCGAAGCAGTTGGACAGCATGTATGCGTCCCGCACTTCGTCGCTCATTCGCTCGCGAGGCCGCGGACCTCCGTCCGGTGTGGTGGTGACGCCCTTCCCGCGAGGGCGGAGCGCCCGTGTTCTATCCCCGGGCCGGGCGAGGAATGTCGCCAAACTTCCCGAGGTATTGCGGGGGGTATCCGACTTTGGTGCTCGGGTCGCGGCGACGAACATCACCCGTATCCTTTGCAAGGAGGGGCATGGTGATGTGGTTCGGTCCGGTGAAGGACACTCATCATCCGTCGACCGGCGAGCTTGGTTGTGAGGCGCCGGTTCGTGGGCTCGTTCATGAAGAAATTGCGGGCGGTCCACTCGGCGAGCGAGGCCGCGTCTCTTGCTCGCTCCCCTTTCCAGTGAGTCTTGCGCTTAAGGTTACGCCTTATTCTCGTAGTTTCCTTTGTTTGCTTTGGCGTTTGACCGAGTTTTTGGCTTAGGGTGGAAGACCGGCGGAGGCTCTGCTCCGCGGAACGAGGTCGTGGGGAGGTTCAACGAGAATGATGCTCCGCCACCCGCTCCCGGTCCGCATGGAGAATCGCATACGCATGAAGATGCGGAGGTGTAGAAGGATTTTTAGGTTTTCTATTTTATATGGCTTTTTTTGGCTTTTTGCGCGCGGACGAGAGTCTCCGCTGTGAAAAGTATTAGTGTGTTACTTGAATGAAAGCTTAATGTTTTGTTCAATCCAATGATTTCTGCGCGCAGTTCCCCGAAGAGGTGCTGCGCAGATGTTTATCCACTTTGCTTTTATCGCAATGGTGTTTACGTTGACGGGGGATCTATGGCGTTTTTGGAGGGACACCTTCGCCAACCCTAGTGTGGATGACATGTGGGAAGACGTTTTATTTGACTTAGGCGATGAGCGAATGGCGTTTACCACCTCCGTAGCTTGGGAGGGGCCTCCGCTTTGAGTCGTTGTAAGCTTTGTTTTTTTTGCTCTAGTAACATGATGTAAATAGTCGTTTTTTATTAACAAAGCGGAGGTTGTGAGATCTTTTCGAGAGTTTGTTATAGTTAGATGATACACGGTTGTTCTACTCGCTTTTTGCACTTGTGGGTTTGACAAATGAGGCTAATCATTTCTTTGCTTTGCGCCAATCCGTCCCCTTCCGCCGCGAGATGTTCGGCGTGGGGTAGTGAATGCTTTGTTCGAAAACCTCCGCTACACGTGTGGGAAGCACTTCTTGTTTTTCCTCCTCGCGGGTCTTGGCAAGGATCTCGGCATTTGGTTGCTTTGCAAGAACTTCCGCTCGGGGGATGTTACGAATTCTTACGCGGTCTCCCCCGCTTTGCCCGAATGCCCGAGTCTTTACGATTTCTTACACGGTTTCTTCTTTTTTAGGTGTGTGAGTTGGCGGAGGTTCACATCCGCACTCATGTCGTACTCTAACTCTTGTTGGTCGGGTGGTACTCTATGGTAATGAGTGTAATGTATGGGTAGTGGTGGGGGGGCGGAGTTTGGTTTTATAGTGCCTTTGTCATTAAGTCTACTTACTTGAAGTTGTCCTTTGATAGGTGTGATAGGTGAGTTGGGTTAGTATATAACCCAACCGTTTTTCTTCCCCCCGTGTTTTGGTCCTATGGGTCCGTTTAGCGATGGACGGATGAGTTAAAATGTGAGACCGTGTGAGGGTTAAAAACAGGTCTAGGACTCCAATTTAGTTGTCCTCTTATTCGTTGGTCGGAAGCTCCGGACTAAGACAGGCATGGAACTATTAATTCTTCTGCCGATGAGCTTTGGTGGTTTGTGCAGCTTACCCTCTCCGGGTTAGGCCTCCGCTAGAGCATCTTTAGGTCTATCTTGGTTCCTGGCCGGCGGGTCTACTAAGATGAAGGTCTCCTATGGCGGTGCCGGTTTGTACGAGAGGACGCTGTCGACGCCTCGGCGGAGGCTTCCTTTTCGCCGCCCGGAGTGAAGCCGTTGCCCTACACGGTGGTTGTGATCACGTCCTCCTCTTCTTGCCGTGGTGCGTACTACCACCGTACCATCTTCTACGCGATGGTGTAATGCTTGCGCGAAACGAGGCGTGTACACGAGCGAAGCTTTTGCTGCTCGCGGCATGTGTCTCGTTGCCTAGCATGCTTGTATGGAGTATCTTGTTTTTCTTCTTGTGCCTTCGCTACCACCGTGCCATTTTCTTTGAAGATGTTTGTAACTTTGACAAAGACAATGTCGAGCACTTGTATAATTTTCATATGTAATAATATAGCAAAAAGTTTTTCTAGATGTAAAAACTTTACAAGTGACCTCCTTTATTCCTTTGTTTGGCGGAGGTGATGCCGATGCCCGAGGTGGACAGGTCTTTTTTTTTCAGCTTTTTAGTTTTGACACAATCTTATTTGTGCCACCTCGATGCCTACGCTTCGGGTAGGACTTTTTTTCGAGGATTTTATGGACCGTTTTCGTTGGTCCCTAGAGGTCATTTTTAGGATAGAACCTCCGCGTTACGTCCTTAGAGATGTTCTCTCAGGCGTTTTGTTACCTTCGTCGAATTACGTGATCGCGTTGCTAGTCACTTTCGACATGATCTTTGTATGTTGGGGAAATTTCCTCTTTATATTTCGAGGAGGATTTTACATTAGTCTTGCCTCATTAAAAACCTCACCTCCGCTAGGAGTTCCCCGTGTGGAAAAGAGTGCGAGACTTTTTGACCGGTGTAATAAATCTAATGCTACTTGCGTGAAAGTAAAGTAGTGGCTGACCTCCGCTTATATTTTGCGGGTACGGCCTTACACATAGTACTTGCGTAGGTTGTCTACATTCCAAGTGTGGTCGGGGGTGTTGCCTTCGCCATCCGAGAGACTAAGGCCCCTTGTCTTGTTGTTGCTTTTGCGATGAATGGACCGTCCCACTTTTGCTTGCAACTTCCCCACCGTTGAGGCGTTTGGGTTTCTTTTTGAGCACGAGATCTCCATCTTGGATGTACTTTTTGCGGACTTTGTTTGTCTCTCCATTTTTTGGTCTCCGTCTGGTACTTAAATGTTTTCCACAAACTTCTAGCCTTGTTTGTTCTAGTGTTTCCTTTGCGTAATCCTCGTCCTCTGCTATCTTGTGCTTCATGGCGCGGAGGCTTTCATGTTTCAAATCCTCTGGGAGCATTGCTTCTTCTCCGTACATTAGCTTGAATGGGGTATACCGGTGGCACGCGAAGATGTTGTGTTGTGGGACCGAGATAACTCTAGGTAGTTCGATGCGCCCATTTGCCCTTGCGAAAGGTTGAATAGAGTTTTTGAGATCGCGGAAAATATTATTCCGTTTGCTCTTTCCACGCGCCCGTTTGATTGTGGGTGATAGGCGACGCGAAGGCTATCTTTGTGCCCATTTGGGAGCGAGAAATCTACGAACTTGTCTCGAGTCAAATTGCTTGCCATTGTCTACAGTTACCCTTCTTGGTACCCCGAATCTACATATTATGTTCTCGGTAGAAACTTGATTATGGAATCGGAGGTGATTCTTGCCGATGGTTTTGCCTCTATCCATATGGTAAAGTATTCAACTGCAACAATCTGCGAACTTATTTCCTCCTTGTCTTTGTCGGTAGGGGGACCGGCGATGTCAATTCCCCATCTCTCGTAATGGCCGGTCGGAGGTATCGGTTGTGTTTCTGGCGAGGGTTTTTTCGGTGTGGCGCGAAGTTTTGGCATGCTTCGCACGACTTGACGATTTGTTGTGCATCTTTTATGTGTGTGGGCGGTAGAAATCCTTGGCGGATGGCCTTCGCGGATAGTGCCCTCGGTCAATGTGAGACCCGCGGATGCCCTGCGTGAATTTCCTTGAGTAATTCTATACCTTCGCTTTGTGAAATGCACTTGAGCATTGGCCGAACCAACCCTTTCTTGAAGAGTTGGCCATCAATGAGCGCGTAGCTTCTTGCTCGCTTCGCTCTAGTGGCCTCCGCCGTTTTTTCGGGTAGCTCATGTTGTTGAGGTTGTCGAGTATTACCTGCTCGGTCTTAGCCTTCTACCAACATGACAGGTCTGAATCTTTTTTTCATTGTTTTACGCCGCGGCTTATGCACCACGTTGTAGATTGTGTTTTTTGGCATGCGGAGGTTGTTTCTTCTTTGCCTTTGCTAGGGCGTCTCGCTTTGTTGTTTTGCTCTCTTGGTATGAATTTTCTTGTGAATCCTTGGAATCTTCGTTCCATTGCCCTCGACCACTTCTAGGTAATTTATGAGCTCGGCTCTCTTGCCATGCATTCTTTTTCTACTTGGCCCGCTACTAGCATTGAGTCCGATTCGACTTCTACTAATTTTGCACCGTAGGCCTTCGCCTTTGTGAGCCCTAATATGAGCCCTTCGTATTTTTCTTTGTATTGTTTGTTTGAGCGCATTCCAACCCGGATAGCGAAGTATGATGTGATTCCACGTGGCGACATTATCACGCAGAGGCTCTGCCTGACCGTTTCGCCCCATGCTCCATCGGTGTAAACGTCCATAGCTCCGACCGATCGGTTTGCTCTTGTTTACCGTGAGGTGTCCATTCTCGCTACAAAATCTGCTAACACTTGTGATTTTATGGTCATCACGTGGACAAATGTCGATTCGAACTGTGATAGCTCCGCTGCCCATTTGCTAATTCTTCTTGATGTTTCTTTGTTTCTTAGGATCTCCGCGGCGGTTGTGAGGTGGGCACTATCACTTTGTGCAGTGGAAGTAGTGCTTTAGTTTCTGGATGCTATCACGAGCATATGCTATTTTCTCTATTTACGTATAGTTGACCTTCGCGCTCCCGTGAGTGCCTCCGATACATAATATATTGGGAGCCGTATAATGCGGTCATTTTTGTTTTTCTCTTGTCTTGCCATGCTTGTTGGCGATGCGTGATCGATCTTTGCGATGTACGGGGAGTATAGGTTTTCCTTCGTGCAGTGCGGTTCTTGTTAGCTGTTCTTGTAGGTATTCCTTGAGATTTCAAGGGCCTCCGCTTTTGCTCCTTTCCCCATTTGATGTTTCTGTTCCCCTCGGGGCTTGGAAGAATGGGAGACTTTTTCGGTGACTTGGAAATAAATCTGTTGAGGGCCGCTATTCTCCCCATTAATTTTTGCACTTCTTTTTTTGTCTTGGGCTCCGCCATGTCTCTAATTGCCTTTGTCTTTTTTTGGGTTAAACTTTGACTCCTCGGAACCGACTATGTATCCTAGGACCTTCGCCTTGGTTACTCCAAACACACATTTTTGGGGTTCAACCCGAGGCCCGACTTCTTCGGGTTTACAAAGGTTTCTTGTAGATCGGAGATGTGGTCTTGCTCTCTTTGCTCATGACTATGAGGTCATCGACATACGCGATCATGTTTTTGCGTAGTTGCCCGGTCAAAACTTTGCTTGTCATTCGAGCGAAGGTCGCACCTGCGTTTTCAAGCCCTCCGGCATTCGACAAAGCAATATGTTCGAATGGGGTTGTGAAACTAGTTTTTCTTCATCCTCCTTTTTCAACCATATTTGATGATATCCTGAATAGCAATCCGGCAATGAGAACCTTCGACACCCTCTTTGCTTTGTCGACGGAGGTGTCTATTCTTGGCAAGGGATAGTTGTCTTTCTTGGTTGCCTTGTTGAGATCTGTGAAGTCTATACACATTCTCATTTTGCCGGAGGTCTTTTTTGGGACCAGGGCGGCGTTTGCTAGCCGGTCGGTGTATTTGACTTCTCTCTCGATTACTCACGGCATCAAGTAGTCTTTGAACCTCCGCTTGGGCCGCGAGTATCCTATCTTGACATTTTCCTCGGCGACGCTTCTTTGGTTTCATTTTCGGATTGATGTCTAGCACGTGTTCGATTGTATCTCTGTCTACTCCCACGAAGGTCCTGCTTTGGCGACCATGCGAAGATTTCTTTGTTTTTGCTAAGGAGCTCCGCCAACTCTTTCTCTTCTTCGAGCTTAGATCTGCGATTGTTATGAAATGGTCCGGTCATCATCTATTCTTATCTTCTTGATTTTTTTCACGGCCCTTGGCGCTCGTTTGTTCTTTTTCATGTCCGGTGGCTCACGGACCTTCGCCTTTTGTTTCCACGAGTTAACATTCCCGTGGGCGCGGTATATGGCCTTTTCTATGTTTCTAGCTTCTTTTCGGCTTCCATACACCGTTATGATCCCATGAAGTCTTTGGGATTTTCATACACAAGTAGCCCATGTGAATTGCAGCATTGAACTTGTTTGTGAACCCTCTGCGAAGATTGCATTGTATACGGGGAGTAAACATCGACAATGTCGAAGGTTATGTACTCCGTTCTTGCACTTTTTTTCGTCCGCGAAGGACACCGGTAAGACTATCTTCCCCAATGCTTGCACTTGTCTTCCTCCGAATCCTATGAGTGGTGAGTCGATGGTTGTAGCTGATTTCTATTGAAATTCATCTTATCGAATGCATTGGCGAAGATTATGTCGAGCTTCCGTATCTACGAAACTCTCTTCATCTCCCATGTTGCTATGTTGGTTTCTATCACCATTGCATCAACGTGTGGGTTGCTTTCCAATTTGAGGTCCGCTTACGAGAAAAAGTTATGGGGTCTTCGACCACTCTCCGAATTTGACCGAGGGTTGAACTGCCACGTTGTTCACTAAGCGGAGGTGATCTCTCTTACGTTTCTTGGTTTCATACTCTATTGATGAACCCCCGCAATTGGCATTATGGTTCCTATGGATGGTAGAGGAGCGTGGGGGTTGTATTGGTTTTCGAGTTTGGCTCATTTTTTCATGGGAGCGCGGGTGGGGGTCCTTGCGGAGGTGGTGGCAAGTTTTGGTTTGATATCTGGTTGACTTGGTTGTCTCATGGCGTGTTGAGGTTGCCCCTGTTTCGACATAAGTCAAATGTTGCCTCGGAGTGGAGTACGATATGCTTGACTCGAGGAGTAGTTACGGGGTAGAGGTGGTGATGGCGAAGGCCTCCATCTTGTGAAAAGCCGGGATAGTAGGCGTTTGCCGGGGTAGATGGGTGCACTTGGTTTGATGATAGGGAGGGATAAATTGGGCAATATTGCCGGTGTTGATTCCGAAATGGGCGGAGGCTCGGTTCGTGTATAGGTGTAGGCGTTGTTAATTTCTCTCATTGGCCTGCGGAGGTTGACTCACGAGGGGTTGGAATCCACTTGGTTTTTGAGTGCCTTATCTCTTTCTTGTTGGATGATTGGGCAGTCTTTTGTGTAATGGCCTTTCTCTTCGCCATGTATTGCAAAAACTGTTTCCTTGGCCCCTGTTCCAATTTTTAAGGGTCCCTTTCCTTGATACGGCTTTTGGTTATCCGGTGGCCTGGCTCCCCGATTGTTTCGTTGGTGGGTAGGCTCTGGCCCGACTCATCGTCGGTTACACATGACCACTGAGCTTGCTTGGGTTCTTCTTTTGCTCCGCTTCTTTGGTTCTTCTTGTTACCTTTTGTCATTTGCTTTTCGATGTTTTGTTCTTGAGTCTTTTTCCGATAGTCTTCGATACGATCGGATCCGGATCTCGAATTGCTCACATAGTTCCCCGCATTATTTTTTGGCTTCTTCGGCGCTAATTCTCGGCCGAATGGTCCCGGCGAGCCCTCGATTGCCGCATCTATTGCCACGATCGGGGGCGTGCGGGGCTTTCGCCTTCGATCGCGGGAACCTTTGCCCGGTAGTCCTTTAGCGGTTCATTGTAACCTTGCTTGCATTGGAACAGATCCATGGAGGTGAGTGATTGCCGCGACCCGGTCCTTTAAGTTTTCTAGTATCTTGTCACGGAGGTTTTCCCATGAATATATTGTCTTTGGGCTTGAGCATGGGTACCATGCCGGGCGTCTCCTTCATTGCGATTATGAAGGCCTTCGCTAACACTTTGCATCGTTGCCCCGTAGAAGCTACCGCCGCCTCATAGCTCATTATGAACTGTTGTGGGTCTGTTTTTTTCGTTGAACTTTGGGAGCTGGGTGGGCTTGTATCCGGTTGGCCATGGTGTCGGTGTATCCCCTCGGACAACGGGGACTTTGGATCAAAAGCTCTCGGTCTTGAGGGGATCTGAACAATCGATGGGTTGGGTGAAGCTTCGATCGATGTTTGCGGGTATGTAGCTTGGTATGGGGATGGAGGGATAATTAACGGGGCTGATTTGGCGGAGGTTGGGTGGCAAATTGCATGCTTTGAATTTCCGCCAAAGAGCGCCATCTGTTGCCTTATCTCGGCTGCTGTGCGGCGGAGGCCTGCTGCGATTTGAGGACCTCCGCGTGGGCCGCGGCCACTTTGTCTCTCTCTGCTTTGGAGCCTACGCAAAAGATGCTCGCGGTGGCGCGGCTCCCCGAGTCTGTGCGGCGGTTCGCCCCAGGCTCATTTGTTTCTTCACCTTCGCCCCGGTCGTCTCCTCTCCCGCCCGCGCTCATTCTCAAGCGGAGGGTCCTCCTCCGCCCGCCGTTGCGTAGGTGCTCCTCGTGCTTCGCTGGGTCGGCTACTTTTGGTGGTGCTCCGGCACTCGTGGTGGTTCTCTTTTCTCTTTTGTGGTGCCATGGCTTTTCTATCCGTGCCCCACGGTGGGCGCGCAATGTTGGTTTTGGGGTTCCCAACACGATTTAGCACCTCCACTCGGGCGGAGCCCTGAGGGGGTCTCGGGGTGGACCGAGAATTCGAGTGAGACTAATAGTAATAATGCTCCATAAGTGGGATTCACCAACCTCTCTCTTAGGGGAGGGCTCCTCCCTATTTATAGTTTTACAATACCGGGTGATGTAAGATTACATGCTTGCCCCTTTAGATTCCGGGCATATTCCTTTGGTTATACAAACAACATCAACCCGTATCGTTACTTGTACATAGCTTGCCGCCTTTCGTCCCCTTGGTCCATGCGAAGGTCTTCGCGAGTCCCGCCCGGGCTTCTCTTTGGGGTTTTGCCCACGGCCGGTATCCTCTGCGATCCCCTCGGAAGAAAGCTGCGGAGGTGTCTTCCTCCGCTATCCCTACATGCTTGGGGAGAATCCGGTCACGTGAGCAAGCGGGCGGCGTGGCCCGACACCTCCGCCAGCCCATTGGCGAAAGGTCCGCGTCGTACCCTCTGCGAGAAATCGAGAGAATGGAAAGCGGTGGTTTTGTTAGTACCCTGGCTCTGCGGCGTTCTTCCGAGGTCGCGAACACCTCCGCCCGATTCGCGCCCGGGGCCCGCTCCCCAACACAAATACAAACAACAGATCCCGGTAATAACAAGATTACCAACGAAACAAAAGAAGAAACAAAGCTAAAAAATAGGATGAGCACCGCCACTAAGAAAAGAGAACGGGGACGGCCAAGCAAGAGCCTCAACAACAGTAGAGGGACCAAGCCGGTGACACTTCGAAAGCACCACGTCATTGGCGACTTGGTTAGCCAACTCCCCATCGAGCCCGGACACATTCAGGTCCGTGCGCCGGCGTCGAAGCTCCCATTGAGCGTAACATTCGGGCACCGCTGCTTGTATTCGGACATGTCGCCCTTGAAAGCCTTCCGAATTTGGACTCAATCTCGAATCCACCTCTTCTTCTTGGGCGTCATAACCCGGCTTGCGTAGCAACACCTTTGCGCTGAATAGTAGCATTTGCGGCCGCGGCCCGGTCGCAATCACGCCACTCCCGGCGTAGGGAGTGAATGGAGACAGTCGCCCACGGCTAACGCGATCGCGGCTTTGCCGAATGAGAGGGGTGGCTAACGGGATGCAATTTCCTCCTCGATGCGGCTTTGAACCGGGAGTTAACGGCCGGTTCTCGAAGCGGCCACTCCAACGGAGGAGGGAAGACCACACAAGTCGTCGGAGACATGGGTGTTGCCATCCACCGGAAGCGTCATCTCGGCGGGGAGCCGGGCATGAAGGGTCGGTGGCCCGTTGAACACGGCGTCCCTCACCAACCACCCCGAGCATGACGACATCGACCATCTGCGGGCGGCGAAAGGGGAGGGTCGCCAGCGATGTTCGGGCCTCCAATGGGCAACCGTCGAAGTGGGCGCATCGCCGCGAGGGCCGAAGCAAGCTTCGTCAAGCATCGGGTCAACCCGCATGTAAAGAGGCCCTCGAGCTCAAAATCTGCGGTGGATCGGTAGAAGTGTAGTCGTCGAAGTCCGGAGTCTTGGTGCCTTCTATAGCCCATTGTGTGGATTCGCTAGCCCCCCACAACGTCGCCGTCGACGGACCAGCACGGAGACGGACGGAGGATCTGCCCGACCAAGATAGGGCAAGTGGTTCCTCGTGTGCACGATCACGCCAACCAACACGATGCCGACAGCGCCTTGGGGGTTTCGGCGCCCGGTGGTGCACGAGCACACCTTTCGGTGGCCGTGGTCAAATGTGCGAGCACCCTTGCGGCCGGATGCGGGCGCGCGCGGAGGTCTCGGCGTCCCTCCTCTGGCACGGCGGCGACGGCGCCCGGCGGCGAGGGCGAGTGTGGGAACCTGCCGGCGTCCACGCCGACGGCTCTCGGGACCCGGCGTGAAGCCATCGGCGTCAGCCGGTGCGGGGGGCGTGAACATGGTGTCGAGGTGACCATGGGCGTACAGCGGTGTCGGAGGCCGCCGGACGAGACGATGGCGGCCGACGGGGCGCAATGCCCGAAGATCGCCGACCGAAGCCTACGGTGCCTGAGCACACGCTCGGCCGGCGGTGGTCCGCCGCTCAGCGCGGCACCCTAGCGGTACGGGCGGGGGCACCGAGTGTCCACGCTGGCCCGCGCGGCCGACGACAGCGCCGCCTCTTCTTGTTGACCGCCACCGAAGCTTGGTACCGAGGCCCAGCACCCCGGAGCCCCGTCGGAGAGAGCACCAGGCCGGCCGTGGCTTGCCGGGGGGGCGTCGAGTAAGGGGGCTCGTCGTCGAGTCTTCGCGGGCCCGGAGTCATCGGCCCTAGCGACGGGACTTGGGGCGACCCTCCGAGGCACCACCACCGGGGAGCAGGATGCGGCATCGGGAGAGAGCTGCCTCAAACACGATGAGGCAGCGGTGAGGTCGACCTCCTCGTCGTCCTCCTCCTCGCCCTCAATGATGTCCTCGACGGGGGAGCAGCTCATGGAGGCGGAGGGGGCGGCCCGGCGGGCGGCGACCAGGCTTCAGCGAGAGATGACGACATGGGCCTGCCGTCCTCGGGCGGCCCGGCGACAACGTCCCCGGCACGCCCCAACGCCCGGGGCGCGAGGGGCGTGGAGTAGGTGGTCGGCGTTGGCGATGGCGTCGGGTGGGCGGCGATGGCCGAGGAACCAACCGGGGGTGCCCCCATCCCCACGGCGCAACAAAAGGAGACCAAATCTTCGTCTACTACCTCCCGGCTGCGTCACGCACCCGCCCTCACCGGAGCGGCGTGGCGGGTGGCGAGAGGCCGGCCCGTGCGACGGGGGGGGCCCGCCATGGTTGGTGTCCGCCGGCTGAGAGCGATGCAGCCCGCCCCGGAGGGAGGGACGGGGGGCGGTGGCCGTGGGGCTGCGTCACGCACTCACCACCAGCGGAGGGCGCCATGGCCGGGACGAGCCGTGCCGGCAGCGGCGAGGGCCGGCCGCCCGCCATGGGCGGCGTCGGCCGGCGGCGGCAGCCGCCCTCCGATGGGCGCAGGGGTGTCGAAGGGCCCATCGGGAGGGTAGATCGGGGGCAAGGGAGAGCTGGATCTGCGGCTGGTTGAGGCCGAGGTTCGTGGGGAGGCCCCGAGATCGGGCGGCGGGGTGGGTTCCCAGCGGGGGCGCCTGGAGGGGCGGATGGTCGCTCATCCGGACGCGGTTGAGCATCTCAATTTGTTCTCGATTGTGGTGAGTGAAAAAAAAAAAAAAACGTATGTTGGGCTCACGAAGGCCCATCCCATTTATTCTCAAAAAGTGTCCAACAAATGAAGGATGTTGCCCTCTCGCCAATATGAGTCACATATATTCTAATGGTTATGCAAAATTTTTGGTTTCTACCAAAGACATTTATTTTCTAGAAAATCCCGCACCTTGATGCGTGGTATATACATCACATAGTTCTTATTAATAAACGTTCTAACTCATCTATATTCCTCCTTCATACCCGGTGGCAACGCGTGGGTAATCCTCCTAGTATATAATGGTTAATAAGGTGACCGCCACTGCTAACCATATCCTTTTGTACCTAGGTGGAAGGTATGCCCTCTTTGGTTTACCGTAGTGGTGTAGTATGTAGGCTAGTGACACACTTTATGGGACAAGGTTTGAAGGCTCGAACAAAAGCTTGTATGTATGGGACGGAGTGAGTATATCTTTTGTCCGAACTCTAATAAACTAGGTTATTTTTATATGCAAATCAAAGATCTAAATGTTAAAATATGCAACAAACTTTGTAAATGTGACATGCATGTAACACAACAAATGATGGAAGTGGGTTAAGCGTGATCTATTGGCACCGCGGTGGAGGTAGTTAGTTGGGATAGTTTGCTATCATCTAAGATCCTCCTACCGATGCCTTGGGAACCAAGGTTTCTTGTAATCCAAGACATGTAATCTATATATATGGAACGTGTAAGAGGCCCGCCAAGATAGGCGACCATCGTTTGCCATCTCGTTACATGGTAATTAGAGCAACCCTTCCACAAAACATCTAGCAATGGCGGCGTCGTCTTCCTCCTCCACCGCCACCCACTCCAACCACTCACCATTTGGCCCTACCATATCGGAAAACTCACTCGTGACAATTACCTCTTATCGAAGATGCAAGTCATGCCCGACATTAGAGCGGCACAATATGAGGGTTACCTAGATGGACCAACGCTGCCCTGCCAAGACCATCAACCTCGTCAAGCATGACAAGGCGAAGGTCACCGTCTTGGGAACCCGACTACAAGATCCGGGTCAAGGAGGCCTAGCAAGCTAGCCGGGCGCACTGAACAATTCCCTCTCCGGGGAAGTTCTTGGCAGGCGGTGGTGGGCAAGAGCCGCAAGACCACCTCGGCAGCCGTCTAGGCTCAACTTGAAAAGATATGTTCCGTAGCGAGTCACAAGCTCGCGTGATGAATCTTCGCGTCGGGAGAGGTGGTTGCGAGCTCCACGAGTTCATGCTCATGGAGCGACCCACGGAGGATGAAGGGGAAGCATGCGCGGTGGGGAAGAGATAGGCACCGAGGGATTGGGGAAGCATGCGATGGGGAGAAAACATAGGGGACCGAGAGAGGTTGCGTCTTTGCGGCAAATGACGAGTGGAGAGTGTGTAACAGACATGAGAGAAAAGTGCTTGGAACTAATAAAAATTTCGGGCTTGGGACTTTAAATTACTGGCGGGTTTGCAAATACACCCGGCAGTCGATGGACATCACTTTGGGTGTTTTATATCAACCCGGTAGTGATTTGTACTTCTACCGCTGGATTTTGGCTAGTCTCAACTATTTTCTGATTTTGAAGTCACGAAAGGGCCTTCACTGTCGATTTTTAATTTTGACAAGAATATACAGATCTGTAGTAGCGTGGATCTCGGCCGGCTGGTGTGGATGGGTCGGCTGGGACGATTGACGAGAACGCTAGCTGCACGTACGGACCCGTACGCACACGTACGCGCGTGCGTGCTTTGTGTTTCTTGGCATATGCCTTGGGATTCGATCGGGTGTGGAAGCAGCTCCTGTGTGCATCAGCATGCACATGCCTTGGGATTCGAGCTAGCTCATCTCTGCTGTGAATGAATCGCAGGCGTGGCGTGCTGTGCACTTCTGACGCATTGTCTCTCTACATACGCATAGGAGTATATGGGCATGCATGAACGTTTGAGTGTACTCGCATCCATCTTAATTAGTTCATATATATTAAAAGTAGATTTATGAGTGAAAATTAGTTAAGTTTTCGTTATGATCTACTACTATACGTGAATCAAAAATGAATATGAGTGCATAAAAAAAAAACCTTTTTCATTTCAATTTCACCCCGTACGTATATGTAAGGATATTTTTTGTTTAGAATTACACCGTACAACACAGACGTTCACAAGACGCACACACATTCACCCCTATGAACACATGTACATAAACTCTATCCCATGAACACCTCCAAAGGATCGAGAACCCGACAGGATCTAGAGAGATTTCCCGAGTTATTTTTGGCGTCTCGTTGTTGGAGGAACGCCGCTAAGCAACCGAAAGTGTAACGCCAGTAAATCTTAGAAAAATCATAATTAGGGTGCGAAGACTAAGATTTAAAACCCTAGTGGGTATAAGCGTCTCCTTTGGGCCGTCCTACCATTGGACAAGTTGCCAATTCACATATGTAGGGACATCTTGCAGACGCACGC
>JADLZK010008403.1:0-288120 GCA_015847255.1 Hyparrhenia diplandra | reverse complement strand
GCTCCTTGGACTTTATAGCCATATTGTTCAGGAGATCAATAAAGGGCGAGGATTTCTAAAAGAATGGTTTCATACATGAATGACACAAAAATGTTGACATAAACAATATAGTTCAGATATATATTTGTAGAGGCAATAGAGATGCATGTGTGTGGTTTTTATTCACTCATGTTTTTGTAGTTCTTATGTAGCAGTTATCTAATTGATTGAGGACTAGTGTTTGTACTTCCTGTGTAACACTCTTAATTGACTGAGGATTAAGCGAATAGAGGCATCTGGACATTGTATTAAAAAAGATTGTTCATTTGGTTGGCCGCATCAAGGCATTGTATTAAATTGAAATAAAGAAGCATTAATAAAATTAAACAAGCATTAGTTGTGCAGTATAGCTCGAGGACTGCACATTTCAAGCAACTTGATCCGGACGACGAAGCAGAGGCTTGTAGGGATCGACACAAAAAGCTGGCCAGGTAGCCCAGCTCTGAAACATGTACTCTGGATAATTCTAGGCTACAACAATTAGAATTGGTATGGAAGAAGCACCCAAACATCTTGGCACCTAAGCTTTTGCTATAAACATGCACACTGTGAACTTCTGAATTTTGTATGTGTGCTTTATGGGACACGCATGAGGCAGGGCATAACATTCTCTGCATGAGAGGGGCAGCAGAGTGTGGAGGGAGAGAGGCGAGATCCGCGGCGGGCTTACCAAATAAAGACCTGTACCAAATTACGTGTCTCTAAAAAGGAACACCACGTCTCTAATGCGTCTCTGAAATATTAGGGATGGCTACTCGATAGATGTTTTATTCACATCAGAGAGATGAGTCACTACAGGAATCCAGCTCTTTGCGAGTGCTGCCCGCGCAAGGCAAAGACCTACACTAGGCAAAAGGCTTTTTATTGCTTACTTCGGCAAAGATCTTTTGCCAAGTGTTTTTTCTTTACCCGAGGATTTTTTATTTGCTTTTCGGCAAATAGGCTCTTTGCGAGTGCCCCGAAAAACACTTCGGCAAAGAGGTTGACGCTAAAACCAGGCGAGATTCCTGTACTGAGTACGGTTCCTGCATGGCTTTGGACAAACAAAACAGAGATTCGTGGTGGATACAGGCATCTCTAATCCATATCATTGACATTGATTGTTTGCATGTCCTAATGTATGTGTCTTATTTTTCAGGAGATAGGGGCAGGCTAGGAATTAAAAGAGACAGGAGACTTAAGAGATCCACCTCTAAATATTTTCTTATGCTGCCTTCAAATTTTTTCTTATGTGGACAACTTATAAGAGGCCTACTAGTTTGCCTCTCTGTTAATATTTTAGGATACTGTTTCTAATTGTTGGTTGTGGAGACAGACACTTCTTGACTATCTTTGTAAATAAAAGATGTTGCCTCCTGAAATTGTGCTTTAGAAGTGACAAAAACGATACACAAATCAGAGAATTGTAACGTCCCTGATACGCAGTTAGTTGTTTTGTTGATTCATTCATGTCAGGTCGGGCTTGACACCAAAGTTCTGCTTGCTCGTTTCGACAAACTCCACAACGATCACCAGCTGGTTGTCCCATGCCAGAACTCAGAAGCGCTCTCTACTTGGTTTCAGGCAAGTCGCATTGCATAGGTCATGGTAACAAGGTAAACTGCCAAAATCCTGACGCGCAAAGTGTCGCGGGTTCTTCCAGGAACCAATCAACCAATGCTAGACCACTTGGTGCGTGAAGCTTGCAAAGGTCAACACCTAAACAACATAAAATAGATTAAAAACTAAACGGGGAATTATATCTTCCCCTGATTCGCAGTTCAATCGCTGCTAATTTGTTCCGATCAGTTCTGTCTTCAAACAGCAAGCCTTTGCATCCTTGGTTGAAGATAACCTCCACGAGCTCCTTCAGGGCTTCCTCAGTGGTAGGAAACCAGAAGCGCTGTTGACGATGGGATTGCACTTCCAGACATGGTGTGTGAAGGTTGGAAAGAGCAACCCCTAAACTACGACGTCTCATACCCTTATTAATGGCCTACTGCCTTGTAATCTTGAGCCAGCATGTCATGTTCTTGTAGCCCTGAATGATACTGCCCCTGATACTCTACTCCCAAACATATGCCTACGTTTTGTCACACATCTCACTGTAATTTGCTGCACTAGATAAACATATCAAGTCAAAAGATTCTTTCGATCAGCTCAGAACCATCGTCTCTATATGTATTCATGTGCGTGGATAAAGAAATAGTGTGATGACTACGACGGCCGCACGGGGTGCTATTTGCCTCTTTTTATATAGACCCACGTTTATATGCCTCGCCTATGTTGGCATATACATGTACATGTAGTGCATCTGTATATATGTACACGCACATATATATCTGTGAGATAAGCACTGTGATCTTCTCCCAGTTGTTCAGAACCATACACATTATAGTCTATATCTAAGTTGTATGTTTGCAGCTTGGAGGAATGCACATGTCGCTGATCTTTTTCACTATTTATTTCTTTCTTTAGTTTCCAAAATGGAATGACTTAATGCATCACAGCACCTCGTTTCTCACAATTCAAAATTTTGTACTAGTATTTGAATCATTTACCAATAAATTTGATTAATGGACTCATGGTTTGCTTAAACCCAAATTAAACACGGTGTCAGAATTTGATTAGTCAGGAATTAAAACATGCCATCCAGACTGCTAGCTAGCTCCAAGAAGGTCCCTTTTTTTTTGAGATTTTTAAGAAGGTCCTTTAACTGAATGTACTGTGTGTTCACCATGGGAACCTAGGAAGGTCCTAAAGGTTTGGAATGTCAACCACCTCAACAAACAGGGCAGACAAAGTGGGGCAGCTCAGCACAGCATCAGCATGGTGATTAAAATCATCCATAGCTACCGCCTACACTATACCACAACCAATCTATAACGTCGACAACGATCACTATAGAGTGATCGGATGCTATCGATAGCTATAGAGTGATCGGGCCGCTATGGAGACCTATAGTGATGCCACTTCTGCGACTTTATACATCGATTGCTATAACCTTATAGTGACGATGAACCCGGCCTTCTCGCGGCTTATAGCGACCTTTTTCGGCGCTATAGATTGGTTTTGGTATAGTGCTATCAAGCAACAAAAGGTCGCGGGGTCCTCCTCAAAGCCCAGCCCCCTAACAGCGAAACCCTAAAATCGACAACCTTGTCTATGGCCATGACACGGTGGAGAAAGGAAGGCACACAACGCAAGGTCGCATCGGACTCACCATGGTGCGTGCTCGGTGCAACCTGTTGCCGCCGAGGCGGGCAGCTTATTAAGAGTCCACCGAAAATGGCACTCGTTTTCATATGTCACAAGGAGACCTTCCTTGTTTGTTGAGTGTCTCTATAAAACACCTGCGACCATCTCCAATTGTTGGTTATTTAGGAAACATACACACTTGTTTTTTACAGCCTTTGTAAATGTAAGATGTTGCCCCTCTTTTAAAAAAGCAACGTTCAAAACAATGCACTAATCGGAATATTGTATCTTCCCCAGATATCGGATTTTGTTTTTTACACACATTCCGTCGAATTCATGCATGTCAGTTTTCCGTTCGGACTTTAGTCACCAAGGTTTTTCTGCTCGTTTTAATATACTCCACGTGCACCCGCTGTGTCTCACAAATGCCCCTCGTCGATTAATCAACACGACCTGCATGGTTTCACTTTCAGGCCCCGACCCCAGGGAGTGGGCCGGCCCACCCAAAGGCCTGCCCGGCGCCTCCTCCTCCTACTCCCGATTGCTTCGCCCCACGCCCCACCGCCTCCGCCTCACCGCCCCGCTTTCCGGCGAAGCTCTCTGGCGCCCGACGGCGAACTACCTTCTCCCCTCCCCATCTTCTCTCCCCACGCGTCGGCGCAACCCCTGCCGCCATGCGCCGCCACCTCAGAGGCACCGAACCCGGCCGCCATGGATGACCTCCCACTCCCCGCTGCCTACGTACCCGGCCGGATAGGTCGACCACAGCCCGGCTTTCGGCTGGCGCCCGCCCCTAAGCTCAAAGCGCGCCGCCCACAGCCGCCAATAGAAGCCCCTGTGTATTGGCGGCCGGCCCGGCCGAATTCTGGCCGGGGAAGAAATGGGGCGGTGGAAACCCGGCCGGACCTGCTAGATGGGCAGCTTCGCCGTCGTCGTCTGGCGGTCTCGCGGCGTCGTCCGTCGGCGTCGCGGCGGGCAGCGTCGACCGAGCTTCATGTCGTCGTCCCGAGCAGGCCATGGGCCAATGTGGGCCGTGGGCGGCCTACGAAGGGTGGTCGGCGCAGAAGCTGCGAACCTGACGATCGGTACGATAAGATTGCCGCGAGGGATTAAAAGCCTGAAATCCTTTGCTATCATTGTTCTTTGGAACAACAGGAGGCCGAGCCCCTACTGAAATTTTATTAAATGTAACCAAGCCGATTACAGGAGAGAGTTTACAACTAATAAATAAAAGAGAGAAGAATGAAAGCTAGTTACAGAGCACTGTAGATACAAAGAAGGAAACAAGAAAGATCAGTTCACTCAAACAAGCTGCTCTAGCCATAGCTCAATTTCTGGTAAGAATTTCTTTGTGGCTCACCACAAGAGTTGACCAAAAAATTGCTTGAATACGTCTAAGCATCTTAAGCAATCGGTCGGGATTCCCTGAAAACAACATCATTGTCGAGGTGCTAGTTTCCTATCCTGACTAATAAGGTGAGGCACGTGTTCTTCCAGAAACCGTATACAGTGCTGTGGATGGTCAGGAGTGCGTGACGCATGGAAAATGTCAACCCCTAAACAACACAGAGATGTCCCATACTCCGTTGAATGGCATGCTCGACGTTGAATCAGGGACCTTGGAACGATACAACCCCTGATGCCTCCTACTCCCAAACACATGCCTTTTTTTTGTCACGTACGCATCTCAGCTTGATGCACTGGGGTAGACCAACACACAGGACTCTCCCCCATCAGCCTGCAAACACGCCTATATATATATATATATATATATATATATATATATATATATATATATATATATATATATATATATATATAGGGTAAATTTTTCCTACACCTAGAGTAACTACACCCACGCGCATATTACACCGAAGGAGCCTCCCGCTGGTTTAGCGAACGGGTTAAGCAGGTTACCTAAATGGACCCCGTTAACACAATGAATATATAAAGAGATTCATTCGTCATTTGCGGGCGTACAACGCACAACCTGTGTGGCGGCGGCGGCGGCGGCGGCTTGCCTGCTGTGTCCGCTTCGGCCCGTCGGAGTCTGCGCCGGCGACGGCGGCATAGCCTTTCCCCTGACATCGTCTAACATTTTGATGCCGTGATCATGAGGCGCATCTGTCGATGGATTCCAGGTAAGGCTACAGTCAAATCCAAGCAAACAGTTGTGATCGATTTGTTTATTTGATTGAATCTAATCCGGCGGCGGGGGGATATGATGCTATGTCCATGCCGTAGTTTTTCCTGACTGCTGCTGGCGACCGGCAAACAGGTTTGATTGGTGTCAACCGGCGAACAGGTCCGTGGCTCTGATCTCTCGCCCCCTCGCATCTAATCCGGTCTAGGTTCTAATCTTTACTGGTCTCCAGTTTATCCACCGAGAGATCATGGGACGCATGCATACTCTTAATCAGAACAGATCGATCTCATGGTGGTGGTGATGGCTGGACGCATGGAGTCCATATAAAATCAGTGAATATGTACTCGATAGAGCATCTAGAAAAATCTCTAAGTTCTCCTAAAAAAGTATGCATACATACTGATTTTTAAAAAGTATGAATAAATACTAGTTCTAAAAAAGTATGGACAAATACTCTATATAAAAAGTATGTATACATACTTGTTTTAAAAAAGTATGGATAAATACTCCGTAAAAGTATACGCACATACTCCCTGAAAGTTTGAACGTGTACTCCATATACGAAAAGTGTATGTGCATATACTCGCTATGCGTGCGTCTTTACAAACTAGTATATGGACATGTACTGTTTATTGAGATGTACTCCGTCTATATATATAAAAGAAATAGTTGTATATAATCACGTATATACACTTTGGTCCATTGGTATATGGGCATACACTAATCTAATTAAAAAGTATGACCGCATACTAATGTGCATGCAGTTTTGAAATGTACGGTGCATGCCCGCATGCAATTTTGAAAAGGTGCGCCGAGGATGTAAAGCGCCTAATCACTAATGGATCCGGTGGTTACTTTAATACCAGGCTGCCGTATACCATCCGTCATCAGGTGGGTGTAGTTACTCCTGGGTGTATAGAAAGTGCACCATATATATATATATATATATATATATATATATATATATATATATATATATATATATATATATATATATATATATATATGGGGCTAAAGAAATAATGTGACACGTAGTGTGACGACCGACCACACTTTTACTTTCTTTTTTATATATGTACCAATGTTAATTTACAGGTCTCTTCTCTTGTTGGCAACTTGGCATACATGTATGTATACTTCATCATATATATGCACGCATACATCTAGTGAGCCCCACATACTGCTTTTGTGTAGATAAGCATTGTGATGTTGCCAATTATTCAACCATAACGCTACGAATTATTATCTAAGGTTCTGTAAAGCACACGACCTGATAGGGCGAAATGTATGACAGATGGGTTGTGCCGTGCGGCCCAATTGACTTACCCCACAATCCAAAACAGAACAGTAGAACAAACCCTTTGCCTTGTCATGCCACCATCACAGCATATAGTAATCTAAAGGCAATAGAATTTCGATTCGTCAACACAAAGGACATGGCTACATCTAACGGCAAAACATTGTTTTTTTTTTTGGAGTTGGAGCACCCAGAGTTACACACTTATAAATCTCCCCAGTAGAATCATTATCATCACTAGTGAAGACAGGCAGCGATCTGCAATGAAAAACCCATCTCCAGTAGAATCATCTCTTTAACTACCGTTGCAAAGGAAAATCGTCCTTTATTACTAGTAAATCATATGTTTACAAGTAGTACTAATTTTAGAACTTTGTTCTGCACCACTCTATCAAGCATTGGAGGCTTTCTTCAACAGTTATCAAAGGGGCCGTGCTCGAAGTAGGCCATCGCAGCCCTTGGTTCAGTAGCATGTGTTTCTAAATGGTGTGGATGTGGAGGTGAAGGCTACACTGCCAGAGTGGATGATAATTGGAGCTTGGGAAGATCAACCCCTAAACCACACAGATGTCCAATGCCATGTTAAATGGCGCACTCGCCATCCAACCTCGGAACCACGGACGATACTGGTTACTCCTCCTAATCCGAAACATATGCTTACTTTTGTCACACACGTATCTCATTTGCTGCACTAGGTAAACTTCGCACACACCACACGACTCTCGCGATCAGCCAGCAACCATCGTCTCTATATATATATTCTTGTGGCTAAGAAATAGTATGACACTGATGCCCGACAACAATTTGCCCCTTTATATGTACCAGCCCTCCTCTCTTAAATGCCAACTTGGCATACATATGTACTCCCTCTGGGTTGGTATTAGAACTTCGTTTTACCTTGCCGGAGAGAAGTGGGGTCGGCGGGAGAACAAGAGGATCGCTCCTATTGTGCAGGGAAAGATCGATAGCAGTACATGTTAGACTTCAGTTTTACCTTTTATCAGTTTACGTATTTTGTGAATAAGTGAGACTGTGATATGTTTGTTATAAAAAGAGCCGACACTAAAAAGTTAGTTTTTTCTGTCGGTGCTAAAACCGCCTGTGTTATTCCTGATTATCACTGACCATTAGTACTATTTTGGATTGGTTTTACGCCACTAAAGACGCCTCTGGATCCGCTTCTACTAACTGTCTCTGTTCTAATGATACACATCTAGACATTGCGTTGCTCATTTGTTCTAAATGTTTCGTATGCAGTTTACCTTTTTATTAGCTCTTTCTCTCACACAACACATACTCACCATGACTTTGTAATGTATTATTTTTCAATTTATTGTCGCAACATAACCATGTCGGTAGAAGACCATGGTTGGATGAACCAAGGTTGGAATGACAATGGTTGTTGTTCATCCTTGATGCTAAGCAGGGGAGCAAGGTTTGCACTTTGAGTATTTTATCCATAGGTTTCTTAGTCCTGTAGTGCATATATGTATCTTAGTGCATAACGTTGGTCCAGTAGTGCATATATCTATCTTAATGCATAACAATACAATATTACAGGAGTCGGAGCAAAACAATGGATCCACCTAATTCATCGACTTGTCCATCGGGTAGTCACCTCGAGTGTTCAGCAGAGTAATTTTGACCCTGTTGGAGAGTTGCTTGCATATGTAACCTTTTGCAGTGTAATTTTGAACAAGAGACTATCGATGGGTGCTCTGGAACTAGATGTGTCACAAACCAGAAGAAGAGAATACTTTTGGATCATACGTGAAGCAAAGGAAATGGACTGTCAAGAAAGAAGCTAGTGTGTCATAAATTTCTTCTGTGCACAAACTCTGCTTTCAGCTCTGTTCTTCCAAATTACACCTTACTACCCAAACCGAAAAAATATTACTTGTATTTAATAGAAAAATGTGCATGTTTCCTTTGATTAGCATCTGAACAACAGGCCATGCATTTCTCTACAGCTGCCTATGCTACCTATGGATCTTGCATTTCTTCCAAATCAATGAGAATCGCTACAGTCCAGCGTTGAGATTTTTTCTCAGCCGCTGTCTATGGACCTTTCTATTGTTCCTGGTGCTTCCCACTCTTAATATCAACGCTAGTAATTGCTGTCACTAAGTGGACTACCCATCGAGTGACCCTTTTTTACCTCGTCTATTTACTAGTGAACTTAAAAAATGTAAGGGGCTTTGTTGTCTTAAGTTACCGCCTATTATTTCAAGGGACCTTTGTATTTATAGGAGAGCTGAGGGGCACCACTCCCTTCTATTTTCCAGACACCCCAAATAACCATGCGTCCTTTGCCTGTGCAAGTCGGCGTTGAATTTGGAAGATTCAAGCAGTCTGCAGTAACCGTGCGTCCTTGCCCATCATGGCACTATAAAAACATGGCTGGCACTGCAAATTGTATTGCACTTGTGAAAATAATGTGTCTACCGTTTATTTTTGTATGTATATTCCGAGCCTCTACGTTTTCCTATGTATAGTGTTCACTTGAGATGGAGATGAAAGAAGAGAGGTGGAGGAGGGACGTAGTCCGTGGCCTAAACTACGGCCCAGTTGCAACTCAAAATATAGGAGTAGGAAGCACCTGGAAAATAGGTGGTTCTCAATGCTAAATCGAAAGAACTATGAAGAACAAGCGATGACTGAGTCACAGTTGAGATACGTGCACAAGGACCCTCTCTAGGCCAGGGCCATGTCCGTATGCTTCCTTGGTGGCTCGGAAGGAGACCAGAGATGTGTCAACGGGAAACATCTGCATACTATAAACTGACTGGCATGGAGATGGTACCCTCGATTGCATGAATACTGACTGGTGCTTCGGTGATGTTATAATCTTCTGTGGTCTATCGGGTCAGTATTCTTATGGCCAACTCGGAAGATCCCTCCTCAGTGAGGATGCTGTGCTTCCTGCAAGTCCTGATGACACTACGCCGGTGGACCGAGCATGTGTGCCGTGACGGTTTCAATACTGCAGCCCCTACCAGCGCTCTCCGACGAGTAGTAGGAGCAGCGGTACCAGTGAAGGCTTTCAGTAGCAGTGCTTGAGTCGCCTCATGGGAGATAATGTGATGCAAGTAGTTTCTACTTTAGTGTTCTATTCAGAGGTTTCTTAGCGCAGAAATACATATACCTAGCTTGGATCCACCTAATACGTCTCCTTGTCCATCGTGTGGTGTAGTGACCTTGAGTGTTCAGCCGAGTAATTTGGACCAACTTGCAGAACTGCTTGCATGTAACGTGTATAGGTGTTGTCACATGGCCAGGGTGCTGTGAATAGGAGTTGTTATGGCCTGTAGGTGTGTGCTCTGGAACAGGTGTGTGACAAACCAGAAACAGAATACAGTTTTGATCATCTGTGAATCAAAGTAAATGGAATAACAGGGAAGAAACTAGTGTCATAAATTTCTTGGGTGCTCTGAGTCCGCTTTTGGTTCTGCTTTTCCAAACCACAGCCTGTAAAAAACTTAACTCTCTCCCCACACACTCTGCTGCCTACATGTGATAAATTGTTACCGGCCTTGACGGCAGCTTCCGCTCTTTCGTCCAGGCAAATCGTAGCAAATTAACTATTACTTCTTACTTGGAGATTTCTGAGGATTGTGTAATTTTTAATCGAAATAGAAAACTGAGGAAACAATGGTTACATGTTCTTGGGGCAAAGTGTAATGCTCGTCCAGACCAGAAATATCTCATCCGAACTTAAAAAATAAAAGTCAATCAGGCTGGGAAACATTTTTTTGGGCCACTGGAGAAATATTAAGCAAACGTAACAAGCAATGAGCACACATTAAAAAAAAATATTCCCTTGATTTTTTTTTTTCCAAAAGGCATCCCATTGCTCTTCGGATGTTTCCTTTTCCACATGGGAGAGAGCTAAACTACTGATACAACATGATATGTACACACAAAGGGCAATGGCGCCACACCGATTAATGTGAGACACGCCTCACGGGCCTGTGCGATGAGAGATGGTACGGTGGAATCGTACATAGTGGCATAGAACAACTCCATCTAAGCCATTCGCGCCCACAACTCTCATGTTTCAAGGAAGATGACCTAACACGCACCCACGGGCCGTATGCTATGGTGGAATTTCTTTGTTTCTTTGGGCACTACGGTCATTGCACCAGATCTTTTTAGCACTCCTCGTTCTTTTTGAGATGCCTCAAGTAACCATGCGTCCTTGCCTGTGGATGTCGGCATTGAATTTGGAAGATTCAAAGAGTCTCCACCAACCGTGCGTCCTTGCCCGTGGATGGCAATTAAAAACATGGCTGGCACTGCAAATTGTATTGCACTTATGATATTTCTTTTTTGTATGGATATGCCCAGCCTCTACGCATTCCTATATATAGTGTTCACTATCTTGACATGGTGATGAGAGGAGAGGTGCATGGAGGTACGTAGTCCGTGGCCAAAACTATATGGCTGAGTTGCAATTCAAAATAGCAGTAGGAGGCACCAGGAAAAATAGCACTGCAGTAGATGATCTATGATGAACCTTTGAAGACAGATTCTCAGTTGAGATGCCTGCACATGGATTTTCTGTAGGTCAGGTCCATGTCCAATTCCTTCCTCGGTGGCTCGGAAGGATACCAGAGAGATGTCCAAAGCAATCGCCATGCATCTGAATACTATACACTGCCTGGCATTGAGTGCAGGCTGGTGCTACGGGAATGGAAGTATCGCTATCTTGCAGCCGCTACCACCGCTCTCGAGCGAGTAGTAGCAGCAGCGGCAGTGGAGGCTTTTGGAAGCAGTGCTTGAGTCGCCTCCTCTCGGAGAGAACGATGCATATAGTTTTGCACTTGAGTGTTCTATCCAAAGGTTTCGTAGTTCAGAAATGTATATATCTAGCTTGTATCCGCGTAATACATCTCTCCTTGATCGAGTAGTCACGCACCTTGAGTGTTCAGCCAAGTAATTTCGACCAACTTGCAGAATTCCTTGCGTGTGTAACGTGTATAGTTGTTGTTATGGCCAGGGGGCTGTGAATAGTTGTTGTTATGGCCTGCAGGTGCTCTGGAACTAGGTGTGCCTGTGACAAACCAGAAGCAGAGAACAGTTTTGATCATCTGCCAATCAAAGGAAATGGAATAGCAGGAAACAAACTAGTGTCATAAATTTCTTTGGTGCTCTGACTCTGGTTTTGGCCTCGACGGCAGCTTTCGCTCAACAAAGTTGTAGCAAACTAACTACTTAGATGGAGATCTCTTTGAGGATTGTGTAATTTTAATCGAAACAGAAAACTGACGAAACAATGGTTACATGTTCTTGGGGCAAAGTGTAATGCTCTCTAGACTAGAAATGTCACATCTGAAATAAAAAATAAAGTCAGTCCGGCTGGAGAAACATTTAGGAAACGTTACAAGCACTGATCACACACTTAAAAATCATATCCCCTTGCTCTTTTTTTGAAAGGCGTCCCCTTGCTGATCTTTGGATCTGACCTACGCATGCTATGTAAGCGGAGAGAGGGCAATGGCGCCACCACACCGGTGTGAGTCATTCCTACTCCCTCCGGGATGGTATTAGAAGTCGTTTAGAATAGTGACACGGTCTTCAAAACACAACTTTGACCTCTTATTATTTAAAAATATTTATGGAGATGTGATATATGTATACTTTATCAAAGTATTTCTTAAGACAAATCTACTCATATAATTTTTTACATTTACAAACTCAACAACTTAAAAGTTATTGATGATATATATTCCCGATGTTTGACCCAAATCTTGTCCAAAACTACTTCTAATACCATCCCGGAGGGAGTTGGTGGTCTGTGTGATGCGAGATGTTGTGGTTGAATCGAAGATAGCCGCATAGAACAACATCATCTAAGGGCATCTACAACAGTGTGACAGCTGTTGTCTGCAAGTTTTTGGGATTTACAACATAGACGGCTAAATAGACAGCTCAAATACGAAGGCATGCGCAGCTGGATCTGCGTGGTGTCGGTTCGAGACGACAGCGTCCTACAACGCCAACCCAGCTGGTGAGTTCGCCCTCGGACCACGAGCATTTGCTGTCGCCTGACGACGCCGACGTTTCACTCTCTCTCCTATGAACTGAGGAGTTTTTGCAAAACTGCCATCCTGAAGAGACGGCCAGCACGCCCGTTGTACGCGTGCCCTAAGCCATCGGCGCCAACAGCTACCATGTTTCAAGGAAGATGACCGCCCTGGGTGGGTTGGTTAGTCTTAAGCAGATGCAAACCAACAACAGCCTTCATATATATATATGGGGTTTGTTCTGGGATAGTTTGGCTTGGTCGGGCTGTAACCAGACCATGTACGGGACTGAATGCTTGTACCAAAAATTTTGTGCTATTTGGTTTTCCAATGCCTCTCATTTCTACCATCGTGTCCTTGCATTCTTCCATTTTCACAAATAATACTCCGGATGAAGATAATGCTCTCTATGAGTGATAATTTCATGTCACTCCAAAGAATGCGCCTTGGTATATATTGACTACAAAATGATCATGGCATATTACCACTTTTATTTTGGAAAGTATTCTTGCATATTTATTTCCTGTAGGTGAGACATTATTATATGCAAGCACTACTCAATAGGATTCCATTATTTATTTGAACTCATCAAAATTGATTGACCACACTAACTATTTATAACTCTGAAGGTAGGACGTAGGAGTTAGGACGCTAATTTATGCTGATCAGCAAAAGATGCATGAAGCCAAAATGCAGCAGCATCTTATATATGAACACATTCACGGTTGAGAACCACCAGAAACTCACATTGCTCCTTTTCTAAATGAAAGGAACCCATATATTGCTGGAGATTGGGGTTCACGTATGTACGTACCAGCACAAACATCTTCCTAATCTCTACTATCGTCTTTGTTAGCTAAACCTGTACTTGACAGGCCTTCCTTTTATATTAGTAATGTTTGAGTACGGAGAACTGTTGTGGGTTTGGAACTGCAGAAAGCATTAATTGTGATTGTCAAGCGTGCTAATCAAGCTGTCACTCCAGAGTTTGTGTTGTTGCCTCCAGGATGCTGTCCGAAAACAAAGCGCAATCCTATAGAACTGGTACATCCAAAGAGAAACTAACTATGGCACATTACTTTCCGTCTTTCGATCCTGTGTCAATGGGCCTTAAATCGTATTTAACATCTGCACTAATCCAGATCAATCGGCACGTTCATAGATGCAAGTACCAAATTCTATAATGAACACCAAAAATTTCATTGGTGAGGAGTAATATCCCCAGCCACAGAAACAGTATGTATGAGACCAAGAGCAATGACATCTTAGGATATTATAGAATTGTAGATCCTCGAGTTCTTTTTTTTATTCTGGTTTGCTTTATGCCTCTTTTGACCTGTTGGGTCTTTGATCTGTAAGCTGGTAACCTCAGCAAGATTCATGTACTCTGCAAGGTTATGGCTTTCTCAAAAGCTGAGTTATAAAAACTTTTTTAAAAAATAAAAAAACAGTACTCCCTCCGTATTGAAATAGAAGTCGTTTTTTGAAAAGGTTTGGGTCAAATATTGGGAATATAAATGGTGAATAATTTTTAAGTCATTGAGTTTAGAAATGTGAAAATCATATAAATAGATTTGTCTTGAAAATTACTTTCATAAAAAATATACATATATAACTTTTCAATAAATATTTTGATAGAAAAAAAGTCAAAGTAGTGTTTTGGAGACCGTGTCGCTGTCCTAAACTACTTCTATTTCAATATGGAGGGAGTATGTATAAAGACTGTTTATGTATGGTATTTAAAACAAATTAAAGGTGCCCTACAAAGGTGAAAATATTTGCATGGTTGTAATTTAAGGACTGATTATGTATGAAGACTAATTTGTTGCACAAGCACGTCCTGGAGGAAGTACGTTGTCTGCAGCCGATGCGATCACCCTTCAGAAGACAAGCGTGCACCATGGCAAGTTTTCTTGCCTAAGTTTTGGCTTGCCAAATCTTTGGCAGGGCAAATTTTGGACATGAACCAAGCAGGCCCCATGTCTTTTTTAGACTATGCGCTGAGCAGAAATGTTAGTGCGACCCGCTTTGGGTTGCCACCAAACTTTTGATTCCTTTAAATTAAATATATAAGCCAGCCAGGGAAGCTCTCCCCTCCATAGGTTCTCATTAAAAAAGAGGTACTATTTTTTTCATATTTTATAATTTTGAATGGAGCAAAGTTAATATATTTTCTGTGGAATCTTTTATTTAATAAAATGCGGACAATTAGCATACAAATACAAAACAGAGATTTGGATTCTTTTCCTTTTTTCAATAGCGTACAATGTATCTAAACGGTATTGCGCACTGATTGAAGCACAATGTTATAAAGTTCTATTTACAGATTAATCTGTACGATATTGGAAATACTAGATGATTATTCAATCATAATGTATAAATGTCGACAGTTAATAATGTAATAACAAATTTACTTGTAAAAAAATGTAATAACAAATTTTACGGACAGTTTTGATAGGAAGAAAATAACTGTGAGACTTTGATTGCATTTACTACATGTAAAGTTTTGCCTCTATCCGCAACCACTATATATAAACATCCCTAGGCAGCTAGCTACACTGTCCACATAGATAGCAGCATATACATGGTTGAAAACTGCATTGAATTTACGAGTACAAACACTACGACCACGCTTGTCCATTTGTATTAGTACCGGATGTGAATTGAGCCTCGTTATTCAAATAAACTGCTGGAGTGGGGTTTTAGAAGAAAAGATTAGAGCGAGATTGTGGTTTCAGCTTGGCATCGGAGGCGTCTGGAGCACTATGGACCTCGAAATTCCATCAAACAGCACAAGGATGGACGGCGCGTCTGAGGAGGCAGTGTTGGGGAGAAATCGAGCGGCATTGGTGCCTGGGATGAGCGGGACGGGAGGGTAGTTTCCAGTGCCGGAGCGGTCGAGAGGCAGGGGAAGCTTCGGGAGAGAGGACAGATGAGGAGGGGGCGGGAACGGTCGCTACTGTTAATGTACAGGGAGTTTCCATGATTTGTAGCCACTGATTAGAGAATCGGACGGGTGATGTTGTTTGGCTCTCACTGTTAATGAACAGTACCGGTTTCACCAGGTAAGGTAGTGGGGAGTAGGGCGCGCAGGCCTCCGGGCCTTTGAAGCCATGTAGCTGCGTATGAGCAGGCCAGAGATGGCCAGAAAATGTTCAGCATCAACTTGCCTGTGCTGCGCCATTGCAGCTTGGATCAATGAGTCGCGTCCCGGTCATTCTCATTGGGGAATGTTTGATGTAAATTTTTCTCATAATTTTGAAAGGGAACACTCTTACTGGTCTTAACAAAAAATCAAAGATTTCCTATCAAGCAATGAAAACAGTTTAAGCACTCAACTTGGTCCACTTTTCAGCCATGTATGTTATGTGTTTTCCTTTGGCACAAAATTTTGTTGTTATCAAATATATATGTGTTGCGTACATCATAGCAAACAGGTGTTGCGTGGATCCATAGCACGTGCATATCCAATCAACAAAAAAATTAACTGGAGGCTCCTCACAGCAGGTATGTCTATCTCATGGATCTTTTGTACTTCTCAGCTCAGGAGAAGCAAACGACTATACAAGTATATTAGTTGTCTGATTATCCTCATACAGTCCTGCCATTCTATATATAGTCGCGACGTGTTTATGATCACCATTCCAGCAATTAATAGTTTGTGGTGAGACCTACTTTGTATGTATTGCAAATACACGATCATGGTGTGCAATGACTCGAATGGAACCGCTTGACCCTTCACCAAACTCCAGAAAACTGATATTATGAGAAAATATATTTCCTTGACTTGGATAAGTAGTGAAGCCTGCTCAACAGTATGCCATGCATTACGCCAACTTGTCAGCATTAATGATGAATTTGTCTCTGAAAAAGTAGGATATTTAGTGGCGTTATAATTAGAAACAGCGGACAGACTTTGGGCTTGATAGTAGCATTTTTACGAAATGCAAAGTACTTCCTGCCTTTACGTGTCCACAAATAACATTTTTTGCAATACTGCATAGTTTCAACGACTTTGTTGACGAATCAGTGAAACACTAAAAGCAAAAGTTATTCATATGACAGAGTCTATTATTAAATTTGCATCTGTGAGAGTGAAATAATTCCAAGGCAGTGGCCTCTAATTTTTTCTTGTCAACCAGAAAGACACCTTATATTCATCATCACCGTACAGCAGTGCCCAGCACCTTAGGTAAATCATGAAGTAAGATGGTGCGAACCCATCCAACAGTCGTCTGGCTTTTGTTGGAACCGTGCAGGATGCTCAAGCCAAGATTGGCACGCTGCATCTCCCAGAACGCCATGGACACGGTGAACTGTAACACACACGAGAACTGGCTCGAATGGAGAACACACACGAAGCTAATGTGAACACACACGCACACGAGAGCAATTTGGCATGGACAGGCTTTTTGTAGCTCCACAGCTCCCGAATGCAGTGGTACTACACAGCTCATGAGATGTGTATGTCCTAAAATCTGGCTAATTAATAACAACCTGATCGACAGACTCCCACTCACATGGATTATCCTATTTTATATATAATTACAATGTAATAACACGTCGACTTCCGTGTGGAGTACTCCATTTGCTGCGAACTTTAGGGTAGTAGAAGCCTCCAAAGCTCTGATCAGAGGCATCAAAAAAAAAAACACATCGGCTCCCGAGCGCCCGCTCCGTGGGCGACTGGGGCACCGCCGCCTCCCGGCCAAGCCCGCCGCCGGCCTCCTCCGCCGTCGCCGCCTTTGCTCGCCGGCGGCCGCGGCGGCCAGCGGCGGCCACCATCAAAGGGGCGGCGCTGTGCGCTCCCACCTTCCTCCCCCCAACCTCCCCTCCTTCTCCACCCCGACGGCGCCTTGCCGGGCCGGAGGGATGACCAGCGCTGCCAGTTCGGGCCCCTCCCGACCGGATCTGCCCCGGGCGGCGCCCTCCCTCCCCCGTCGGTGCAGATGGACTCGCCGGTTTGCCTACCGCAGTGTGTGGGCTTGGCGGCGCCCGCCGTTCCACGCCCTCGTTCCTCGCAGCTGCCTCTGCCGGTGCGCCCGCAGCTATGGCGGTGGTGCCTCCCACTCGGGCCGCGGATCCTCGCCCCGCCGGCCGGGTCTGGGCCTCCGGCCTGGCCTGCGGCCAGCGGGTCCCCTGCTGCTAGCCTGTTGGGGTGCAGGACGCCACGCAGGCTCAGTGCCTGCGACACCACCGCTGCGCCCACCCCCTGTGCTCTTGGGTTTCCTTGGTCGCCCGGAAACCCGGGGGGCTAGGTGTGGCTCAGCCCGGCCTCGGCCAGGCAGATGACGGTGACGTTATTATAAAATGTGTACATAAATGACAGATGTGTCGTTAGTTGTTATTATACAACCCACTGTACATATTGACTAAGTGGTACTGTAGAATACAATACTGTTGTCTAAGTAAAATGGAGAATTACTGATGCTTAATTAACTGGAAGACAATGTACTGTTCATTTATGTGCACATAAATGCAAAGTTACATTTCGGTCATATATATTTCAGCTCGAGTCTGAGTCTACACAATTCCCTGAACACTAGCTTTGTCTTTTTTCCCTCCAAACGAAGAAAGGGTTATCGAAATGGGTGGCATTGGGAGGACTTAACGTGCACAGTTCTGAAATTTGGGGAGCATTTTGTTGAACTTAATGGACCAACTAGGTGTAGATCAGTGGGTACAAAATCTTTAGAACTTACAGATTACCTAGCTTTGAATGTCACCTTCATGGTGCGGCTGTCGCGATCCGAGAGGTGACGATGAACTCCGTTGGAATCCCTACGGAGACGAGGGGGTGGCGGAGTGGAGCTTCCCATCGCTGCAGTGCCACCCTCTAGATCGGTTAGGGCAGGATGGTGGGAGTACTGTGGCGGCTACAGTGAATCCGGTAACCCTAGCTCGTGGCTCCCACCTCCTCTCTTATAGGCACTGGCGACAAGGGCCCACCAGCCTCGCATTGGGCTGAGCTCCCCCGATCAGGGCGCGGACCAAGGCCCGATTCGCCGTTGGGCCAAATCGGTGGGAGATCAATTCTAACACATTTCAATACATTATGGGAAGGACGATGCTCGAGAGAACTCCTCGACCAACCAGAGTAGAGAGATAAGTGGAGACGGCCAAGAGAGGACACTTATGGATGGGGAACCCTTGAAGATCCCTATGAAGGAACCAAAACGATGCCTCATTTGGTGTCAATGTAGAGTTGAGTTCATCAATGATGAATGTCATGTTTCTCTTCTCGCATCGTCGACAACCTCGTGTTAGTGCTAGCTACTTCAATCAACACAATTGAATGTGTGTATGGACTTGTGAACGACAACAAAAAGGACTACACAACACAAGCAAAGAAGCCAATGGACATGGATGGAAATCATCATCGCCGGCAGTAAACAGCATGAGAAGAGAAATTGGATCATTTGCACATGTACTAATTTCAGAAAACATGGTGCCTTTCTTGAGTGGGGGTTTACGAAGAATCATGAATCTTACATCCTCTAGATCCCACCCAACATCAAGTTAGAGTCCCCCCTTTAGCCCTATGGGTTTAACAAAAAATTGTAGGATTAAGCACTTTGATCAATTGTCTATTCAATCTCAGAACTGAACTACCAGACCACTCAAAATGTTGAGGCGTGTCTCCTGGTAAAGGCATCTGTGAACCAGCAACAACCACTGCCCCTGAGAACATCAGGTGGTTATTGTAGTAGAAAGACAAAAGGCCAAAGCCTCGTGCAGTTCCTGTCATGTGGCATTTCATGGCCTGGTTAATTCAACAGATCGATCGATCTAACACCAGCAGACGAACAGATCGGAGACGATGCATTGGAGGCTTTCTTCAATAGTTATCAAAGGGGCCTGTGATGCACAATCAGCAGGGAAAAAGGATACTTGCAGGAGGGGAAGAACAGAAGTAGTCACAGAGGGCAGGACTGAATTAAAATGCAAGGTTTCGATTTACAATTGTCTGGCTCTCTCATTCGTTATGCTGGTATAAGTACCAGCTACTGTAGCCACTCTAGCCCAGCAACCTTTGTGTTGGGACGCTCCGCTTGAGCCTTCACTGACTACTGGATCAGAGGGAACACCTGCGTCCTTTTCTTCATCATTCAGCGACACAGTCAGTTCTCTTGTTTGTTTTTTTTTAGGTCCGCATGCCGCACACAGATGTACCAAAGCAAGTGTTGCTGACAGAGCTGAGCTCGAGGGAGGCCATCGCAGCCATGTTGAATGGCATTCTCGCGGAGGTGATGACTACACTGCCAGACCGGCTTGACGCGTGAAGCATGGACAGATCTACCAATCAAGCTAAACAACACAGATGTCCCACGCCATGTTGAATGGCATTCTCGCGCCAACCTAGCTACAACAAACGATACTTTCCCTGATGCCTCCTACTCCTAAACATATATATGCCTACTTTTTTGTCATATGCATGCATCACATTTTACTGCACTAGACAAACTCCCTCGATCAGCCAGCAGCGGCCATCGACTCTATATTTATTCATGTGGGGTAGAGAAATAGTGTGAGGACCGACCACACTATGCCTCTTTATTATATATATGTACCAACTTTTTATATGTCTCCTCTTGGTTGGCAACTTGTCATACATGTTGGTATCGGACAGTGCCTCTTCGCATGATGATGTGTGTTTTGGGAAAGTCCTCATGACACTGTGAAGGTCGACTTGTAACCTTAGGTGTAAGATCATTCTTTGGTATTCTGATCCTAGCAATAAGCACCACATGTTTCTGCAAATGTTGTTATGCACAAGCATGTATGCGATAATAGTTTTGAGTCCGATGGATGTCTGAGACCAATGCAAGGGGTAATTTTAATCGACAAAGGTAGCTTTAATTGGTTTTCGCATTTTCTTGTCAGTATTTTCATTTTCTTATTAGTTTTCATAATTGTTGTGGGTGTAGTGTCGTGCCCGAAGATTCTAACAGCCCATGTACGAGCTTTGTGATTGCTGGTATCACGGCAAAGGTCGTGACAAGTGCTATGCAATGGTTCTTAGGAACTGCAAGAAGACGACAATGATGAATAGCCACCGCCGAAGATCCAGGAGGGTAGTATTTGGTAGGTGTCGATAGGCCAAGCCCTCGCATGAAGACGACGAAGGCCTTCGAGTGAATGAGGCCTCCAAGTGAAGACTGAAGGCGGCGATGACTAATCTTTGAGTAAGCTCCCTCGAGTTAGGGAGAGCAAAGTTTCAACAAGACAAACCGCCTCGCACGAGGATGACAAATTCATCAAAAGACAACCTGCCTTCAAGCCGAAGAGTGAAGGTGACAAGTACAAGCATTCGAGGTAATGACTTCGTCAATCAACATCTCAAGGTCCTCAACCAGTGGAAGGGTCAACCCTTGTCGTGTACCCCTCGAATGAGAAGGGTAGCCGAATGGACCAATACCGGGTTTGACAGATCAATGGTGTCGCACATGGTCACACCCTGAGAACTCCCTCCAGATCGCAAGTCCTAGTGCTCGCATGTGCTTGACGCCTCCGCTGATAAAAACCTAGTATCAATTTCCCTGAAATAATCATGACTGGGAGGAAGGAGAAGGATGCGTACCTGCAGCCACCAGGGCAAATGCGTACCTACGCACATGCAGCCGCCTCTTTAGATCGGATCGGGAAATTTAATAATGTGGAAGGGAGTTACTGCATGCTCAGTAATTCCGTCGAAGTCAAAAAGACAGAACGCGGGGTGTGCGTGGGGAGGCGCACGGGCAAATGAAATTACGTGGGGAGGCCGGGCGCCCGGGCAAATAAAAAAATTACTGTGAATCCACACATTTGGCACGCATAAACCATACGTTGTAACATATGCGTTGGAAAACAGGGGTTTGTGTTGTAGTGAGTCCCTCAGAGCCATGTGACAATGCACATTATGTGATGTGTGTTAGAGTCCCTCAAACCCTTCTCACAATGCACACTATGTACTGGGGAATATACCTATTTATTAGGCCCATGCTGGCAAGGTGCATTTGTGTTCAAGCGAATGTGTGTAACGGTATTTTTTAAAAAAACAAAAGTGGCAAGTGCAACCTGATTGAGGTTTGCACTATCTATCTTAGCACTGTTGCGGCTCCTGCCATCGTACTCCCTGCTGCTATCATGGTTTATCATATTTATAAGTCAAAGATTAGATTGACGATGTCAAAAAAACAAGGGATGCAACAAGTGCCCTCATACTTAAGGTATGACTTGCTGCGCATTGAAGGCAAATAGAGATAAGCTTCATAGCTTTATATTTTGTTCAATAATATAACATGAATGTAGAGAGAATGTTGCATGTATAATTTGTTTTTTCTTAGTGGTTATATATTTAAACATGAGTTCAAATACTTAATTTTATTAATCCTGATATACTACAAGAAGTATGGGAGTAGTGTTGAATGAATAACGAAATTTTCAAAGCTCCAGTGTGGAGAAACGTAACTGCAGATTGAGTGTCCAAAGACGGTAAACACTCCAAATCTTCTCTGATAATTTTCAGATGCAACAACTAAAATCAATCTGTAATTCAAATTAGGTTTCATTGGGTCGATGAGTGCAATTAATGGCTCACAACATGACACCCTACCAAATGCCCTTCAAGTTAGGCCTGATATTTTGTATTTTGTCAGAACTGTGTGGAACAACGTGTACGATTTCAGGAATTTTTTTAGTTTTGTAGGTTAGTCAATAAAGAACACTTGCGACTGAATGAATTGAAAAACGTTCACTGAATGGCCCCTGCTGTGATCCTTATATTAGGTCATGTAGATTGCTCTAGGCAGTAGCTAGCGTCTTTATATAAGCAGTCGAGTTCCAAAACTATGCTGAGAGCACCCCAGTGGTCCTATTTTTGTTCATGTTATTTTCCCCCTTCCACAAGTAATTGTAATTTCAAACGCAAAATTGACAGGGGAGTGCTTGCTAGAGGACTGGGACGCAATGGGAATAGACCTTCCACAACCAACCTGATGCAATTCGTCCCCAATAACTATGAACTTGAATAGCACGCTAGGAATCCAAGCTCAAGAGGTTAATTGGTGCTTTGCTTTCTGTCACATGGTTCTTGCATCAAGATCTGGAGTATAGCCAGACACAATGTGGTGACAATTTATCTGTTTGGACCTCTACAGACTGATCACACATGATCAGTTTGGTCTCTTGGAACATCTGTGCAACTGCAATGTGGTGACTGGTAAATCAGTGTTAATGGTTTCATGGACAAGGAGAAGATGATAGGTTGAACATACCTTCAATCAACAGTCGGGCATTGGCATAGACGGGTTCTCTACTAACAAAATGTGCACTTGTTGCTAGTGGCCAATACGTCGACCATTATAGGAGTTATATGCTTCACTGGGAACCTGTTCCCCTCTGTAGCACTATACGAATTCGGTCCTTTGTAATAAACACTTGTAGTGGTCACGCACGTTTGTTATGAGGACATCACAGACCCAAAATTTGAAACGCATTGGATCCGCATCTGTCATATGCTTTAATCTGTTTGTGATATTCTGATCTGACATAGTGTAATCCAAATGCAACCTTAATGGGTATCTTAAATTATATGGCATATGGCAGAGTTCGGTAATTTAGATGCAATTAAAAGGGATCGTTGGAAGTTATGTTCATAATGGAAGAGTAGTGGTTAATTGAGATCCAAATATATGATGTATTTTATTTATCTATTATGGTATCTAAGTTGCACAGTTCTTTACATGTATCAAATATCCAATCTCTTTTATTAGCGATGGTAGCTAGATAGTTATACCAAACTAAAGGTTAGATATTTCCACTAGTAACAAAATGGTTTTGCGTGACTCTGAAAAATCTTTTCCGTGGCAGGCGTTGAGTTTGCCCGCCACGGTTAATGGCCCGATTAACCATGGCGGGCAGCTTATAAAGGCCCGCTACGATTTACCGTGGCGGGCGTTTATAACAGGCCCGCCACACAAAATGTGGCCATTTTCGTGGCGGGCAGCTTATAAAGGCCCGCCACGCAAAAATATATGAGCCCACAAAGAAAGCCCAAATCATATTCCTATCGTGCCCACGTATATATACTCACACTTCACTTAGGGTTTCGGCATTCCAACCGATCGATCCCACTCCTCCCTTCTCACCGTTCTCACCGCATCCCAGCACCGGCTCCTCGAGTTCCAAGCCCATCCCGCCGCCCCCACCCCCCCCTCTCCTCCAGGCTCCACGGGCGAGGCCTCCATGGCGGACGAGACGCCAAGCACGGCGGCGGGAGGCTCCACGGGCGGGCTCGGGCAGCACAGGGTGGCCTCCACGACGCTCGACGGCGACCTTGATCCACGCAGATCCAGCGGCGGCGAGGTCGTTCCACGGCGTGATCCGGGCGGCGGCACCGTTCCACGGCGGATCCGACGGTAACAGCCTCGATCCGCGCCGTATCCGGGCGGCGACTTCGATCCACGGTGTAAGCGGCAAAGGCCTCGGCGGCGTCGACGAGGCTGCGGCGGCGCTTTTGGGATGGCGGCGGCGCGAGGTCCACCTCGTGGATCCAGCGGGTCCACGCCGGGCGCCCAGATCCAGCCGTTGGTTCACCAGCGGCGGAGCATCGAAGAGGGGAGCGGTGCCCGTGATCCGGTCCTTCGCCGCGATTGGGCCCGGCAGCCCGCATCCGGTCCGGATGGGCTCGGTTTGGGTTTTTTTTTTATTTGTCGTGGCGGCCATCAGCCGCTTGCCACGCGTTATTGCCTGATTTTGCGTGACCTTGCGGGGTGACGGGCATGGGCGCCCGCCACGCAAAATTAAATTTGCCCGTCACCCATAATCATTTGGGTACTAGTGTTCTACCCTTTTTTTTTTTTTTTGACAATCTGTAGGATTTATCATTTTCCCTAGTACGTCACATATGGAATGACATGGAGCCTCCAATTAGTAATAATATGGTTGTCCTTTTAAAATGTTATTTAGAAAATTAAAACTGATGCAAGGTAGTTGTGAGGTCTTATTTCAGTTGTGCACGTGTAGCAGTTAACGTTGATGGCTTGCAAAAATCATTCTCCTCTTTATATACAGATCCAAGGGTGTTCCGACTCTTCACCTCAAATCTAAAGAAAAAGTGCTGGAAAAATGAAATTTACATTGCCTAGCTAGTCTGCGTGATAAGGATAGAAAGGGTATGCATGCTGATATTATGCCTGCCATTGGAATCATTATACCATGAAATTCTTAGTGAAAACATAGTAGGAATGGGAGGCATTAGGAAAATAGAGAACACAACGGTGGAGAAAGTTCAAAGAAAATAAAGAACACAGCGGTGCAACATGAATGGAACATGTGGGGCCAGATGATCCCTCAAGGGAACACTTAGAGGGAGTTTGGTTGAGCCCCCCTGCTCGCCACGCCACGCTGCCGGCCGCCATAGAACTCTGGTTGCTGTTTGATGGTGCCCCTGATCGCCACGCCTGCACTGCCATGTTCTGCTGCACTTTGTACATAGTACAGCACGGTCCTGAAACCAGCTAGCAGCAGAGAGCTAGGGTGGGCCCATAAACAAGGAAAAGCAGGGACAGTAGGCTACCAGCATTCTCTGGAAGTAGCGCAACGCCAGGTGCTTCAGGAACGCGGCGGTCCCTGTTGCTGAAATGCTGCAGCTGATCAAGACTGAGGCTGATCGCTGGATCGGCGCGGGTGCCCAAGGTCTAAGGAGTTTGGCACAGCAAGGCTAGCGTTGCGAGTTTCGTTAGTAGAAAGGTTGTTATTTTCCATCATGTAATCTTTCCTTTGTGTTGAGCTGGTTTCGGCTTTCTTATACATACATTCTTTTCTTTTAATACAAAGATATGCACACTCGTGCGTATTCGTGAAAAAAGTAGGCTACCAGCATAGGCATTTGTCACGCATGTTGGAAATAGCTGTGGCGAGTCCGCGGCGGAGTGTGGCGACCAAAATCACCGCCGCAGTTTTGTGGCCGCCACACACGCGTAGCCTACCATGGCATCCATCTCCTGACATTCTTAAGCGACCAATACATAATATAATGGGGCAGTGGGACCTCGTGTCAGGAACAGAAAACATCAGAGAAAGCACATGGAGTTTCCCTTGGGGAGGATCGGAACGGATGAAAGGACCACAAGAAAACATGTCGGCGTGTCGCTTGGCAAGAGGTTGATGATCCTGCAGCCAGTTTATTCAGCTTGTGTTCATCATGTGGTGCTGTCTTCATCTTCCTTACCTCTCACTTTTTAATCCTACAGTGCTGCCATGCACCTGACAGCCTCGATTGCGGCCTGCAATAGTGCCTTCAACCAATAGTGTGGCAAAAGCTGATCTATCATGTATAAAGCATGTTAGCATGACAACAACCGGCAGGCACATAGTTAATACTACATACAGTATGTGCAATTGGGGAAACTAATTTTAATATACAATGTTTATCTTAATCTGATCTTGTTGACACCCAAAAATGGCGTGGTCTAAGTCACGGTAAAATCCAGACTTGCCTGCGCCGGACGCTGGCATTGCCTCGAGGCGCGCGTCGGGCGCATGACCGCCGGGGCGCTGTCCGGCGATGGTCGCGTCGCAACACACAGCGCCTGGCGCTGTCCGGCGCTAAGCGTCCGGCGTCGGCGCCCGGGCGAGTTCAAAAATACGCCCGATTGCAAAGCTCTGATCGCGCCGACGCCGCATCTGGCGCTGCGTCGGCGCCGCGTCCGCATGCGTCCCGCGCAGTGTAAAAATATGGCCCAATTGCGGAGCTCGATCGCGCCGACGCAGCGCCTGACGCGCCCGCGCGCTTTTCGGCGTCCGCGCAGTTCACTATCTGCGCCCGAGATTTTCCTAATTCGAACCGATTTGATTTCGGGTTGGTTTTTTGGAGAGTCCTAATGTTTGGAAAGTCCAAGGACGTTTTCCCTAAAAGGATAAGACCACCCTCCTCTATATAATAAGAGGTTCATGGCGATTTGATCCCATCTACATCCAATCGACAACCAATCTATCTCTTGTCCCGTTTGTAGGTCATCTTCTTCCCTCAACCCTTCTACGTTGCTGTTCGGCGGCGAACTCCGCGTTCTACGCCGGCGTTCTAGGCGGCCACGCTGGTCCTAGAGCACCCCTCGCGTCGCCCTCCCGACGGTCTTCCCGGAGGTGCGTTCGAGGTCATCTCAGCCATCACCGAAGCTTCACGCGCCCCCCGATCCCTCCTAGATCGGTTTAGGGCTGCCACGCTGCGGTGCTCGCTGCTACAAGATCGATCGCGATCTTCGTGGGCGTCCAAGGCCCTCCCGTGTGTTGGTGTGAAGCCCTAGTTTCAAGGCCAACAGATCTCATATGAAAATATGATTTTTTTTTTTTTTTTTTGTGCGACATAGCCTATAGCACAGTGGTTGAAGCCATTTGGAACTGCTAGAGATCTATCACTGGCCACATGTCACCTGTTAATTCATGGCTTGACTGACAGTGATAATAAATAGCCTATCACTGAACGTTGAAGCCACAAACCGTCACTGGTATTCTATCGTTTTTTTTTTTTTTGACAAGAACTGGTATTCTATCGTTAATGCCGATTTCAAAAGTAACTAACAATGGTAGTCGGACAGTGATAAGTGTTTCTGGCGTTGTGTAGGAAACAATGGCAGTAGTCCAGATGGAAGAATTCATTATGCAGTACATTTGTACTTGTCGTTACTTGGTATTTAGTGTTACCTGTACATCTTAATGCACATATGCCTCAATTCCTGTATATATATATATATAACATACAAACCTAGCATTGGATTACTCAAAGGTCATGCAGCTCAGCTGCCACAAATTTCGGACCAAAACTAGGATTGAGAGGCAACAGGATATGAAACACAAATGAGGGCATGTTCCCACCAAGAGCGTCATATGAGAATTGAGCAAACTGTGGCAAGAATGCATGCGCTCTCTGAAATACACTGAGAAAACAGAGGATTCAACCATTATAGAAGATGGAGACACTGAGAAAACAGAGGATTCGACCAAGCACATTGAAGCTGCTCGCGAATTTCCCCGAGTCGCGGACAGCAACTGTGCTAGTGGTCAAATCATGCTAGTTTGTGGATAAACCTTCCTGAGATGCTAGTATAAGGGTAAACAATGGCCGCGCCAAAGCGTACGAGCACATCTTGACCATGGAGCAAACCTTGTACTCAGCGGACGGCACGAAGAATGCAATCATCAGTATGTGCTGGACATCGAAAAGCGAGTCTCAATGATCGCTGTAAAGCTTTAAGGATCTCCATGCAGATTATTTTCCTGTGTTGCCTGTTTAAACTTTTTTTATCTGCACAAATTTATGTGCAGACAATAATCTTGAATAGATGGTCATTATAATCAAAGGGTCTTTCGGTTGTTCAGCGGGGACGCAAATCGACGTTCGGCTAGCATCTTTCGGCATGGGTTTAGGCTTGTCCTTGAGTTTGTTTCAGTGTTGTTGTTGTTGTTGTGGGTGTTGTTTGTTGTGTTGTAGTCTTTCTCTCTCCTCACTACACTTTTCTGAATTGTATTTGGATTGGCACCACGCCCTTCCACCTCCTGGCTTGCCCTGCATCTATGGAATGAAAATTCAAGTGGGGATAGTTCTTCCCCCGGGTGACCGTTGAAAAAAAAATATTATCAAAGGTGATGCCAGCCATTCTTCTACTAGCTATTTCTAAAATCATAGGTCCTTTTGGCACCCTAACTCGGTTATTAACTATTTAACCAATTGAATCCCTATAATGAATATGTTGTGCAGTGGTTGAATACAGAAGATCCACATGCATATAGCACACATCAGAAAGTTGTGTGTTCAGTGAGTGTCTATATGTGATGAAGTGCCGAGTTACTCTTTTTGTCTTGCACGGACATAACAAGAGTGCAATTGCACTATCAACGCTATAGCGCAGGATCAACAATTGGTTAACACGTTGCATATTTCTAAATTGGTTGGCTATGTTGCTCCACTGCTGCGAGCACATATTAATTGAGCCCAAACAACGTGTGGGCTGGTGTAATTTGAGTCACCATTGGCTGGTGTAGATAAACAGAGGAAGAAGAGTCAAGACAGGTAGAATTGCACCTCATTACAGGAGTTTTATTTCACAAATGCACACGCAGGTAAAGAACACATATAAAATGTTTTATTTATTTCCAACGATCAATATAAGTGGTGTGGCACGAACAAAAGTTTTGCAGCTTTGAACTTTAACTGAGTGCTGGCGTAAACCTCTAATAGACCTTGGACACCTGTCGTGTGTCAATGTATGCCATCTACAAAAGTGAGGAGGACTGAGTGAGGGGAAACAGGAGAGTGGATAAGGGACAACAAACTGAGGAACGGAAGAACATTTGAGGGAAAGAAGAACTTGGATAAACAAACGCAAATAAATGAAGTACTAACTTCATTTGAAGATTTATGACTCGTCTACATATATATTCTCATTTGAACTACACACTTTTGATACTTTACGGTCTAAACGTTTGCTGAGCATCACTTAGATTCAAACTTCTTTTCCATGTTATGTCCCTTTCAAGCTTTCACAAATGGGAGATGGTGCATAGCTAGCATTGCTCATTTTCAGTAGATCTTTATAGCTAGACTAGGAAAAGGCTTATTAAGATGGTGTCTAGTACAACCATCATAGGAGATGGAGGCACAGAGATTTGACCCAGCACTATGGATCGCTGCCCTGCTAAATTTTCACGAGCCGCAATCACCTATTGACAAATCATGATATATATTTGGTGGGTAAAGCTTGCTGAGAAGTGAATCTTGCATAAGCACTTACCTAAGCGCATGAGCACATCTTGCCCATAGAGCAAAACCATGTATTTTCAGCTTAACGCACAAACTACGCAATGAACAGCATGTGCTGCACATCAAAAGCGTGTCTCGGTGATGGTTTCAAAGCATTACGGATCTCCATGCAACTTAATTGTAACCTTAAATCTGAGGAAGTTGGCTTGCCTGCCTCGGTTAAGCTAAAATGACTGCCCAGTTAAGTTTTTGTGTAGTAGTGTTGTGTCGCATGTTCAAACCTTTTTAACTGAACAAGTTTATATGTGTATGATAATATTGCTGAATGTATAGTGATTATAATCAAACAGGGGTGTGTTAGTTGTTCTACTAGCTAGTTCTAATTAAAATCATGGGTCCTCGGCATCCTAACTCGGTTATAACCAATTGATTCCATCCAAAAAAAGTGAATATGTTGTGCAGTGGTTTAATACAGAAGATCCAGGTGAATATAATTCAATAAATGAGAAATAATAGCTTCGAATAGACAAATAACACACATTAGAATGTTGCAGTGGTATTCAGTTAGTGTCTATATATATGATGTTAGACCAGTGTGTTTTAGGACACTACGCCACAACACAAATAGCATCGGATGTCCGTTGCTAAAGGCAAAAATTAGCATTGAACAGTTCGTTGCTAAAGGTGCCCCACGGATCGTCTGTTGCGATAATTCAATACTCCGATGGATGGTCGTCAAACCCAGGGCATTAATGTAGAAAACTAGAGGAGTACATGTATGATGTTAGACCTGTGCGTTTTAGGACACTACACCACAACACAAATAGCATCGGATGTCCGTTGCTAAAGGCAAAAATTAGCATTGAACAGTCCGTTGCTAAACGTGCCCCATGGATCGTCTGTTGCGATAATTCAATACTCCGATGGATGGTTGTCGAACCCAGGGCATTAATGTAGAAAACTGGAGGAGTACATATATGAGCATGGCGAGGGTGGATAGTAATTCAACTCGCACGAGCAGTGGAATACCTACATACAATATCATGTGTGTGGCATTGGAATTGGTGGCATATGGAGAGAATGGCTGGATCCAGACTTGTTATCTCTAGCTGGTTAGCCATCGCAACTTAAGGCATGTGCCATCTAGAAGCAGAACCTCAAGTAGTGTTGCATAGCTAATTCAACCGCGGTTGTGAAAGTAACCATCTGCCATCCATCGAGAATCAGGAAGCGCAAATTCTGACAGCAAATTCAACTGCGAAAGAGTGTCGTTCATGTTTCAATGATCTGCTTGTGATGAAGAGACGAGTTTTTTTTTGTCTTGCATGCGCATAACAAGAGTGAAACTGGAGTATCAATGCTATAGCAGGATCAACAAGTTTTCAGCGTTGCATATTTGTAACTATGGTGCTCCACCGACCTTTGCATTTGTAGCCTTATATCAGGGGACCGTGCTGTGACACCACTTACATCAAGGGAAGAATTGCATTAAATTGTGAAGCTGTGGGGGCATTACAAAAAGTAACCCCAAATCTGGACCAGGATTTATATGGCATAAGGTGGTGGGGAACAGTAGATGGAAATTACGCAAATACAAGTGCATACTTTGCACAATTCAGTGTTATCTACACGAAATTAAATTTATGTCCAATTTGGAGAGCAAAAGCACAACCAAAGATTTAGTTACTTTGGTTTCCTGGACGCTAATGCACTTACGCACCAGAAAAAATCGATAGCAAATAATCTCCTGAAGCATGGAAGCCTAAAATGACCTGATGTGCAAGCTCTGTACTTCATATCTGGAAACCTCTAAACATCTCTGCAAAGATTGCTCTTTCACCAAGCAACTCTAGGCAACCATCTTACTGTGGTTTGGTCTACACCTACTTCCAAGTCATGACCTCTCAGGGTCCATTAATAAATGTTAGAAAAACTCAAGGCAAACAATTGAGAATCTACACCTACTGATTAAGGTTTAGTTTTGGTAACGTTTAGAAAGAGCACAACCAATGAACCTAGCTTTCAACATTTAGTTATGCAGCCCTTGCAACTGGCATTCATTTTCAAGGAAGATGTACAACAATACAAGCAAGCTTTCATGTACGTAGGATTCGCCAACTTAGCGGTGCAATGTCCTTGTGGTTTCCAAGAAAAGGATTTTTCCTGGAGCTGTAAGTCTTGGTGGACGGTGGCTGCTCCAGCCACCCCTATGTTCACAGTAGTCTTTTCGCACACTATTCTTTTTCATGTTTTCTTTCTTTCCTCGTCTTGGTGCATGTGTGTTTTATTTTGGATGTCTCTATTTTCCTTCCATTGTGAATTAACTCAGCAAAATCCCTGCTGAGATTTTCAGAGAGAGAAAAATGTCATGCAGACAAGCAGATGCAATGGTTTAATAAAACACAGAAAAAGTTGCATGCAAATAACTCTATAAGTAAGAAATAGTAATGGCTCTAACAACCAATGCATACCAGAATGTTTGCAGTTTTATTTGGAAGTGCGTGCCTATATATATTATGTGACTTGTGTGTTTCAGATCCCTCCCGTCCCAGGGCATGTTCATCTTACACTTCACTTCAGTAATAGGAGTGAACCCAAACGCATAGACAAAAGCAGGATAGAGAAGACACTATATTACTGTACAGATGAGTATGTATATGGAGCATGACGAGGGGTTGTAATATAGTAGAACTCGTGCAGTCGTCAATGATCAAGAGGCCGCATATAGAAGATGGTAGTAAGAGGGAACACATGCATACAAAATCAACTCGTGTGACATTTGGAATTGGTGGTATCAGGAGAGCATGGCTGGACCCTGACTTGTTCTGTCTCCAAATCTAGTAGCTGGGAGCCACATCTGTCCAGGAAAAGTCACGTGACATCAGAACACGGTGCCTTATTTGCTGCATAGGTAATTCAGTCCTGAAAGAAATACATTAGTGTAGTACAGCCTTCAGCGAGGAGAAACTATGGTGTACTATAGCAGCCTAGCAGGATGATTCCTGAAGGCTTGTACACGGGCATGAACATGCAGCATAGCACCTCTGTGTACACGACACGGCATCCTGACCTCGACCTTAACGGGTGTGTTTAGTTGGTGAAATATTTTGGTTTCGGCTATTGTAGCATTTTTTCGTTTCAATTTGGTAAATATTGCCCTACCATAGGCTAACTAGGCTCAAAAGGCTCGTCTCGTACTTTTCAGCTAAACTTTGCAATTAGTTTTTTTTTTTTGTTTATCTACATTTAGTGTTCCATATATGCGTTAACAAATTTGATGTGACGGATACTGTAGCACTTTTTGGGTTCACTTCTTGGCAACTAAACATGGCCGATGTACGCTCAAGCCCTCGAGGCCAGCGAGTTCATATTCGGCGGCAAACATGACATTGGAAGTTTTGTCGTTTCCTTGAGCATGCTAGACACATGCTTGTTTAGGCCGATTTTGATCCAATAGGCGAGGAAGCGGCCTTCCAAAAGCCCAATTCATGGGGCTTTCGGCCTAATATAAACTACCTAGAAACACCAGCTTGCCTAGTAGAAACAGCATGAAGATAAATAACTCTTTTGCTAATTGTGGTCGATAATATTAAACATTATTCATCAATCGAAGACTCCTTTTGAAAACAAGAATCAATTTACTAGTGTGTTGAAAATTGAAATTCTAACAGCTTTGTGTGAGCAACTTTTCATCGAGGATTCAAGATGCCAAGAAATCCAAATCTCTTGAGATGAGACAGCAAAGGTGATTACATACGTAGCACAAGATTAAAGTTATCCTGCCTTGGTTGTTTGAAATATGGAATATGGTCTCAGGTCTCTATAAAAAAAAAGTGCAGTAGCAAATCTGAATGAAATAAAGAATACTAAATGTCCCTGATGTGATTTTTAAGTTATTTGGATTGCTCTAGGTCCAGCTCTATTATATAAGCAATTTGTGTCGCAACACATCTGAGCACCACCTTCTCTTCACTTTGGCTTTTTCCTTCATTCATTTTTTTCCTTCCACAACTAATGGTGGCTTGGGACACACAAAATGACAGTAATGCTTGCTATAGGAGTGGGAGGCAATGGGAGTAGTCCAAATGCAACATCCAGTTGGCAGCTCAAAACTCCTCATATTTCGGTCGTGTGGTCCTTCCACCTCTGCACAGTTTAGCCGGCACTTATCTCAACATGGACAGTCATTGCAGAAGATCTCACTAGAGACAAGATGGATAGCACAAGACTGTCATAGTCACCGAACAACCGTGATCAGTTTTTGCAACACTCATGTGCACGGCGGGCACTCTGATTTCACGGCTCTACAACAAATTCATTCTTAAAATATGGACTCAATTTGATCATAATTCTGTTGCTTGTCAATATGGAACCATGGGAACCACTATGCTTTTTGATGGAGGCCATACTAATGCAGTGTGTAAGTTGCTGCTCGGCAAGTGCTGCACCTAAGGGTGTGTTTGGTTTGTTTCTTATGCTAGCCTGGCTACCAAAACTAAGCCAGGCTAGCCTTAGCCTAGCTCTATCAAGCCAAGGTTTGTTTGTTTGATTGACTGATATGATGAACCTGGCTAGGACAAGTTCGTGCTTGGTTGGTTGGATTGGTTTGCATATTTTTTTAGATAATGGATTAAAAAATCCAGCCTTTACATCCGGGGATATACATAGCCAAAAAATACAAAAGCGATAGAAAAAACAACAAGAGAAAAGCCATAGTCTTATAAATCGACCAGGACAAAACCGCAAACTAAATGCTTCGACCCTTTATTTGATTAACGAGAGGGCGTCCCATGGCTTGCCCTTGACGCCGCAGCTGGGTCCCAATTGCCGTAGTGCAGGGCGTGGCTAAGAGGTGTGCTTGTGTTAATGCGTTCAAGAAGGTAAATGACGTCCACAGATGCCACCATCAACGAAAGAGGAGGAAGTTACAACGATGCCTCCAAGGGGAAAATGACGCCGATTAGCGTCATCGCCGCCTAGCATCGCCCGGGCAGGGTTTTCACCGTATTCCAAGATCCCGCAAAGCACATCCAAGCCGAACCTTCACACGGCGAGATGCCGGAGATAATCGGCGTGGTCTTCACCGGATGGAGCGAGGTAGCGAAAAGAAACAGAGGGCGACAATGTCCTTTGGTGTGGATGTTGGAGTTAATTAGCGAGCCGCCTGAGCGACGTGCTCGAGCCGAGAGCCCGTTGTAGTTGATCCAGGCCACGACCTCGAGGGAGGGCGGGTTGGGCGGCGTGTTGAATAGCCGGTGCCAACGCCGGCATCCCCATCCGTGCCCGGGTTCCAGATCGACCCCGGCCGTCGCCAGGAAATATCCCCGACCCAAGGTAACGCCCCCCCCGAGTCCGCATCGCGGAGCACCACCCGCACCTAGTGTTCTCAATACTTCCTTGAAATCATTAATTTTGCCTTGCCAGACATTGTATCAAACACTTGGTGGGCAAAAGCAATGGCGGACGAACATGAGCACACATACGCATGTACAATCTCTCCCAAAGTCCCCATTGTGTATAGGAACGGGGAAGCACACATACGCATGAGACATCCATGGACGCCTAGGCCACTAGGGTGAGCTGTGCAGAACTTCCTCCTCCACATGGGCCATGGCAGCGCCGCCCAACCCGGATTGAGGTGTCGTGCTCGTGAATCGTAGCAACTGCAACCGTGACAACACCCGCCAGAACACACGCTGATCCACGGCGAGCTGCCGCAGCAGCAGCACCACCTCCTACAAGCACCACCACCACCACCACCTCAGTATCGCTGCGGCGAGCGCGAGGATCCACGTCAGGGCACCACCACCACGGAGAGTTGTCGCAGCTGCATCTCCACCCATCGCCGGCGGCCTTCCGATCTGCCTTCGGCTTCAAGTCCGACCCGACTTCGTGCCTATTGGTGCAGCCACCGCGAGCTGGGCGACACAAGCAGGGTCACCACGAGCAAGGCAGCAACGGCAGAGCGAGGAAAAGTGGTGGCGTGACGCTGGCTGCTGCAGAGGACCAACGGCGGCGAGGAGCAAAAGCAAAGTCCGTCCAGGGAGGAGCTTTTGCAACGCACGGCGCGGGTCGGGCGGGGGAGCATCGGTGGGGAGATGGAGGAGCACCGTGAAGAGGAGGACGTCCGTAAGAGGAGCAAGTGCGATGAAAGGAGCTCCACGAGCTGGCCCTAGCCTGGCCAGGATTGAACTACTAAGTTGGTTGTTTTAGTTGGGCTAGGTTAGGGGCGTATGGTTAGCTACGATAACGATGGGCCAGGTTCCAAAGGTTGTACACGCAACAAACACCTCTTTTTTTTTTGATAAAACTGGAGGGGCGTGCACCCCTACAGGACATTTATTCAAATGGTAACGAAAACAGCAGTTTGACGATTACAAAACACCTCAAAATTGGCTATGTTTGTGCAGGCAACCAAACACACTCTAAGCAGCATGGCCTGGGCTCAGGTTGTGTCTCATCAAGCTGCCCTGCTAGCGCGCATTGGTGGCCTAGGTCTAAGTCATGTGCGGTTCTATTCAGAAGGTGTGTGTCTCTTTGTAAAACTGTGATTGTGTTAGACTTGGATTGGTTCTAAGATACTTCTTTCTTCTTAATATAATGATCCTCCAACAGGTTCAAGAGCATGAAAAAAGTCCTCCGTCAAAAACAAAATAGTTTTAATCCATTCCAACACAATAATTGGGACATGGTATTTAGCTTTGTTTTAGAAAATGGCTTATCCCGGCCTTGTCATGCCCAGGCCAGAGGCTGATGTGATATTGTATTTATTAGGACCCATATACATACTAATAATAATGCCTCTCAACTCCGGCCTCTCATTATATACCCTTCACTTTGAGACACATCAAATCGGTACTCTACTATGAGAAAGTATCTAGGTGCAGCATAGGCATGACGAGGTGCCTGATTGTTACATTACACATAGCAGTGGAGTCAAATGTTGAGACTCATTTTTACAACACTAAAATTAGGATTTAGAGGCCTCAGGATACCAAATATAAATCGTTGCAAGTCCACAGCTAGCTAGAGCTAGAGTACCATGCGGGGGGATGAGCCTGGTCAAACCTTGAATGGGACTTGCTATCAACAACTTGCTGCGCGCTATAGTAGACTAGGTGATGAGGACACACACCGACCCGGTCCTCGAATTTGCCCAACCTTTCACAGCGTAAGATAATATGATTTTCTGAATTTCATCTCCACGTTTTCTAGTGGGCACAGTTTTGTTGTGGATCAACTATAGCAGCCAAAGGATCTGTCGTTATATATACCATTACTGATTTAACAAAAAGTAAGCATATAATTCTCTGCAGAAAAGCATCATTAATTTTCCTATTGACCTCAATAACTCATATAACCACCATATATATTCTCAACTTCTCATACTATATATTTACAAACATCCAAATACGACTTCAGCTTATTAAACTCGATTATGAGTGATGAAGGATACCAAAAGTTAGAATGCTAATAATTATGCAAATTCATAGTGTGGATTACAAGTCCAAGACAAATCAAAATAGGAGAGAACAGAGGAGCTGTAGTGCAACAACTAGGTACCTCATAAATGATGAACCTGCTGAAGAAACGCAACCTCTGGATCCATATTTTTGGGAGATCCATATTGTAGGTGCATATGTATTGGTTGTCTGTTTGTTTCAAAACTAATTTCTGTTTTCTCCATCTCCATTCTCATGCAAGGTCCTAGCTTGTGTTCCATGCTCCCAACTGGACTAATCAATCTTTCTTAGCCCTCACTCACGTTGTCTTGTGTGCTGCCAACCAAGCCTCCAAAGTCCAAACACATGTTTGAACTCTGAACTCCCATTTTCATACTTTCAGTCTATGTATTTCTAGAGCATTGGTAATTTTTCTGTCCCTTTCACCTTTCGCAGTTGGCACATTACTGGTTCATGTTTTTCTGTAGATGTATGTATTACTAACCAAGGACAGGACTTAAGATTGTCCCTATTAAAAAAGTATTATAGTAGTCAGATGCATAGGGAGAACAGAGGATCCAACCCGTGGAATCCCCTGTCACTACTCAAATTAAGTATCCAAACCGAGAAGTAGTCTTTGGAATAAAACATAAAAAAAATACAATCCAACCCAAGAAGTTCTATTTGGAATGCAACATATATAACAGAGCACCTGGTTCAAACAATTCTGCTAGTTGAATTTTGTCATAAATTCACTAATACCAATAAAGGTCGACTATTGCAAATGTTTTAGGATTTATATACTCAGAATAGTTAAATGCATAGAGGATCAGAAGCTCACATGATGAACTTTTGCAAATGTTTCCCGATGCATTAACACATAAATTCCGTGATACCAATAAAGGTCGGCTATTGCAAATGTTTCCGGATGCATTAGCTCAGCCAGTAGTATTTGTGATACAACAGACAAAGACAAAGAAACTGCAATAAATATGCAGCAGACGCATTGTTAATTGACCAGAAGCTCCATTCGACTCGTCTATATATGTTGGCACCCACATTTGATACTTTCAAGTCTTGACATTTTCTCAGCTCTCTTAGCTTGGAACTTTTTTCCCATGTCATGTCCCTTTCAGGATTTACATATTGCAACTGGGAGATGGTGTATACGTAGCTAGCACTGTTGTGTTTCGGTAGATCTGTATAGCTAGCCTAGGAGATGGAGGCATTGGGAAAAACAGAGCATTGTTCCCCAAAGCATTGATGCGCTGCTCAGCTCAATGTTCTCAATCCGCAGGCAGCAACTTCTAATTGAGATCCAGAAAATGAGATCCAGACAATGATGCATGCATCGGTGCTCGGGTTGTGTCTCACTAAGCTGCCCTAGCGCGCATTGGTGGCTAGGCTAGGTGTCTGATGTTACTAGGCCTAGTTCAAGGTCATGTGTGATTCTGTTCGAAAGGGTGTGTGTCTCTTTGTAAATTTGTAAGTGTATTGGACTTGTATGGGTTTGAAACCCTTCTTTCTTCTTAATATAATAATTCTCCAACAGGTTCAAGAGCGCCACAAAAGAATCCTCTATCAAAAAATAAATAGTTTTAATCCCTACACAATAATAGGGACATGGTATTTAGCATTTTTTTTGTAGAAAATGGCTTATTCCAGCCTTGTCACATGCCCATGCCCAAGGCTGCTGTGACATTGTATTTATTAGGACCCATATGCATAGTAATAATAATGCCTCTCAACTCCGGCCTCTCTTTTTATATACCCTTCACTTTCAGACACATCAAATCTCTACTATGAGAAACTATCTAAGTGCGGCATAAGCATGATGAGGCACCTAGTTGCTACAGTATACATAGGAGTGGAGTCCAATATTGAGCCTCATTTTTACATCCAAAATTAAGATTTGGAGGAGTCAGGATACTAAACACAAATCATTGAAAGTTCACAGCTAGAGTACCATGTGGGAGGTGAGGCAGTGGCGGACCTAGCTTTTGAGCATAGGGGGTGCACCGAAATAGGAAGATAGGAAGGAAGGACTCACGATCACGAATTGGTGATGTCGAAGTCCAAATTGTCGATTAGTGTTGTTGCCGATGCCCGATGGCACTCGAGCAGTGAGCGCGATCAGCAAATCACGTCGCGACGGGCCGACGGCAAATCGGCGATGGTGATGCAATAGTATTGCCAAACCCTATTGCAGTGTCGCCCCTCGGCCCTGCGCCCAGCGCCGCGACGATTGGACTCCCCTGCCAGGCTTGGCCTCGGTCTATCGCGCACACAAAGTGGAATTGCTGGTCCGCTTCGTCTGCTTCACGTGGAGTCACTGGAGTATGGAACATGGATGTATGTATGACATGCAGGCCAAAGCGAGTCGGTGGACCCCCCTGATCCCCCTGTGGATCCACCACTCACCGAGCTTGGTGACACTTTGATGAGACTTATTCTCAATAGCTTGCTTATAGTCTAGGTGATGAGGACATACATCGTCCTCCAATTTGCCCAATCTTTCACTGTATAAGATAAATGATAATATGATTTTCTGAATTTGATATCCACGTTTTCTAGTAGGCACAGTTGAGTTGTGGATCAACTATAGCAGCCAAAGGATATATACCATTACTGATTTAACAAAAGTAAGCCTATATTCTCGTAGTGGTTGTGAGTACATTTCTTTAGCAGTGGCTATTGACCTCAATAACTCATATAACCACCTTATATTCTCAACTTCTCATACTATATATTTACATACATCCAAATGCTATTTGAGCTTAATAAACTCGATTACCAGGACTGATGAAGGATATCAAAGGTCACAATGCTAATAATTATGGATTGTGCTAGGACTGGAAGCATAAATAACTTATGCTACAAATTCATAGTTTGGCTTAGAAGTCCAAGACAAAATCAAAATAGGGGAGAACAGAGTAGCTGTAGCACAACTACCTCATACAAGCTGGTGAACCTGCTGAAAAAACGCTACCTCTTGATTCATAATTTTTGGGAGATCCATATTGTAGGTGCATATGTATTGGTTGTCTTTTGTTTCAACACTAATTTCTGTTTTCTCCATCTCCATTCTCATGCAATGTCCTAGCTTGTGTTCCTTTGCAACCAACTTGACTCATCAATCCTTCCTGGCTTCCTAGATCCCTCACTCATGTTGTCGTGTGTGCTACCAACCAAACCTCCAAAGGCCAAACATATGTTTCAACTCTGAACTCCCACTTCATACTCAGTCTATGTATTTGTACATAGAGCATTGTTAATTTTCAGACCCTTTCACTTTTAAGCAGTTGGCAGAATATTGGTTCATGTTTTTTCTGTAGATCTATGTATTACTAACCAAGGACAGGACTTAAGATTGTCCCTATTAAAATTATTATAGGAGTCGGATGCATAGCGAGAATAGAGGATCCAACCCGTGGAATCCCGCTTGCTACTCAAAGTATCCAAACCGAGAAGTAGTCTTTGTAATGAAACAGAAAAAAATCCAATCCAAACCAAGTTGTCTTTGGAATGCAACATATATAACAGAGCACTTGGTCCAAACTATATTCTGCTAGTTGAATTTTGTCATAAATTCCGTGATACCATTAAAGGTCCACTATTGCAAACGTTTCAGCATTTTTATACTCAAAAGAGTTAAATGCATGAGCGGATGCATTAACAGAGCGAATAGTATTTGTGATACAAGTAAGAGCCAAAGACAAAGAAACTGTAATAAATGAAGCAGATGCATTGTTAGTTGATCAGAAGCTCCATGACTCGTCTATATATGTTGGCACCCACATTTGATACTTTCAAGTCTTGACATTTTCTCAGCTCTCTTAGCTTGGAACTTTTTCCCCATGTAGTGTCCCTTTCAGGATTTACATATTGCAACTGGGAGATGGTGTATACATAGCTAGCATTGTTGTTTTTCGGTAGATTTGTATAGCTAGCCTAGGAGATGGATGCATTGGGAAAACATAGCATTGTTTCCCAAAGCATTGATGTGCTGCTCAGCTCAATGTTCGTGGGCAGCAACTTCGTTGAGATCCAGACAATGATGCCATGCACCGGTGATAAAACATACAGTACTGATGTGCTGCTCAGCTCAATGTCCTGAAGTCGCGCATGCTCAACACATGCTGCATGCACGACCTATCAAAGCACACGCGAGCACAGCTTGTTTGCCAAAGTATCGGCACTACCATCACATCTTGTACTCGGTTTGCCTGTTGTTCTACTAAATAGGTCTAAAACCTTGGCTTGCTAGCTTAGTTATATATCGACTAAATGAATCCATTCAAATTAAAGAAAAAACAATTGATTTGTCGATCTTGCAGACTCATCTGACTATTTCCTTCCAAAAACGCCTTTTTGGCGAATTGATCGTTATGTTCCGCAGTAGTTCTTTTATTGATGGCTGATGAACTGGAAAGTGTAAATAGGGAACACTGCTTGGTCAAATGGAAAGCTACAGCACCTGCAAAACAACTAGGTGGGTTGAGAATCGATGAACTGGAGCTTTTCACAATTACGCTGCGTTTAAGATGGTGATATAGCATAAGTGGACAAATACAGACCGAGCTGTAATCGCGCAATTTCCTGTGGCTTTAGATTTCAGGTGCTAATGGTTTTTCATTAAATTTTTTTTCCCTAAAACTTTTTTGCTCTCTTTTTAACTATGTTAGGGGTAGCCTTTTTCGCTATCTCTTTTTTTCTTGTTTTCTTTCATCGTCTTGGTGTGTGTGGGAGTATTTTGTTTTTATTTCTCTTTTCTTCCTTCGAATAAATTATCTCACTAGAACTCTCGCTGAGAGGTTGAGAGAAATAAAAAAACCTGTCATGCAGACATACATGAAATGTTTAATATAACACAGAAGAAGTTACATGAAAATAATTCTAAAAGTAGGAAATAATAGCTCCAATGCACGCCATGGTGTATTCAGAAGTGTGTGCCTATAAATATGATGTTAGACTTTGTGTTTCAGATTCCTTCCATCCTAGGGCAGCAGATTCATCTATCTTCGACTGTGGAGAATACATAATATTACTGTGGAGAAGTGGATGAGTAGCATCAGTCAGTACGGCTTGTGATATAATTCTAGTCGTGCAGCTGTCAGTCAAGAGGATATAGAAGGTGGTAAGAGGGAACAAATGCATACAGAATCAAGTCGTGTGCCATTGGAATTGGTGGCATCAGGACAGCACGGACGGACCCTGACATCTTCTGGCCAAGTCTAGTAGCATACCAATGGCGATATAGAATGGGAACCAGAGCTATCTGAACTAAGGTGACATCAGGATCAGGAATTTCTTGTGGTGCATAGCTAATTTAGCCTTGAAAGAAGTGTAGTTCAGCCTTCAACGATGATATATAGGCCATGGTGCAGCAGAACGCCAAGATGCATTTATATTTCGTTGTAAATTGCTTGGCTATGGTGCTCCAATCCACCATCCACGGTGCAAGCTGGGTCCCCATTAGCTACAATCGGCCATCACATACAGATCAAGAAGCACCGACACGGGCGTGCGCAAATCGATGTAATGTCAGTATGTCATAGTATGAACACGCTTTTTTCTAGATCTATGTATTACTAGCCAAGGGCATGACTTAAGATTGTCCCTAAAAAGGTTTGTAGGAATCAGATGCATAGGGAGAACCGAGGATCGACCTGAATCCCCGTTGCTACTCGAGCGGATCCAAATTGAGCAGCAGTCTTTGGAAAAGAACATAACAAACACAATTGAATAGACAATTGATCTGTCATATGCTGTGGATCCAATTGACTACATCCAGTTCAAATTAAAATTAAAAAGAAAACACAATTGATCTGTCATGCTGTTGATTTAATAATACAGAAAAGAAGTTACATGCAAACCTTGGAACCCTGTTTCGGTTACCACCCAATTGGATGTTTCCAAACTAAAGAACAGAAACAAAAGGTTGGTTGTGGAGTGGTTTAATAATACAGAAGACATTCATCTGAATAAATTATAGCAATGCGTACCCTGTGTACCCTGTGGTACTTACTGTTCAACAATTCTACTTCCTCTGCACGCCCAAAAAAAAAAAACTATAGTTTCTCTTAATGAAATGCGTACCCTGTGGTATTGTCCAGAAATTAAAAAAAAAGGTATTCACTAATCGTTCCATGCCTATATATATGATGGTAGACTCGTGCGTTGCATCCCAGGATTCGTGTATATATCTTCGGTTGTAAACTCAATCGAATAGACAACAGGATGTGTACAGAAGACATTCGTGTGTGGAAAAATAAGTAGATGAGTCATTGGAATTGGCGGCATCAGGAAATAAAGCATGGCTAGATCCCGACTCGTTCTCGCCAAGTCTTGGGATGAACGCCAGGTGCCATCAGAACAAGGAAGCTCTCTCTCATGTGGTATACGGTGCACAGCTAATTCAGCCTTGAAAGAAGTGTACGTATATAGCTGCAATGACAAACTAGTGAAACTACTATATATGTACGTAGCAGGATCATCGCCTTGCATATTTCCTTCTAAATTGCTTGGCGCTATGGTGCCCCTAAGCTATCGATCCACCATAAGGGCTCGCAATCTTATATTTTTTAATAATACGATGATTGAAGTATATAGTACTACTCATAAGAGATAACTTGCTCCATATATTTAGTTCTTGAAAATGTAATAGTACATAAAAGAAATATTGAATTCTTAAACTGCTAAGCCCTATCCCTAAGGCCCTAATCCCGCTAAGCTATAATTGATAAACTGAACTGATCTGTACAATGAACATGAACTGCAATCAAATCCATCAATAAGTCACTTACCAAGACAGTGCCAACAACCAACCACGCCGGTCCCTAGATGGCCGCACACTCGCACCGCGCTGCACGTGCCCTAGCACGGCAAGTTGCTGAAACCATCACCGCCGCGAGGGCGAGGCGAAGCAGAAGCTGAGGCCTCTCTCACCCTAGCGACCGAGCTCCCCCTAGTGGGGAAGGGGAATGGACAAACCACCAGCCCGACTGTCGGGAGGAGTTGTCCATGTGTTGCGGTGGTGGGGAAGGGGAGTCTATGATGGGAGGGCACACAGATCAACCGCTATCGTGATCAAGAAGGGGAGCGGATTCATGGGGATGTGGTGGTTCCTCGCGTGCTGCGGGCATACCCATCGAGTGGAGCTACTTGTCGGTAAGCGCCGCCGTGGTCAAAAAACGGCTAGGTGGTGGTGGTGGTGTTTGCAAGATCTGCCTTCCCTGCACCAGCACCGACTGAATCAGGCCTCCTAGCACCATTATCAAAAGCGCACACCTGATCCAGCATCCTAGTGCTGCTCCCCGCCTCGATCTATCCTCAATGCACCATTGTAGAGGGCCAAGAAGGGGAGCGAGAGGGGCGAGCTTCGGGGCCGGAAGGAGAGAGGCTCGCCGGAGGGAGGGAGTGGGGCTCCACCGTGGTGGAGAAGGAGGAGATAGATTAGGGGGAGGGCACCGCCGGCTCAAGTCGCGTGAGGGGAGAGAAAAAAATGACAACATAATAAACCCTAATTCTAGCTTATATATAAGGCCTATAGCAGGTTTGATATGGGCTTTGCTTGGGCTCGAGTGCTAGACCAGTTTTTTGGAGGCAAACCTTAGAATGTGTCGGCCTCCAAAAATGGTTTTATGGAGGCGAACAACTTAAGACGACCACCTCTCGAAAGTAGCCACCTCCTTAAATCGATTTTTGCAAGGCGGTAATTGTTGTTGTGTTGGTAAATAAAATGACCACCTCCGTTCAAAGATCGGGCATTTTTCATGGTGGATCGATTTTGTGACCGCCTCGGCTAATGTGTTTGGTAAGTGCCTCAGAAAAAACATTTTTGTAGTAGTGCAAATCTATCAAAAAAATCAGATGCAAGACATAAGATGAATCCGTGGTGGCAGTTCCATTTTTGGTTGAGTGGATGCAAGCAAAAAGGGGCTCTTGAAATGACGCCTACCGAAATGCCCTAGATGGCCTCTGTCTTGTCTTTTTTTCGGAATTGTTTGAAATAACAACTATGGTTTCAAAAAAAAAATTTTGCGTATTGTAGAGTGGTACACTACGGACGCGCCTCCTTCGCCCGGCGGCACGGGCGCTGAAAGCCTCCTAAAGCCGGGCGAAACGCTTCCCGAAGGCAAAGCTAGGGAACGGAGCTCGGCGAAAAATTTGACGGCGAAGATTTTCGCCGAGCTTTTTATCGTGTCGCCGGCATCTTGCGTGACAATTTCCCGAGCCCCGATACCCTCCGCAAAGAATAATCTCCGTTATGTCAAACGAGGCGTTAACGTTATTGGTGACGCCACGGCTGCAATGTTCGCCGAGAGCCAAAACCTTCTGCGCTGGCGAAGAAGGCTACTTCCCCGAGCGTCTTCCATCTCTAACGCCGGCGAACCTACAATCTTTGCCGGCGGCAAACCCTCTCCGCACGCTCGGCAAATTACAGACTTCCCCGGCGCTCGACTCCTTCAACGCCGGGCGAATATTACGACTTTGCCGGCGCCGCCGTGGGAGCGCCTCCGGCAAAAGCTGGGAACCATCATCCCTACCATCGCTGTTTTTCGGCTTTGCGAAGCGTCCCTTGACCATGGCGCCGGCAAAACTTACCTTTGCCGAAGCGTAATGGTCGCTTATCTTCGGCAAAACAGTAAAACAAGGTTTTTTATTTTTTTAAATTCCACATTGACAAACAATCAAAATCACATATATATATCATATCCAACACATAGATAGAACATCCGGCACATTCGCCACAACAAGCACAATATATATAGCATAAATGTCACAAGTGCATCACAAGTTCACATCCAAAAGTGCTAAAAGTGTCTCAAGTTCACAAAGTGCATAATTGTCTCCACAAGTTCACAACACAAGTCCAAGCGCATCTGGCACATAGATAGAACATCCGGCACATTCACCACTTTGCATATCAAGGCGTTGGGCCTTACCGGTGGGTACCGAACGCCGGTGAGGGTAGGCCTTCTGCCGCCGCCGAGAGTAGGATTCGAACCCTCCGACGGTTGCTTTGCAAAACCAAAAAGAGGTGCTTAAATGTGTTAGAAAGGATTTGGCGCAAAAGAAGTGAAAACAATCGATTTTTATACTCACGAGAGTAGGTAGAGCGGCCCCGGCAAAGGGAGGGCGAGGGCGAGGTGGCAAGGACAATCGACTTCTCGCCAACGGTACTAGGAACTTCGCCAGCCTCTAGCCGTGTTCTTTGCATTGCCCGGCGCCGTATTACAGGCCTCCACCGTCGCACTTGTGGCGGAAGCGTCTATCTCTTCACGCTTGCTTCTTCTCATTTTCTAGCTTCGACCTACAACACATAGTACCAAATTTTCAGTTTTGCAAATGTATCTAAGGTGTAAGTATGAATGGACACCGAGTAACCATGGACTAACCTGGAGTGTCGACACAGTCTTTGTGAAGAGCTCACCCGTGAGCGTATGGGTGGGTCGGGTGGCGGCGCTACACCTTCGGGATCGGGTGAGGGAGATCGAATCTGTTGATGACGCTGTTGGCAATCCACATCCGCCCGTGCTTCTTTCCTCCTCCTTGCCTCATGACGAGATCTGCATCGATCTCCTCGTATTGTGCACGGGTCGTAGTCCTCCCCATAGCGCCTTTGCCGCCACCGTGTATTCCTTGATCCGTTCGGCGATTTCGGGTTGGTGTGCGCCTCGGGTGGTTCCCCCGGTGCGGCTCACGTCCGACCCCGACTTGCCCATGTGGGACATGCGACGCCCGGAAGTCGTTGCGCCCTTCCCTGGATGTGCCTTCAGCTGCAAAAAAAAAAAAAAAAAAAAAACTCGATTAGAACGGCACTAAGGGGGCACCAAGAAAGAAAAGGAACCTAGGCTTTGCATACCCATGCGGCTTTGTATTGGGCGAGGTTGCGGCTGCCCCGATGGTGTCTTGGACCTTTCATCTTCAAACGATGCGCCCGGGAGAGCTTCATGCTTTGCTTAATGTAGTCCTCGGTGAACCACCTATCCACGATCTTCTCCCAAAGATGCGGATACGAATCCACCACTGAATCGCCGCGCACCGCTCCATGAAGTACTTGACATATAAGAAGAAGCAATCTTATTGTGAAAAACGAATCAAACTCAATGTTATTGGACTACCTCAATGTATCTTTGCTCTCGGGTCATCGTGATCCGTCTCCACGCTTCTTATCAAGCTTTCTCCCAAGTTTCTCCCCCCGTAGGTTATGGCGACTTGGTACTTCACCTCGTGATGCATGTCGACGATGCGTTTCTTGGCGGACTTGATAAGCACCCGGATTTCGCGGGACCTCGGCTCCCTCCACACATTTGAAAAAGTCTGCATACAAACGCGGGTTATCCTTTCATTATTCCAAAAAAGAGTATGAATGCAATACTTGAGTTTAGAGGGAGACTAACCCAAAACTCTGCTTTCACCTTCTACGCCACATTGCGGAAGTCAAGGTCCAGGGCAACCTCGTAGTGGTCAAGCGTGTAGGCAAGCTGCTCAAGCGAATCCTTGTACCAAACCAGGCCGGGGTAGTGCTTTTTGCACAGCAACCCAAGGATGCCGTTGGCGCTTAAATGCGCCAGCACCACCGGACACAACCTCCCAATTCCTGCACAAGTAGGTCAAAATTTTAGTTTCCCTCCACATTTGAACGAAGTAGTAGTAAAACATCTCAAGTTACTTTACGCTTGCCCAACGGGCGAATCACTGGGGCGTTGCTCCCGCGCGCGTCGGTATCCTCGCGAGGACCTCGCAGTAGACTGGCGATGTACCGGAGGAACCGGCACCATCCCCACGGCCTCCTCGTCCCCCGCCCCCGTCCCCCACAGCCTCCTCGTCCCCGCCCCCGTCCCCGCCCCCGTCCCCCACAGCCTCCTCCTCGCTCGTCCCATTCACCAAGAACTCCTCCTCGCCTGTCCCCTCCTCCGCCTCCTGCGTCGTCCGCCACCTCCCCTCCCCGAAGAGGCGGCAACTGCCCCGAGCACTCAGCGCCAGGAAACGACGCCGCCCTCGGGTTGCCGACAGACCCGCCGGACCTCGTCCCTCGGCGGCGCCGGCCCTCGCCCCTCGCCCCGCGCCGCCGTCCTCGTCCTCATCCTCATCCCCGGGGCACCGCCCGCTTTTCCACGCCGTAAAACGACACGGCGTCGCTTCCCTCCCACGGCCGCCGGCATCTTTGCCTAATCACCCTGCAAGTAAACAAAAGAGGAGTATTAGTCCCACACAATAAGGAAGACATTATTAAAAATTGGTACAAAATAAACGAAACAACATATAGTATTACATGTGTTAGAAATAATCTTCATCATTATTGTCATCTCCTGGAGGTTGTCTCTCCTCGTCACTATCAATATTGTCTAACCATCTAAGATTATCCGAAGGAGGCATGTCTGGTTCAATGTCATTGCCTAAATGTAGTCCATTCAACATTTCTAAATCCTTCGCATTGACGACCTCGTCTCCAGGTAACTCGGCATCATTATTATGCATTTCATTGTCTACTTCCATTTCATCTCTAGGTAACTCTATCACAAGACTCCCTGGAAGCCCCTCTTCTTGATAGAACTCTCCATCATATGTATTTGGGTTAATCAAGTTGTAATCTTCATCGTTTGGGACAGGTAGTTTACTGTGTGGCAACACCTTATGCACAATATACCACCCCTTAAGTTCATCTTTGGTACAGGCATATGGCAAGTAATAAACTTGGCGTGCACACGTGTGGCTAAATATAGACATCGAGCACGCATAGACGGAATCCCCCGCGAATTTCGACAAGCCCAAGATTGGGTTTCAGGTTGTGTGATATCGTGGTCGAACCAATGGCATTTGAACATGACGAGGTTTAACCCGTTTGAACCATGAAATGTAAGCTCGTATATTTCTTCGACTCGCCATAATAATCTTTTGCCATCATTACCGGGGTACACGTAACTATTTGTGGTTTTTCGATTGGGGCGGCTATTCTCATAGCTTGTTGTGTGAAAGCGATATCCGTTCACGTCATAACCGTTACATGATTCAACCCTAGAGTCACAACCTTTGGCAACGTGTCTCAGTTCGTCACACATAGCTGCATCGGTTTGGGCCTTCTGTCGGAACCATGAAATGAAATTTGGCATCCCTGGTCCGGCACCTTGTTCAAGTAGGGCATCTTCTTCTTGAGGTAGAATGACCCTTGCTTCGTGCCAGAATTGGTTGATGAATTCCTCGTATGTAATGGAACCACCTCGGTAAGGTTGGTCAACACATACAACATGATTTTGCGCCACTCTTCATTGCTCAACCTCTTAGTGGTCTTCCCACTTGCGGTTCCGAGTTGGCCTTGGAAAATGCTGAGGTTCCATTCATTTTCATTAGCATTGTACCGAGGAGGTGGATAATGCACGCTAGGAAGTTTGCCTGTGTAGTACTTCTGTATAAAGTTTGACACCTCCTCCACAGCGTATCCCTCCGAAATGGATGCCTCAATTTTTGCTTTATTTCCAGTTTTTTTTCCGCATACCTTCTTTAGAGTTCTCTCGATTGGATAGCACCAATGAAACTGCACGGGCCCCCACATACGGCGCTGATACGGGAGGTGAATAAGCAAATGTTGCATGGCCACGAAGAAGCCCAGTGGAAATATCTTCTCCAGCTTCTGAGCAACACACGGGTGCCATTTTTTTCCAAGTTAGCAATCACAGTTCTTGGTAGCTCCTTGGCACAAAGTTGGCGGAAGAAATAGCTCAACTCGCTGGCGTTACCCACATATTCTCTCGGGACATAGCCTCGAACCATGGCCTAAGAAGCCGCTCAATCCATATGTGGTAGTCATGACTCTTCATCCCATGAACTCGAAGAGTACATAAGTTCACTCCCCTCCTTAGATTCGCCGCATACCCATCCATCGGGAACATTAGTGTCCGCATCCACCAAGTATTTCCCTCCTATTTTCGATGTGAAGCACGGAAGTCGGTGTGAGGCCTAACCCATCTCTTGCCGCCTCCTAGGAGGTCGCATCACTTGATTTGGCCGATCACATAACTCGCCGGTCCACTCTAGCCTTAGGGTTGTCCTTAGACTTATCGGTGTCCATGAGTGCGAAAAGAGCCTCGCCCAATTCTTTTTCGGTGTGCATCTCGTCAATGTTATGTGGCGTATGGAGGTCATCATGATAGGGGAGCCTAGTGATGCCGGACTTATGACTCCACATATGTTGCGACCATATCCCACAAAACCACCTTGTGGATTGACCCTGCGGCGCATCTACCCGAAACACGAATTTCTGCACCCGATCGGCATCCGCGGTGGAGGGTCGGTCACCGCCACCCCTTTTGTAAAGTTCTTAGTGTCTTGTCCTCAATGCATGGTCAATTGGCGTGAACCGACGATGTTTGTCGAAAAGACGAAAAACTTGGCGCCCTTCTTCAACCGGGTAAACCTCAAAGCGTCCTTGCATATGGGACATGGGTACTTCCCATGAACACACCAGCCACAAAAAATAAGCCATACGCCACGGTCATGCATGGAGTAATCGGTACCGAGCGTGCATTAAGAAGGTCCTCTTTGTAGCTCGGTCGTATGTCCATACGCCTTCCTCCCAAGCCTTGATTAGTTCATCCCACAAAGGATCCATGAACACACCCCATATTGCTACCCGGTGTCCGGGAATGATCAACGAGCAAAATATGTGTTGTCGCTGAAAAGGCGACCCCCTGTGGGGAGATTGAGGGGGATAACAAAGACAGCCAACATGTGTATGGGGCAGCCATCATACCATAAGGATTGAACCCATCTGTTGCTAGCGCAACACGGACATTACGAGCCTCACATGCTTTATCATGATGTTTGTCATCGGCGTAGCGCCATGCTTCACCATCGGAGGGATGCACCATCTTGTCGATTGTATCGTTTGCCCTCTTTGTGCCAGGTCATCTGTTTTGGCGAAATCCTCGGTCATGTATAGCCGTTGCAGCCTCGGTAAGAACGGCGGGTACCGTAGGGATTTTGTTGGCATACGGAGTCGCTTCTTCTCACCATCGCTGACGGCACCTCCTCGATACCGGGAGGAATTACACTTCGGACAATAGTTTAAATCAGCGTGTTCATTCCTAAATAGGGCGACCCCTTTGGGCAAGCATGTATATTCTCATACGGCATCTTAAGTGCTTTGAGGAGATTCTTTGACTTCGTGCATGTTACGTGGTGATCTGCATTGGGGCTTTGGAAGCGCACTACCAAATCGCGTCGAGATCTTATCAAAAGCCATCTCGACTAATCTTTAGGTCAGCCTTCAACCCTAACAGGCGTCCAACGGCATCCAATCGACATACATCTGTGTGCTCATGAAGGGGTTGCCCAGCCGCGTCTAACATCTCGTAGAAGTTCCGTGCATCTTCCTCCATCTCCTCCCTATTACGTGACTGAGCAACCTGGGCTTGTTGAACATCATCTAACCAGCCTCGCTACCCCGCATCATCATCACAAGCTTCAGGCGCTGCCTCACCGCCTCTTCTCTCTCACACGATGGGCTTCACCATGATAGGCCCACACGTGATAGTTTTGTGTCCATCCGTTGTTGAACGGATGTAGACCCATCTTCTCCCTATTAGCCGCCCCTATTATCACACCGGCGCAGGGGACATTTTAGTTGAACATATCTTTGGAGCATCGCCAAATGCAGCCTCCATGAAATCATTGGTCTTGTTCACCCATTCAAGGTCCACATCATGCTTGCTTCTCCATCCATCGCACATCCACCGACGGTCCTCCATCCTTTAGCCCAAAGAATGTAACCACCAACTCGCCCTACATAAAGGCCACACACTCCTACTATCTAATAGGTGAGGATAGGTCCTAATCCCACCAGCGGATGCGTAGATGAGGTTAGTTTCCATGCCCTCGCCCCTATTCAAGACGGAATTTCGGGCAAACCTCCCCCATTGTTCTCCCGATGCGTCCACGCCCCCGTAAGGGAGAGTGTGTATCCGAGAACAACAGTAGGTGATGCCGAAACTCTGTCTCAAATAGGAGCGGAACATGGAAACTAACTCATCTACACATCCGCGGGCTGTCCAAAAACGTGGACAATCCGAAACATGATACGGTCGTAGATATGCAAAGATGTGCATACCTCCAATCGTATCCCTTTCGAACGGGAGACGCCTAACCGTGTTACGCGGATACAGGGGACATGGGGACGCAGAAGAGGGGTTATTCATACCTACGGTGACGTCGAAAAGACGGTAGTGGTCGCCAAAGGACCCCGGCTAGCTAGGCTCGACCGGTCTTGCTCAGAGAAAAAAAGGCACGCAGATTAGTTGTAAAATTTCGCAAAGACCTCCCCTACACGGCGAGGTTTCCAAACCTGCAATAAACATAACGGCACGATGACCGGCAACCACACTTGCATATGCATTGAAATCACATTCATATAATCACAATCCTCCGCCCAAGCATGAACTCAACGGCAAGATCGGTCGGCAACGACAACTACCACCACTACATAAAGCATAAACGGAAGAGGGAGGCGTGAGGTTACCTAGTGGATGAGCGACACGGCGTCAAGGACGCTGGCAACTGGGTGGGCTGGCGAGGTCCACGGCCATCGGCAGCAACGTGGGCGGGCGTCGTCCTCTCCTCCCCGCCGCACGCCGGTGGGGCGCCGGCCGCGAGGAATTTCGCGGCGGGCGACGAAATGGCCTGGGACGAGGACCGGGCGTGGCCCTTCTCCTCCTACCCGGCAGGCGGCGGGACAAACAGCGGCGCAGGGGTTCCGCAGCGGACGGGCGGCGCCCAGCACGCTGCCGGCTGGCCGGGGGACGGGCGGGCCGCGGCTTCGGGGCACCGCGCGGCGCGCAGCCGGGCGGCGGCCGGGGCGGAGGCGCGGGCGACCGGCCGGGTGGCGCGGACTGGGCTGGCTCGGGCGGGCGCCGGGGCGCCGTCACGGCGGAGTCGGCCAGCGGCTCAGGGCGCCGGCGCCACGCGACTTCAGAAGCGGCGGCTTTCGGCGCAAGCGCGGGCCGATTCGTAACCCGGCGGGCGGATTCGGGTGGGGCCGCCAAGAGCGGAGTTCGTGGCGGACGGACGCCGGAGTAGAAACCGGGCGGGCGGGCGCCTGACGTCGGGCGGCGAAGCGCGCGACGGGTGGGGCGGCGCGGGGCGGCGGGTCGCCGGTGGGGAGAGAGTTGAGTTGAGTGAGTTGAGTTGAGTGTGTTGACCGTGTGAGAGAGAGTGGCGAGTGAATTATTTGGGGCCCCTTTGCCGCCGCCGAGATCTAGAGCGCTGCCGTTTCGCTCCCTCCCAAATGTCCCTCTCGACCACCAAAAAAAAGCGGGAGATCTAGCGCACACGCTGCAACATTCTTTTGCCGGCGGCGCTTGTGGCACCTTCGGCAAAGACACGATTTTACCATCCATCCGGCCTTCGGCGAAATATTTTGATTTTGGAGTTCGTAATTTTTTACGTGGCTTTGTTGGGTCACTATTCACCTAATATTGAATTTTACATTTTTCGTACTATTTGCTATATTTAAGAGCATTTAAATACATTTTTTCTATTTTTTTCTCAAAAAGCAAATTTGAACTACAAGTCATTACAATAATTGGAAATGTTGAATGCAAAATTCATTTTCTTGTTAGGGATCGTAATTGTAGGCCCCATGCAAGTTCTCACATGAAGTATCGAATAGCCGAGGATTCGCGAGACACCCACGATTTAGATTCTGAAACTGGATTGTTTAAAATTCTAAAAACCCAAACCAAGTCGCCAAATTTGAAACCTTTGTCCGAATTTTTATCATGGTATGTGTAACCTATGATAAAAATTTGAGAAGGTTTCATTGGCGTTTTTGGTTTACGTTTTTTAGAATTTTAAAACAATCCACCGTAATCGAAATCGCCGCGGTTCTCGCTAACTCGCCTTCGATACTTCATGTGAGAACTTGCATGGGGCCTACAATTACGATCCCTAACAAGAAAAATGAATTTTGCATTCAACATTTCCAATTATTGTAATGACTTGTAGTTCAAATTTGCTTTTGAGAAAAAATAGAAAAACAGACATTTAAATGCTCTAAATATAGCAAATAGTAATGGAAAAATGTAAAATCTCAATATTAGGTGAATAGTGACCTCTAACAAAGCCACAGAAAAAATACACTAACCCAAAAATCAAAAAAAAATATTTCGCCGAAGGGATGGCGCCGGCAAATCGTGGTTCTTTGCCGAAGCTGGTTTGCCGAAGCCGCAAACGGATCGGCCGCCGGGCAAAGTTTACGGCAGCAGCGTCGGTTTCCTCCGGCCACCCTTCACCGAAGCGCAATCCTTTCCCGAGCCCGACAGCCGCAAAGAACTATTTTCACCGAAGCGTATTCGAACGAGCTGCGTGCGCCGGCAAAGGAGATTATTTGCCGAGCGCGCCGGCTTTTTGCCGAAGCGTTGAATTGCTGGCCTTCGCCAAATTCCTTCTTTCCCGAAGGCGTTTTTTCGGGTAAAGGCTTCCGCTCCGCAAAGGCGCTCTGTCCGGTAGTGGTAGTACACAAATTTAGGTATGACAGGAAAGAAGAATATTAAATGTCCGGGCTGTGAAGCTTGAGTGAACCTGATTGGCCTATGTTCGAACTCCTTTATATAAGCACCACTCCCACCTTTTTTGAGCAGTGTCCACCTTCTCATTACTTGGCTGGGCTTTTCCGTTTGTGTTATTGTTTCTTTTTTCACAAGTAATGATAGCTTCAGACACCAAAATGAAACTACTGTTCTCTATAGAAATGGGAGGCAATGGGAATAGTCCTGATGCAATATTCTCACAAGGATGCAGATACATCTACCCCTACTGCATTTAGTTTACTTGAAGAGTCGCCCTCGCGATCAGTTGTGCTAGTAGCCTATTGCCTTTGAGTTCTGATCTGTTTGCCCAGACACCTGTATCCAGTTATGCACCTGGGGAAGAACACACTGTAAAAATCAAGTGCAGGGCTAAGCACTAGCTACCGTCTATTAATAGAAGTAAATTTTATGCACACCACTGGTTTGCCCGATAATATTATATAAAACGTGTACGCCTCTGATTAATAGTGTAGTACCACAAAGCCTTTGGAGCATATCTATTATATAATTGTAATAGTGTTTGAAAACCTCAACATGCTTACCAAACTGACCTTATTATGACGTCAACGAAAAAGTCTACACCTTTCATTCTTACGACCATCTAAATGTGAGGATTTTAAAAAAAAAAAGATCCATGTCAATAATAATCTAGATGATCGAGTTGAGAACTATATAATATAAGAAAAGCAAAAACAATCTGATTCCCATTGGAGACGTGTAATTTCTAAACAAACAACCCTACTATTGTAGAGGGTTTTAGAGGAGGCCACTTTTGGTAATTTCTAAACAAACAACACTACTTTTGGTGTCGATTTGTTGATGAATCTGATTCAGGTGAGTGTGGATCGGATTGGAGGGAAGGAGGTGCATCCAGTTTAAAGGTTCGTTGAGTGGATGCAAGCAAGGACACGACATATGGCTTGTGCAGAAATGCCCTCAAAGTCCTTTTTTTTCTTGTCTTTATCAGAATTATTTCAAATAAGGAGTACGATCTCATTAAAAAAAAAGTGCAGATGGCAGACAAGCAGTACGCTAAGTAGGTCTCAATTAAATGAAGAATACTAAATGACTTATCTTTGATTCTTCAGGGTTATATATATGGATTACACAGGCAAGGCTCCAGGTCCATCATATAAGCAATCCACTACCATCACATCTAGCACCACCTTAGATAGTGTTATATTTTGCCTTCCACAACGTAAAAACACAAAATGGCAGCTTCAGACACAGAAATGATAATAGTACTTGCCATATGAGTGGGAGGCAGTGGGAATAGTACCAAATCGCAAGAACATATTCGATGCACGTTTGCAAGAGGCAATGGTCGCCTGTGAGTCTGGCTGCGCCCACCAGGGATGCAGTTTGCTAGTTTGGCTTGCGAGCACACACACGGGCTGCATCCAGTTACCACCACAGCCTGGGCTTCTTTCGTCACCAATGGGCTATTCTTAACGGGTGTCTCCACACGCCGTCTTCAGTCGCAGTCATCGCAGCTGCAGCCAAGCTGGTGTGCCGTTCGAGGTCGTGGTCGCCTGCAGCCAACCTGGTCAGGCCACGTTTGGCGCCATCGTCCGATCTGCATTGCCTCCTCCCCGCAGGCTGTGGTGGAAACGGACATATGAAGTAGTAAATTTGGACTATCTCAGTGTGTTTATATAGCTAGACTAATAATTTTCTGGTGCTGGTCAATGAACTCGCGCTCTTGCAGTAACTAGAGTATCATTAGCAGGCATAATCATTAGAAGCTTATTACTAGTATTTAAAACTAATAACAAGCACTCATACTTGTTTTCTCTCAAATCATATATATTTTTCTAACACCTTAAATATACAGAATCATTTCCATAGTAATTTTTTTTCCATGAATGATGAACGAAACCGTCAGGAAAAGAACAGAAACCATCATGCTATTCTGTAAAGATAACCGTGACAAATGAAAAAAGTGAGCGCCTAACTGTCAGGGCAACCGTCGGGTGGTGTTAAGCATAATGCTTTTCATTCTTGCTACTGCAATATACAATTACTAGAATCATGTACTGCATGGATTTTCATATATGGTTGCCATCGTGATTCCATCTTTGCTTTGCATGGAATTGTATAAATGATTCCTTTAACTATTACACATATTGTCTACCAAGAATTTTGGTTGCAAAAACAACCATGCTCATCCTGATGTTGAAATGCCATGCATGTTTCCGATCCGTGATCCAAATTTGTTGTGGTAATGCAACTAAAGGTCAATGCTGTTGGACAGGTCCGCATATTTCTCCATCTATAATATAACCCGAGACATATTTTGAGCCTCGCTACTGATCTCAAAGTAAAAGAGTGTGTAAACAACCAAAATGATACTCCTATAAAGCATTACCGCAAAATCATAAAGGGTGTGGTGCAATGTTCACATGGGAAACTTCAGGAGCACAATGGATACCATTTATAGCTATCAGATCGATGCATGCCTCTGCTCGCAGGACTGTGGCAAACTAGCAACAGCCCAGTTGATGCGTTGATAACTCGGAAATCTGTTGGCCACTCTCCAAGACTGTTACAAGCATATGAATGAAGCTCGCTGTCGAAGATCTCAAAGCGGCAAAAAATGTGCCAAAAATGATCCTTCAAATGCAAGTATTTGGACAGAGACCACAAATTGATTAGTGCTACATTGCCCAAGGAGCGTGGGTGCAAGTCGATGGTACTTCTTGATCACTGAAATAAATTAATCATATGCCATCTTTAGTTTCACGAGCTTTTTTTCTTATTATACATAGTAATGGTCCCAAAGAAACCTCAACTAACACACAACGGCAAGACTGTTGAAGGACATAGAATGACAAGACAATTTGTAATGAAGCTTGAATCACCGATCATCTTATCTGTGCAAATTCACCATATATGGATTGAAGTCCAAGACAAAGCCAAAAACACTAGTACCGAAATAGTTTTTTTAGTGGCGGGCGTTTTTAGATTTTTGGTGGCGGGCACCGTGAGCCCGCCACCAAGGAAAGGTCACGGCTAATCAGCTCAATAAACGTGACGGTCACAGCGCCCGCCACGCTAAAATGGATTTTGGCGTGGCGGGCGTATTACAATGCCCGCCACGCTGAAAAAAAAAAAAAATAAAAAACCTGAACAATCCCCGCCGAAGCCGTCCCACGGCCCGCCCGAGCCATCCAGGTAGCCGCCGCGCCGCTGCCCCATCCAGGTTGCTACTCGTCCTCGCCCGCCTCCTCGCCACCTCCGCCGCATGGATCCGGCGATGCCGCCGCCTCCTCGTCACCCGCATGCCGCCGTCGGAGAAGGGGGGCGGATCCGCCGCCCCGTGCACCAGCCGCCGGAAGAACGGGGCGGATCCGCCGCCCGTCGCCCGGCGCCGGAGAAGAAAGAAGGGGCGATTCCGGCGCCCGGCGCTGGGCGCCGCCGGAGAAGGGGGATCCGGCCGCCGCCCCCGCCGCCCGGCCTCGCGCCGGAAGAAGGAGGCGGATTCGGCCGCCCCTCGCGCTGACGCCGAGAAGAAGCGGGCCGGATCCGCCGCTGCCGTCGTGCGTCCCACGGCGGATCCGCCCGCGCCCCGTCCTCGTCCCGCCGAGAGCGGCGGATCCGCCAGCGCCATCGGCCTCGTCCCGGCGGATCCGCGCTGCGCGTGGCGTCGTCCCGCCAGCGGAGATGGCGGATCTGGCTCGGAGGACGGAGCGCCCGCCCGTCTTGAGAGGGGCGGGCAGCGCCGCCGCCGCCGGGAAGGGAGGGGGCCGGCAGCCTCGGGGAGGGAGGGGGACGCCGTCGGCCGGGGAGGGAGTTGTGTCGAGAGGGGAACGCGGGAAGGGAGAGAGGCGTGAGGGAGAGTGACTGGTGGAGTGAGGGAGAGAGAGGGACTGGACTGGGTGTGCCAAACCCTAACTTCAGTTTATATATGGTGCTGGGATATCCGGGCCATTCCTCGGGCTTGTTGGGCCTTGAGGATTTACGTGGCGGGCCTTTTAAGATGCCCGCCACGGAAAAGATTTTTTTTGCGTGGCGGGCACCTTACTTACCGCCCGCCACGTAAAAGATTTTATTTTACCCCGCGTGCGTGTTAAGGTGCCCGCCACGTAAAAATCTTTCCGTGGCGGGCAAAAACGCCCGCCACGTAAAAGAAAAGCTGCACGTGGCGCGGGTATTTTCCGTGACGGACGGGCAAAAAACGCCCGCCACGGAAAAGATTTTGCAAGTGCTCGCAAAATCATTTCGTTACTAGTGAAACTTAAGATGACCACCTCCGAAAATAGCCGCCTCCAAAAATCAATTTTGTGAGGCGTATCATTTTTCAACCGACTTCGGTCGGTCATTTTTGGCGCATTGGTAAATAAAACGACTGCCTGCGGTAATCATCGGGCATTCTCGAGGTGAATGGATTTTGTGGCCGCCTCGGTTAATGTTTGGGAAGTGCCTCATAAAAACATTTTTGTTGTAGTGCAAATCTATCAAAAATTTTAAGATGCCACGCATAAGATGAACCATGGCGGCAGTTCTATTTTTTGTTTAGTGGATGCAAGCAAAGGGCTTTTGAAATGACGCCTACCGAAATGCCCTAAATGGCCTCCTGTCTTGTCTTTGTCAAAAATTGTTTGAAATAACGAGTATGGTTTTTTTTAAAAAAAAAGGACTTTGCAGTATTGTAGACTGGTAGTACACTAATTTAGGTATGAAGGGAATGAAGAATATTAAATGTCCGGGCTGTGATGCTTGAGTGAAACTGATTGGTCTACGTTCGAACTCCTTTATATAAGGCCACCTTGTCTGAGCAATGTGCACCTTCTCATCACTTGGCTGGACTTTTCCTTCGTCGTTATTGTTTCTTTTTTTTTTTCACAAGCAATGGTAGCTTCAGACACCAAAATGAAACTAGAGTTCTCTGTAGAAATGGGAGGCAATGGGAGTAGTCCAGATGCAATATTACCACAAGGATGCACTTGTATTTTCCTTCGTACAGACTGCATTTAGTTTACTCAAAGAGTCGCCCTCGACTTTCGGTTGCGCTAGTGGCCTTTTGCCTTCAGCTCCGATTTGTTTACCAGACACCAGTATCCACTTATCCACCTGGGGAAGAACACACAGTAAAAATCAATTGCAGGTTTGAGCAAGCTACCGTCTATTAATAGAAGTAAAAGTTGTGCAAACCACTGGTCCGCCATTGTCTGAAAGCCCATGTGACATCCAGTGTTCGGCAGTCCACAGTCGGCCATGGAGGGCGAGCCAAAAGAAGAACTTGACCTTCGGTGGCGCTGACGTACACCTCTTTGGTGCCCAGGAGGTTGGAGGAGCCGATGAAGAAGGTTCTGTAGGCAGACAAGCTTGAGTACTCGCCATTGGCCGTCCACTTCCAAACAAACCAATCTAGCACGTCCGGCTGGAACACGGCTCCTTCTACTTTATCCCAGTGCTCAGCGAATTCGATGAGGAGAGGACCGCATCTGTATAGGATCCTATAATGTCTCGAACCCATTAGTTTTCCCGATGATATTATATAAAACTTGTACGCCTAGGATTCATTAGTGTTGTACCGCAAAGCTTTTGGAGCACATCTATTATATATTGTAATAGTGTTTGAAAACCTCAACATGCTTACCAAACTGACCTTATTACGATGTCCACGAAAAATGAGAAAAAAGTCTATACCTTTCATTCTTACGACCATCTAAATGAGAGGATTTTAAATAAAAGATCCATGTCAATAATAATCTAGATGATCGAGTTCAGAACTATATAATATAAGAAAAGCAAAAACAATTTGATTCCCATTGGAGACGTGTAATTTTCAAACAAACAACCCTACTATTGTAGAGGGTTTTAGAGGAGACCACTTTTGGTAATTTCTAAACAATCAACTACTATTGTAGAGGATTTCATCCGACAATGCATCACAGTTAATCTGGCTTTCCAGAGGCGGGTACGTTGACCACTTAAGCTGCTCACCTCTGTTTACCCAATTTACAGAGATGGGTTAAGTAACGAAGCCAGCAGCACATTAACTGAGGCGGCCATACCAGCTCGGGAAGGGATGGAGAGGGAAGGGGATGATGAATTGGTATAGATCAAATGAGTAGCTACTAATCATGATTTGCTGTCGATTTGTTGATGAATCTGGATTCAGGTGAGTGTGGATTGATTGGAGTGGAAGGAGGGAAGGTAGGTGCATCCAGTTTAAAGGTTCGTTGAGTGGATGCAAGCAAGGACACACGACATATGGCTTGTGCAGAAATGCCGTCAAAGTCCTTTTTTTCTTGTCTTTATCAGAATTATTTCAAATAATTTAGGAGTATGATCTCATTAAAAAAAAGTGCAGATGGCAGACAAGCAGTACGCTAAGTAGGTCTCAATTAAATGAAGAATACTAAATGACCTATCTTTTATTCTTCAGGGTTATATGGATAACGCAAGCAGGGCTCCAGGTCCATCATATAAGCAATCCACTACCATCACATCCATCACCACCTTCTCTTCTCTTTGGCTAGTGTTTTCCTTAGATACTGTTATATTTTGCCTTCCACAACGTTAAAAAAAAAGGTGATGGCAGCTTCAGACACAGAAATGATAGTAGTACTTGCCATATGAGTGGGAGGCAATGGGAATAGTACCAAATCCTAAAAACGTCATCGCAGCACGTTTTCAAGAGGCAATGGTCGCCTGTGAGTTTGGCTGCGCCCACCAGGATGCAGTTTGCTTGTTTGGCTTGCGAGCTCACACGAGCTGCATCGAGTTACCACCACGGCCTGGGACTCTTTTTTCACCAATTGGCTATTCTTAACGGGTGTCTCCACATGCCGTCTTCAGTTGCAATCATCGCCGCTGCAGCCAAGGTGGTGTGCCGTTCGAGGTCGTGGTCGCCTGCAGCCAACCTGGTGCCATCGCATGAGGTCACGTTTGGCGCCATCGTCCGATCCGCTCTGCCTCCTCCCCCGCAGGCTAAGCAGTAGTAAATTTGGACTATCTCAGTGTGTATATATAGCTAGACTAGTAATTTCTTGATGCTAGTCCATGAACTCGCTCTCTTGCAGGAAATAAAATGTATAATTCTACGAAGAAGAAACGATAAAACTCTCACCCTTCCCAGTCTACCCAGGAGAATTTCTTTTTTTTTTTTCAAACGGTAAACCGAATTTCTTCTTCGTGCATAATGGAATATTAGTGAAGTTAGTAAACTCGGATTTGAGCTTGCGTTTTCATCACAAAAATGCTTTTTGACATCAGAAGAAGAATTTACATTCAGCATAGAGTTGTCTCTTGCAATACCAGCGTGACGAATTCCAGCTAAAAGGTAGATGTTGATCCCGCTGTGCTTATGAAATAAATTTCAGTGTGATTAAAACACTCGGACAAGGTGTACCACAATACCGCCAGCAGCCATGGCCATCCCATTGATCCCATGGACTGCACACACAGGAACCTCCACGCAAAGAGACTCACCTCCATGTCTTGACCTCAACTGAACTACACGATGCCGAGGATGGAGATGACCGGTGCAACCCTTCTAACGAGCGCTCTGGCAAGCCAGACGCACATGAAAATGCTTACCCGATGCGCCCGCCTCAGTTGGCAGATCTTGGGGGCGCTCGCAAGAGCGCACCCTAGTGCCTCAGATGATGTATCGGTATTTGGTATAGATCAAACGAGTAGCTACTAATCGTTGATTTGGAATCGATTTGTTGATGAATCTGGATTCAGGTCAGTGGGATCGGTTTGGAGTGGACGGAGAGGGAAGGAGGGAGGGCGAGAGAAGGGTAGGTGCCGGCAGTCCACCCATCACCCATGTTCCATGATCCATCCAGTTTAAGGTTCTGTTGAGTGGATGCAAGCAAGGACACACGACATATGGCTTTGTAATGAAATGCCCTCAAAGTCCTTTTTTTCTTGTCTTTATCAGAATTGTTATTTGAAATAAGGAGTATGGTCTCAGTAAAAAAGAGTGCAGTTGAGAGACAAGCAGGACGCTAAGTAGGTCCGAATTCAATGAAAACTACTAAATGACCTAGCTTTGATTCTTAAGGGTTATATGGATTACACAAGCAACAGGTCCATCATATAAGCAACCCACTACCACCACATCTAGCACCACCTTCTCTTCCCTTTGGCTAGCTTTTTCCTTAAATACTGTTATAGTTTGCCTTCCACAACGTAGAAAACAAAAAATGTAGTGGCAGCTTCAGAAACAGAAATGACAATAGCACTTGCCATATGAGTGGGAGGCAATGGGAATAGTACCCAATTGGAAAAACAACTTCGAAGCACGTTTGCAAGATGCAATGGTCGCCTATGAGTCTGCGTCTGCGCCGACCAGGATGCAGTTTGCTTGTTTGGCTCGCGAGCACACACCTCAGATCCTTCATCAGTAACGGTCTTCTCTTGTTGAGCGCAGCAACCACAGCCTCTTCATCCCATCAGCCATCGCGGCTCATCGCTTGCGACCTCGCCGGAGTGGAAGTGGTAAACTGGCTGGTCGTAAGTCTGCAGGCGCAAGAGAACCGGAGAAGCCGCATGCGGCATACTAGAAGTCGTGCAAAAATTATACTTGTCCATATCCTTATGCTTTCAACTGCAACTTTAGGCAGAAGAGCGCCACATGCGTCATGCTAGACAGAATTTATTTCCATGAATGATGAACGAAACCGTCAGGAAAAGGAACAGAAACCATCAGGGGATGTTATTCTGTAAAGATAACCGTGATAAATGAAAAGTGAGGGTCTGACTGTCAGGGCAACCGTCGGGGTGGCGTTAAGCATAATGCTTTTCATTCTTGCTACTGCAATATACAATTATATAGTAATACATTTGTTTGAAATAAAAGATAGTTTTCCTAGAAAAAATAAGTATAGTAAGTACACACATGTCCATAGCTTTAGTAAAACGTTCCGTAGTACGTACTTGTCCATTCACGATAGTAAAGGTGTATTATATGAGGAATATGAGTCCCACCACAGCCGAGCACCACCGGCGTCTTATTTCTTTTTGCCTTCCACAAGTAATGGTAGCTTCAGACCACAGAAACAGAAGTAGTGCATGCTATAGGATTTGAAGGCACCGGGAGTAGTCCAAATGCAATAAACCATGTTCCACCCAGTTTAAGGCTCTGTTGAGTGGATGCAAGCCAGGACACACGACATGGCTTGTATAGAAATGCCCTCCATTTGATCGTTGTATTGCTCATGAAGGAGAGTGTGCTCTTGGCTTGTTCAAACACTGCAGATGTTCCCCTGAAGATAGCCGGCAAGACACAAAGAACGGGTGACTCCATATAGGCAGCAGGTGGCAAGGAAGTGCTCCAGCGATGCCTTCAGGAAGGAAATTGACATCCGCCCAGCGCCATCATCGCTGGAAGAAGCACAAAAGGTCTTTTCGACCAAGACCGGTCCCTGACGAACAAGAACTTGACGATCGCCAACTGCGCCAATCTTTTCGGCCCAGAGAACCAGACTAGGTTTTCACCCGGTTGTTGAACATCAATCGACTAGGCTCCAGGAGGACCCATGCTAGTTCTAGAGGCCGCCGACCCAGGAGGAGACGCGGCGATTGGCGCCCATGGACTCCGGGCTACAGCTGTACGGATCCGCGCCCACTTGGAGCCCAGCCCTTAGGATCGGAGGGGGGGCATGGGGATCCCATTGCGATTGCCTTAGATAGCAATCGCATAGATCCGCACGGCAGAACAGGCCACAGGTCCTTGCGAAGCCCGGCCCGGGAGGGTAGAGGCCGTCGGCGTAGATCATACGCCGAATCGGTCAGCCCGGCCGGCCAGCCAACTCGTCGGGAGGAGCTCGGACAGGCAGTGGAGGAGGGGGTGGGACGGAGAGGCCGGGTGGCGCTAGCACCACCACCAAGCCGCCGGGGCGCCTGGATCCGCCGGGACTCGGTGATGCCCGGTCCGCCCACGCAGAGAAGGACGCGACCGTCGTGGTCCGCCGTCGTCTCCACCTCGCCTGCCTTCCACCCCATCCTTGCCGCGCCCGGCCGCCTAGATGCAGGCGAGGCGCTACGCCGCCCGGCAAGGGTGCTGCAGGCCATGGAGGATCTCGGGAGGGATAGGGGGAAGAGATGGTGGCGGTAGCCGCCCGGATCGGCCATGGCCATGGCGGCACGGATCTAGCCGCCATGGGGGGGAGCGGCCCGGCCGCCACCATCACGGCGATCTCATGGCTTGTTGGCTAGAGGGGTAGCTCCGGCGGCGGCAGGTCGACGGCGACGGGCGGTGGGGAGGCCGGGGGCAGGTTCCGCCCGTCTGCCTGCAGGGAGAGGCGGGCATCCCCTGACCGTATGTTGTCAAGTCCTTTTTCTTGTCTTTATCAGAATTATTTGAATTAACTAAGGTGTGTGGCCTCAGTAAAAAAGAGTGCAGTTGGCAGACAAGCAGTACGCTAAGTAGGTCCGAATTCAATGAATACTACTAAATGACCTAGCATTGATTCTTAAGGGTTATATATGGATTACACAAGCAAGGCTCCAGGTCCATCATATAAGCAATCCACTACCACCACATCCAGCACCACCTTTTCTTCCCTTTGGCTAGCTTTTTCCTTAGATAGTGTTATATTTTGCCTTCCACAACGTAAAAACACCAAATGGCACCTTCAGACACAAAAATGACCATAGTACTTGCCATATGAGTGGGAGGCAATGGGAATAGTACCAAATTGCAAAAACAACTTGGAAGCACCTTTGCAAGATGCAATGGTCGCCTATGGGCCTGGAAGTGCCCCTTGGGATCCAGTTTGCTTGTTTGGCTCGTGAGCCCACACGGGCTGCATCGAGTTACCTCCACGGCTCCGGATCCTTCTTCACCAACAGCTCTGGAAGTGTCTCCACGCGTTGTCTGTAGTCGCATTCGCCGTCGGTGGTCGTGGTCGCCTGCAACCAAACTGGTGCCATTGTATGAGGTCACCTTCGCCACTGTCGCCCGATCTGTTCTTCCTCGTCCCCACAGATGCTGCCGCCATGGTGCGGTGGAGTGGGAGTGGCGGTGAAGGAGCGGGGCGATGTGGGGGGGCTGTGGCGAGACGGCCGTGGAGGCGATATACGTAGTACACTACTACAAAAACTTCTTGTAAGAACGCCCCCCGTTTGCATTAGGGGCGGTTCGTTTTTTGGCGCCTACAGCGAAATACCAAACGAGCCGCCCCTATAGTGACTACATTAGGGGCTGCCGTGTTGAGCCGCCCCTACTATTATTAGGGTTCAATCACCAACCGCCCCTAATGTAGTCCGGAGCGACTCTATATTGAGGCGCCCCGAATTTTGAAACTTGACACTAAAATTAAAAATTCGTAAAACGACCTCGGATGGAAAAACTTTGTACATATGAAATGTAGATCTCAAAAAGTTATGAAACTTTGTAGTTGGCGACTTTTTATTTTGAAATCATCTAGTCATGCAAAAGTCGTGTTCAAATGTCTCAAATTTGAAATTCGAAATTGCAAAACAACCTCAGATGGAAAAACTTTGTACATATGAAATGTAGATCTCGAAAAGTTATGAAATTTTGTAGTTGACGACTTTTTTTATTTTGAAATCATCTAGGCATTCAAAAGTTGTGTTGAAATGTCTCAAATTTGAAATTCAAATTTCATAAACGACCTCGGATGAAAAAACTTTGTACATATGAAATGTAGATCTCGAAAAGTTATGAAACTTTGTAGTTGACGACTTTTTAGTAATTTTGGAATATCTTAGTGTAAATAGCTAGACTAATAATTTCCTGGTGCAGGTCCATGAACTCGCGCTCTTGCAGTAACTACTAGAGTATCATTAGCAGGCATAATCATTAGAAGTTTATGACTAATATTTAAAACTAGTGACAAGCACTCATATTTGTTTTCTCTCAAATTATTTACTTTTCTATCACCTTACACATTTAGAATCATTTCCAATTCAATAGGAAATGTTTTCCATGAATAATGGACAAAACCGTGAGGAAAACGAACAGAAACCATCAGGGGATGTTATTCTGTAAAGATATCCGTGACAAATGAGGAAGTGAGGCAGGGTCTGACTGTCAGGGCAACCGTCGGGGTGGTGTTTGAAATAACTAAAACATATTTTTCCTGGAAAAAATAAGTATAGTAAGTACACACTTGTCCATAGATTTAGCAAGAAAAGTTCCGTATGTAGTACTCGTCCATTCACGATAGTAAAGGTGTAGTTATCTCAGCATTTCAACTTGGGTCCTTAAATGTCCTAATAGAAGAGAAACTGCACGTACTATTATAATTTTATATTTAATGGGTACGTATGTTTTTTTTTCACTTTTATTCTCTCTGTTTAATTATTTATACTTTTTTAGATAACAGAATTACATTCCGGCCTCAGCAGATACTTGTCTGAGCCAAAGCCTCTCGCATGATCACACACGAGGCAAATTTATTACAGAATCTAAGAACAAAAATAAACTTTTAGTACATGAAGATATGTGTACTAAAGATCAACGGGCATCCATATTCTCTGTTTAATTATTTATACTTTTAGATAACAGAATTACATTCCGGCCTCAGCGATAGCGCACACACCAAAGCCTCTGCGTGATCACACATAGGCAAATTTATTACAGAATCTAAGAACAAAAAGAAACTTTAGTACATGAAGATATGTGTACTAAAGATCAACGGCATCCATAGCGTCGAAGAATTAAGATCCATGGACACCCCACCTCAGCGCCCGACGAGAAGGCAAAGTGATGTCGCCTTCCAGACATCCCCCCCACTGCAGTTGGCAAACCGACCCACGCTTGATCCAAAGCCAGAATGTGGATTATTTATACATTTGGTGATATTGTATAGATAACGGATACAGTAATTAGATCTGAATTCAATAAACCAAAAATTATTAAAGGCACCGGATGTGATGCTTAAATGAAATGGATGCTAGCTCTAAGCTCTGGCTCCTTCATATAAGCAACCGAGAGTTGCACAATCCCAGGTTCATTGGAGCTCGATCTGGACTCATGAGTCATGACACCTTCGCGTCACTTTAGCATTTCACAGGTGATCGTATACCTTCGGTCATAAACACATGACAAGGGTGTACTGCTTACCATAGGAGTGGGAGGCAATGGGAGTAGTCCAAATGCAGGGAGGGATTCCTCCGCAGCCTGTAGAACCGTGCCTGCTATATCATTTTGTAGCACATCTCTACTACCAACTTGATAGCGCAGTGGCTCGCTTCGCGGGCGTGCGAGTGGCCGGTTGGGAGTTTGACTCAGGTATCGCATTGGGGCATGCCCCATAATATTTTCTCCGCTTGCTTCAGCAAGCGTCCGCCTCTCTCGCGTGGAGCCACAATGGGATCGTGACGTGCCCGTCGTGTACGGAGTCTGAAGGACTTCGGTGATTTCAAGAAGGACGCGGTCTTCATGATCTGAGTGTAGTTGTAGGTTTGTTTATACATGCGGTGGTGTATGTGGTGTGCGTGTGTTGAGTGGGCGTGCATATGTATGAATAGATGCTATAGCTGTACCCAAATGATAGGCGACAAAAAAAAAACCTTATACAAAACAGAGTAGATTGTGCAATAATTCGGCTGACTACCAACTTGAAGAGTAAAGAAGGAATTCACAAGCACCCTGTGTACTTCGCCCTGCGCTTGAGTTGCAATGACTGGTGCTCGTCAATCTGCATAGCAGGCTAGTTGTCACCATGCACATCTGCTTACTGGTGGAATCGTCGATCAGTCACCAGGACTCTGCTATCACGGCAGTTGGTACTTGATCTTGAATTCATCCATTAAAAAGGATTTTGATCTGCAGTTATTATGTGTGTGTTTCCAAATGAATTTTTTAGCCGGTTGTCACATGTGCGGAGATAGGGCCGGGGACGGCGGGCCCAAGAGACCCACGCCTAGCCGGGGCGCCCTCCCCTCCCAGGCGGCCCGGCCGGAGGTGCCCCCCGGGGGCAGCGTGCCTCTCCCCACCACCGCCCGCCTTCCTGCGTCTTCTTCAGGAATTAATAAAGTAAGAGTTCGGTTAGGATTATCTTAGGACCTTTTGGTGTGCAAGGGATATTCCAATTTCATAAGAAAAACCCTTATTAGGAAAATAAATAAGATCACTTGTAAAAGGTATTCCAACTCTATAAGGAAACCTTTAGAGATTGCTTGGATTACAAGTCCCACTAGAAGGGCTATATAAGTAAGGTGTCTGTAATCTTTTTTTAGGGTAACAAGCAATAAAAAAAATCAATTTTCCTCTCTCTCTCTCTCCGGCGCCGCTGCCCCTGCCCCAGCGTGCCGCCAGCAGCCGCAGGGCGCTGCCCCCTGCCCATGCTTGCGCCCGACCCGTGTCACCCCGGAATCGATCCGGTCTGTGACGGTATTTGGTATCCGGAGGCCACTACGATCCACCCACCACCATGGACACCGAGGCGAAGAAGATGCTGACCCGAGGCCGACAAGCGGTTCTCCAACTTCACCACCCGCCTCGACATGCTCGCCAATCAAGTTGTTGTCCTCTTCGGTACCAATCCGGGCGGAGGAACGCCGAATCAAGCTTCTCCGGAGGCGGAGATGGAGATGATGTCAGCCATAGAAGATTTGGGCGCCCTACATCAAGGCGAGAATGGAGAAGGGCAAGGCGTCCGCTGCCCAACCGGACCTGACAGCCCGATCTGGAAAAGAGGAATCCTGGACCCGAAGTCGGCGCCGGGGAGGGGCCCAGCCCGGCGGCGCATGCGCCGCCCCTCCCCGCTCGTCGACCGCCGCGCCGGCCTAGCACCTCATCTGCACAAGTTGTCCTTCCTGGCGTATGATGGCAAGGGCGATCCCCTGCCATGCCTCAATCACTTTGCAAGCAATTCTTGAGGGGGACAAGGTGCGCCAGCCCGCGAGCAAAAATTAAACGCGCATCTTACCATGTCACGGGGGAGGGACAACAACGGTTGTACATGCGCCTGCCCGGGAGAAGGTGATTGGGCAAGTTTAAGCCCGATGCGTCAACGGCGCCGGCCTAGGTACCCGACACAATCCGCTGGGTGAACTGGCATCACTTTAGTAGACCGGCACCGTCGACGAGTACACTGAGCAGTTCCTAGCGCAGGTCGCTCGCGCCGGACACCTTGACGACAAGCAGCAGGTCAACATCTACACATCAGGATTTGGGGAACCGCTGAAAACCGACGTCGAGCTGCAGGATCCAAAGGACATGGAGACGGCCATGTCACTCGCTAGGGCGTACGAGCACCGCCTCTCCATCCTCTACAACGCTGGCATGACGACGCAGCAGCGGGGCAAGGCACCCGCGCCCCTACCCTGTATTTATTAGGACGTCATGCCCACGCTATGACGTTGTATTTGTTAGGATCCTATGAGAACCGAGCTAGCTAGTTGCCCTTACATCTCAGCTCCTCTCTTCTCTTTATATATACCCTTCACTTTCAGACTCATCAAATCGGTACACTCTACTATGAGAAACTAGCTAGCTAGGTGCAGCATGGGCATGACGCGGTGCCTGGTTACTAAAGTACACATAGCAGTGGAGTCGAATGTAGGGACTCATTTTTATATCCAAAATTAGGATTTAGAGGCGTCAGGATACCAATCACAAGTCATCATCACACGTTCACATCTACAGGGTACTAAGGTGGAGCTGAACCCTGGTCACAGCAAAGTCCTCCCTGAATTCTCTGGGATAGGCCTTCGCATCACTCACTTGCTACTGGAAGCCTCCTCGCTGGGGCCTTCGCATCACCCACTTGCTGGTCGAGACCCCCTGCATTTTCGAGAAGTGATGTTGGAGGGATGTTGGGCTGTTGTCATTTGGATCACCAATGGCTGACGCAGATAAGCAGAGGGGGGAAAGTACAGAGAGGTAGAATTCTGAGGGGGAGAGTACAAAGAGACACACCGTACAAGGCTGGAACAACTCTCATCACGTTTTCGCACCACCCTCATGGACGGGCACTGTCTGTTGTGATGTCACTACGAAACCATTTGGAAGTTCCCTTGTGCGCATTGGTGGCTAAGATTGGTGTCTGATTTTCCTTTTCCAAGTTCGTGGTCATGCGTAGCTCTATTCAAAAGCATGTGTGTCTCTTTGTAACACTGTCAGTGTGCTGGAGTTGTATGGGTTCTAAAGCCCTTCTGTTTTCTTAATATAATGATCCTCCAACATGTTCAAAATTCTATTCAATGTTGGAAGAGACTTTTCAAGAGACAGTTTGCCCGTGTTATTCTAAGAGCGAGAGCAAGCAATCGTCCTTTAATTTCCCAATGGCTAGAAGACGATGTGCAATTTTTTTTTAATCTTTTTGGTATCTTTCTTTGTTTCATGAGATGTGTAAGACTTCATATTTTGTTTTCAATAAAATCTCAGTAGGGGGTAAGGGTAATTAACCCCTCATGTTTCACTTAGAAAAAAAATAGTTTCGTATCTGAAACAATTCAGTGCATACTTTTCAAAGCATTATTCAGCAAACTTGTGTTGTTTATAATAAAGAGTTGGTTCGGTAGACTGAGTATTTGTGCTAAGTAGCTGTGACATTCCGTAGCATTCCCGGCCGTGAGGAGTTGGCTACCAGTTTTTTTATTCTTGCCAATATACCTGTCCCTGGGCTTGCATCACCCATCTCTAGATCCACGTCCACATCAAACGGCTAGGGACGCGTGTGTCCATATCCACCTACTCCGTGTACCTCCACCGCTCGGTTGCTATTTGATCGACTACATGAAGGTGCTGGGAAGCTTGGCACGTCGGTGGCCGAGGAGTCGGGGGGGAATCGCACCGGGAGCACCGTGAAGACTTCTTATACTAATAATGTCCGCGAGTGATCACGAAGGCCCATCCAAAGGAATTCAGGGAGGATATTGTTGTGACTAGGGTCATTATTTCCTAAACAAAGAAGCTGAATACCATGTGGCGAACAAATCCATGGCCCGCGGCTGCGCGGACCGTGGCTCCTCTTCCTCGCCGCCGCCCGAGCACGCCGTCGGAAGTCCGTGCGGGCGCAATGAAGGCGGCGGCGGGGCCTCTTCCACTGCATCGGCAACCTGTTAGATCGGCGGGGCCAGGGCTCCTTAGGTGCTCGGATGATCAGATCACGGCTTCCCGGCCGGGATCCACGTCGCCCTTGGCGGCTTCATCGCACATCCGCCGCTGTAGGCGTCGTCACCTCCATCAAGAGGAGGCCCATCTCCTCCCGGGCTGCCGCCCGGTCGCTCTCCTTCAGTTCGAGCCTGGCGCCAAGCAGCGGCAGCCGGGCCGGCGTCACGGCTCGGCCGTGCGCCATGGTCGGCCGGCTTCCCCCGTCGAGGTGTCCACCGGCAAGGGCTTCCTTCAGGGGCGGATGTCGACTCTCCACGACGCTGGCCCGACGACGAAGTCGTCCGCGTCGCCGATGCCGCGTCAGCGCAGACGCCGATCGCTCCACCGCGCGAGATGCAAAGCCGGTGACGGGCGATCCCGAAAGTCAAGCCGGTCTTCTCGGGCCCGGGCGATCTGGGGCGTCGAAGCCCAGGCTGCGTCGGTGGCCGCCGGCTTCCTTGCCGACGGGTCGCGACCTCGCCCGGGAACCTCGTCTGGGGCCTTGCCGCCCTTGCGGGCGTGACGGATCGGTCCGGCACGCGGAGGCCGGGCGGTGCGCGTTCTCCGTCCGGCCCCGCTGGACGTCGTCGTACTGCGTATGTCGCTACTACCCTCGTGCCGGCTGCCCCGTTGGATCCGCGTACCCGTGGTCAAGAATGCTGTAGAGGAGATATCCATCACCTCCCCGATCTTGCGGCGATGTGCCCGGCCCTCCGCGGGCGTGGCTGCGCGGACTGCCTCCCGATCGCGATGACCCGGCTCCGGCGGGGCGGCCTCTCCCGATCGCGGCGATGGGGCTCCGGCGAGCGGAGCACGGATGGAGCTCCCCGGATCCGTCCTTGGGTGACACGGAGGAGGCCGCCTACCACATCGGCCTCCGTCTCCATGTTGATCTCGTCCACATCGAGCTCATGCCCGCGTCTTTGTCTCCGTCCGCCTGCCGCCCGCGGCGCGCAGCGGCACCCGACCCGCGTTGCCTCACCGAGGGTAGCAATTGAGTACACGGTGAGCAATTCCGCGTCGATGCCTCACGGCCTCCGCCTCGAGCTCAAGATAATGCGCCGCCAACGCCCACCCCCACCCTCTCGGATCTGGCCTTCCCATGGCGGGCGGTGCGCGTCCTCCATTCTCTGAAGGGGCGGCGCCCATGGAGATGGTTGGCGTGGGCCCCCATTGTACCGCGGCGCCCGACTCCCGGTACATGCCGGTGCGCTCCTCCTCGGATCTACGGAGGGAGGCAGCGCCTTTACGTGTGGTCACCACCTGGTGTTGGGGCGATAAAAGATCGATTGTGGCTATCCCGAGCGCCACCGATACGTCAAGGTGGAGGGGCAACGGTGAGGACATTTGCTAGCCGCAATGGGGGCTGTCTACATCCAATGAGTTTCTTTCAAGTTCATTTTGGTGCATATCGTTCATTCAAGGTGTGGTGGCTGATTCGAAGACCGCCATGAAGCGACATCGATATCTTTAGCACTGTCTTGAGTAGTAAACTCAATTCTTTTTTGGATGTAGTAGATCTTTAGTACATATATATATTCATGTACTAAAGTTTTTTTTTATTCTTATTAGTTTTTGTAATAGGTTTGGCTATGTGTGTGGTCACACAGAGGCTTTAGGCTGTGTGCGTTACTTCAGAGGCCGGAATGTTAATTCCATTATCTAAAAAAAATGTGGCCAACAAATACGCGTGGATTTGTTCCTATCTAAAACAAACACCCACTCGCTAAGCCGGCTGATGCAAATAGGCCTGATGGTTTATGTGGCTGGTAAGCCGACTGATGCTGATTTGTTGTGAGAGGAAAACATTATACACGACTGATAAACATTGTACACGACTGATAGGAATATGGCTTCCATGGGAATGGTGTGCGACACTGCATTTGATATGTCTGAATCTAATAGGCCAAACTGCAAGAAAAACAATAATTGAAACACACTATAGGCCTTGTTTGGATGCACATCTATTGTCCTCCATCCATTCATGGTGGACAAAATTGCTGTGAAAATTACACTCCTACTGGAATCTTTTTGCGTCACTAGTAACGAAATGATTTTTAGCGTGACCTTTGCAAAATCCTAACGTGGCGGGTACTCTTTTTGCCCATCACGGTTAATGCCCCGCCACATCCAGTTTTATTTTCTATGGCGGGCGTGTTTGTACCCACCACGGAAAATTGATTTTGCGTGGCGGGCATCCTAAAAGGTCCGCCCGGCAAAAATTACAAAAGCACCTTGAAACCCTAGCCTCTCATTCTCCATCCCTCGGCCCGTCGCCTCACCTTCTCTCCCTCAGCAACCGCACCGTACACGCCCTTCTCTCCCTCCACAAGTCCACATGCAAAGTCTCGGCGGCACTCTCTCTCCCTCACATGCAACCGCACACTCCCCTTCTCGGCTCCCTCACCTCTCTCCACATCCCTCTCAGCCGGGCGACCCAATCGCCCCTCTCCTCTCCTTCCCTTCCGGCCGGCAGCGGCGGCGTTGGGACACGGTGGCACACGGTAGGGCGGCGCGCGGGGCCACGGCGGGGCGCGGGGGGCGCGGTGGCGCTCCACCTTCTCCCGAATCGGCGTCGGCGGCGGCGGCGGCGGCTTCCCGGCACCTCGTGGTCCAGCGGCGCTCCACCTTCCCGGATCGGCGATGACGGCGGCTTCCCGACACCTCGAGGTCCAACGGCGGCTCCTCCTTCCCGATCTGCGGCGGCGGCGGCCGATCTGCGTGGGTGGGCTCCTCCTTCCCGATCTGCGGCGGCGGTTGGATCTATGTGGTGGGATCCTCCTTCCCGATCTCGGCCCGGTAAGATCTATGTGGTGGGAACCTCCTTCCCCGATCTGCGGTGGCGGCGGCGGATCTAGCGTAGTGGGCTCCTCCTTCCCGGGTGTCGCGGCGGCGGCATCCCCACTGGATGGGCCCGGCGGGGCTTGGTGATGGGCTCGGTGGGCTGGGCAGTTTTTTCTTTTTTTTGAAACTATTAACCGGACGGGCATTGTAAAACGCCCGCCATGGTGAGGCCATTAACCGTGACGGTCCAAGGTGCCTGCCACGGTGAGGCCACCATTTACCATGACCTCATGTGGGTGGGCGGCACCTTTGCCCGCTGTGTAAAACGGAATGTGCCCGCCACCCAAAAGAATTTGGTTACTAGTGCGTGGCAGGCAGAAACCATTTTGTGTGGTGGGCAAATGAGACCGTCATGCAACTACAGTGACGGGAAATATGGGACTAACAATAGAGGACATGTTAGGAAAGCCGCCAAAGTTACTGGTTACAAAAAAACCTAAAAACTCAACGGGCCTACTGGCGAGCCTATTCCTGAGCCCACCAGCGAGCCTATTCTAAACCCTAATCCACATCCACCACTCAGGGAGCCTTCACCACTAGATCCATTGCTCTTCCGGACATGCAACGCTGGCCTCTAGAGACCCACCGTCATCCAGTTTGGCTCCACCATGGCCCGACCTGCTGTTGAGCACAGCAGCGGGGGCGCCAGATCCCCCGCGCCCATCGCTCCGGACCGCCGCTGTGCTCAGGGTAGGAAAAGGCCCCACCGCTCCGGGCCACCCGCCGCGCTCTTCCGACCATGAGCCACCTGCCGCCGGAGAACCACCGTCGTTGGATCGACCCCCATGGCGGATCTGGAATGCTGTGATCCTCCGTGCCCGTCGCTCTAGGCCGTCCACCGGAGCCCTATATTGCGAGTGGGGCATGGGCCGGAGGGGCTCGCATGACCACCCATAACCGGCCACCCACTCACTAGATGCGGAGGGGTTGCGTGTGCGAGACCTCGGAGTAGGGAGGCGCCAGCCATCCACTCGCTAGCATCGAGAGAGAGAGAGAGAGAGAGAGAGGAGGGTAGCGTGCTCGGTGAAGTCACGGGAGGAGGGAGAGGAGGGGGGCCGCTCGGTGAAGTCATGAGGATGGGCGCCTCTCGGTTAATTGCGAGAGAGGGAGGGAGGGAGGCGCCGAGCATAAAGGAGTGTTGTGGCAGGTAGGGAGGAAGTGGAGTGGCGAAAATAAACTCTAAGAGTTGTTTATATATGAGCCCGGTATAATAAGGAATATGGGCTTTGCTTGGGATGGAAACTGGGCCACTATTTACCATTGCAGCCTTGCAGGCCTATTAAGTTGCCCGCCTCGGAGAACAAATTTTTTGTGGCGGGCACATTAGGATGACCGCCACGGATAATACATTAATTGTGGTGCAGCGGGCAACTAGCTAGGCTGGCCAGCCAATAGCCGTTGTGGCAAAAGGTATGCTCGCCATGGAATGATTTGGGGTGTGTCATGCTAAATAAATTATATACTAGTGTTAGTTTAAATTCCACCACGGTCCACTGAAACACACATGAGTTGAGTACAATACATATGCATCTAAATAATTTCATCCAATTTCATATGAAAAAGTTATGAATTATTTTTGGATGAAACTATTTATAGAAGGGCATCTTATATCAATCATCTCTGTTTAATTGATTTATGGATATGAACGGTTAGAATGTCTGCTGTGTTAATAGGAATGTTCTGAGACAAACATTTTCAGATATGTTTTCTCCATCTCCATTCTCATGCAAAGTCCTAGCTTGTATTCCATGCTCCCAACTGGACTCATCAATCTTTCTTAGCTTCCTAGATCCCTCACTCACGTTGTCTTGCGTGCTTCCAACCAAGCCTCCATAGTCCAAAAACATGTTTGAACTCTGAACTCCCATTTTCATACTTTCAGTACAAAAATTTGTAGAGCATTGGTAATTTTTCTGTCCCTTCCACCTTTCGCAGTTGGCACATTACTGGTTCATGTTTTTCTGTAGATGTATGTATTACTAACCAAGGACAGGACTTAGGATTGTCCCTATTAAAAGTATTATAGGAGTCAGATGCATAGGGAGAACAGAGGATCCAACCCGTGGAATCCCCGTCGCTACTCAAAGTATCCAAACCGAGAAGTAGTCTTTGGAATAAAACATAAAAAAATACAATCCAGACCAAGAAGTTCTATTTGGAATGCAAAATATATAACAAAGCACTTGGTCCAAACAATTCTACTAGTTGGTTTTGTCATAAATTCAGTGATACCAATAAAGGTCGACTATTGCAAATGTTTTAGGATTGGAGCTTGAACACGAAGCATGGGCAAGAAGATGTGGATGGGAGGGAGTGAGATAGTTCCTCTGATCGCGACATTGCATGCCGCGTAATCTTTCATATACCATGGCTGACTTTTCTATAGTCTGGCCGACTTGTGGCTATGGTCCACGCTTACTTCTAGTTTGAGAAGCAGAGGAACCGCTTAAGTGTCCAATTTTTTTGAACAGGTCTTAAGTGTCCAATTGACAAGCTGACAGACGGGGTCCATGTTGTCGGTAAGCACAACGGTGATATCACAGCTCCGTCCATTTCTCAGTGGACGACTACCCGCCTCGGCATCAAAGGATGGCATGGTTAAAGCCCCAATAAGATCAACAGTAAGTAAGGTAGATCAAAGGATAGTTTATTTAAGCTTTTCAACATACCAGTAAATGGTGGAGTCTTTGTACAAGTAAGTACTTCCTCGGGATGGTATTAGAAGTCGTTTTTGGACAAGGTTTGGGTCAAACATCGGGAATATAAATCATCAATAACTTTTAAGTTGTTGAGTTTGTAAATATAAAATTATATGAGTAGATTTGTCTTCAAAAATACTTTGATAAAAGTATACATATATCACATCTCCATAAATATTTTTATAATAATAAGAGGTCAAAGTTGTGTTTTGGAGACCGTGTCACTGTCCTAAACGACTTCTAATACCATCCTGGAGGGAGTATTTGAGAGAGGCAGGGTCTGTTTTAATTACAAAAGGCATCCCTATATACTCAGAATAGTTAAATACATACATGAGAGGATCAGAAGCTCACATGATGGACTATTGCAAATGTTTCCCGATGCATTAACACATAAATTCCGTGATACCAATAAAGGTCGGCTATTGCAAATGTTTCCAGATGCATTAGCTCAGCCAGTAGTATTTGTGGTACAACAGCCAAAGACAAACAAACTGCAATAAATATGCAGCAGACGTATTGTTAATTGATCAGAAGCTCCATCATTGACTCATCTATATATGTTGGCACCCACATTTCATACTTTCAAGTCTTGACATTTTTCTCAGCTCTCTTAGCTTGGAACTTTTTTCCCATGTCATGTCCCTTTCAGGATTTACATTGCAACTGGGAGATGGTGTATACGTAGCTAGCACTGTTGTGTTTCGGTAGATTTGTATAGCTAGCCTAGGAGATGGAGGCATTGGGAAAACAGAGCATTGTTCCCCAAAGCATTGATGCGCTGCTCAGCTCAATGTTCTCAATCTGCGGGCAGCAACTTCTCGTTGAGATCCAGACAATGAGATCCAGACAATGATGCATGCATCGGTGCTCGGGTTGTGTCTCACTAAGCTGCCCTTGCGCGCATTGGTGGCTAGGCTAGGTGTCTGATGTTACTAGGCCTAGTTCAAGGTCATGTGTGATTCTGTTCGAAAGGGTGTGTGTCTCTTTGTAAATCTGTAAGTGTATTGGACTTGTATGGGTTTGAAACCCTTCTTTCTTCTTAATATAATGATTCTCCAACAGGTTCAAGAGCGCCACAAAAGAATCCTCTATCAAAAAATAAATAGTTTTAATCCCTACACAATAATAGGGACATGGTATCACTACAAAAATCCTGCTAATCCGTGATGGAAAAATTTCTGTCACGGATCACTAAAAATCCGTCGGCAAATAGGATCTGTGATGGTTTCAGAAATCATCACGGATTGAGCGTCATGGATTGACCTGCGTGACGGTCTGTCAAAATCCATCACGGATTAACACAATCGGTGACGGATTTAAACCGTCATCGAGAGCCCAAGACCCAGTTATTCCAGCCCAAGCCCATTTCTTGTGACGGAAAAGTACCGTCCACGGATGAATTACCACGTCATCATGAATGCTGACATGGATAGTTATATGGATGATGACGTGGATGGTGATGGCAGCCCATTTATTGACAGCCCAACATCAACATGGGCCACTTTTTTAGCCTATTTTCAGCCCATTTTCAATCTATATTTAGGCCATTTGCAATCTATTTTTAGCCCATTTACGTTCTGCATTTAAAATGCATTCTTGTTTTGGCCCGTTTTACAATTTATTTTTTTCTGCCTATACGGCATACGACATGTAGCCCATTATTATTAATAAATTTATTACATCCAGCAAAGTATACATTGTATTGTCACAGCCGGTACAGAACTCCACTTAAATCAAATGTCAAATACAGAATGAACATATGCCATCGCATTTCAATAATAACAAAATGTTATTTTATTAACAACTATTATTCCTATATAAAACACAAACACGTGTCGTGTCTTCCATCTATTCAACCAGCACATGTAGACGACATAATCAAGCTTCATGAGTTTTCCTGAAATTAGAACAAAACAGAAGTTAGCTTTCATGTGATGCTTCTCATCTGCTATTTCATCACCCAAAAAAAAAAAGTTCAATCAGTAAGTAATTTTCCTTCATTCAACTAGTACTTGCTATGAATAAAACACAATGGAAATGAATTCCCTGTAGTCTTATCAAATCAAGAGAAGGTGTAAATTTGAATAATCCTGTACATGAAAAAGAAAAAAAAAGACCTCAAATTAGCACAGCCACGAAACTAGTATCTCCGGTGTCTACTTCCCTATGACTGGATAAATATCTCGAAGGCAACAAATCAAACGCAACGGCCTGGAGGCTGGAGCAAGAAATTGTGCAGAGCTAGTCATGCAATCTGTGGAACACTTCGAAGGCAGCCAGACTGAATGAAAAAAAAATCCAATGAAAAACACTCACCATGCATCGCAGTGTGGCCGACGACGCCAAATCGCAAGCGTCCACCATTTGTGATGTGCGCAGATCTACCGTGGTCGTGTCTGCGTCAACGGTCGGAACTACTCCAGGTCTTGCTGCAGACATACCAGATCTACCAAGCCACCTCGGTCTACCAAGCTGATCCGTGTCTGACTAGGTGAACACGACAGAGAGCATCATCATTGTGAGCAAAGCCACAGGGGATCTGGGAAAAGAGACCAGAACGAGTACTAACCTGGAGCGAACACCCTTACCCCTCGTGGCAACGCAGTCCGCCCTCGTGTGGCGGCCTATTACCAGCGGCGGCAGCGCCAATCCCCTCACCGGCGATGGCCCCTCCCCCCAGCGGCCCGCGGTGACGGGGCCCATCTGCAGCAGCACCGCGGAGGACACCGGGCGGCGCATCTAGGGAATGGGGAGGCACGACTAGCCTGCGTGGATGGCCCCGATTCCCCAGCAGCAATGCGGTCTATCTCTGCGCAGAGGAGGCAAGAGAGACAACTGTTGCTGGATGTCGCCGATCTAGCAACCTAAAACGCCGAAGTTAGGGCTACGGTGCGGAGGGGCGATTTGGGGGGCGGTGGCCGCCCGCCCCCTCCGCCCGGGCGAGCCCGCCGGTCGATCCGGTCCCGAAGGCCGTCGGTCTTCGAGGATGCGGGCGGACGCGGCGCGCGTCGCCGGTGAAGGGGATAGGTGGCCATGCGGTGCTCCCGCCGGCGAGATGGCCATGGCTGTCTCGATCCGGCTGGGAGGGTGGTGGCTAGGGGCTGCGTCGGCCCGGCGTAGACGACGACGTGGCGGCATGCGCACTTCGGCTCCATCCCTGTCTCGGGCGGCGTCGCTCACGCACCGGCGAGGGCGCTGAAGACTACGTCGGCGATCGAGAGCAGCTTTCTTCAACCGGCGGCGGCGCGGTGGACTTTGGCGGAGGCGGCGGCATCGGTACTTGCTCTTCTTCTTCTCCGGCGTGGATGTGGCCGAGATTCTTTCAACGGTTAGATTCGGATTGGTGGAGTTCCGATTCGATGGATTTTGCGGCATAATCAAGAGTTTCCTTACCGGATTGGGGGAGGGGATTGGTTCGGGGAAGGCGACCGACGGCAATGGAGGCGGCGGCGGATGATGAAGGAGAGAGTCGTAGAATCGTCTAGGAGGGTTCGTTTTGTAATTTTCAGTTCTTCTAGTGACTTTTCTGTAAGTTTAGGATGTACTGTGCTACCTTTTTTAATATAATCCCATCCTTCGCAAAAAAAAAAAAACTGCTGGATGGTGTGGGGCGGCCGACGGCTGCTGCTACGGAGAAGGCAGTGAGATGAAAGGCAGGTTAGGGTTGGCTAGGGTTTGCGTTGGTTTTATGGCATGCCAATGGAATATCAGCCGTCCGTGTATTGATCCGACGGCCAGGCACAACATATACTTGATTGGGCTGAATGCGAGTTCCATTTTCAGGCCCAGCAAACGTAATTCCTTTTTCTTTTATTTCTTTTCTTTTCATGAGAAAATACGTCTTCATCTAAAATGCAACTTTTAATAGTTGTGGTTTATTTCACTCAAAAAAAAAAAAAAATAGTTGTGGTTTATATAATCTCTATGTGTCCTAACATAATTTCAAAAGGACGATCTTTTAAATTGCCTAAAAAAAAGACGATCTTTTAAAGTGCTATGTTATGGGAACTTTTTGTACTTATATTTTTTCATGGAACGTGAGATAATATATGGTGAATTACACATCGAAAACACAAAAAATATATAGCGACCTCCACAAATATTTGTCACCCGGGGGCACAAGAGACCTTGTAGCAAAGTTTGACACCGTTTCGGGTTTTTTTCGGGTGGTCGCGGAGTTCAACGTATAATTACCTGAGAAGTCGTGCGCGTGTAATTAAAATAATCGAGAGAAAATTACCAAACAATTTCAAAAAAAAATCTCAAACTTGGCGGTTCCTTCACACAGGCCATGTAGAAGCCTTAGAAAAAGTTTGAGGCCGATACCACACTCAGTAAAGCACACGGGCCACACAACCATGAGAAACCTAAGTCTATGGAGAGGGTTCGGTGAAAGGTTCCATATACCATTGTGAAGCACGTCTACTTCACCTATGTCCAAATTGCCTCAAATTTTTTTGTGCTCATTTACACCCAAAATATGGCCCCACGCAAAATCCTAGGTTTTTTTAGTCATTTTTGGAATTATCGTATTTTTTTCCGTGTCGCGTGCGATAAAATATGATGAATTACACTTTGAAAACACAACATTTTCGCACCAGCCTCCACAAAGTTTTGCCTCCTAGGGAATAAGAGACCTCGCGGCAAAAGTTTGACACCGTTTCATTTCTTTTTAGGGATGGTTGCGCTTTTAATGTATAATTAGGGAGAAGTCGTGCGATAATTAAAATAATCGAGAAAACTACCGGACAATTTCAAAAAATTCTCAAACTTGGTTGTTCCTTCACACAGGCCATGTAGAAGCCTTAAAAAAGTTTGAGGCCGATACCACACCGCAAAGCGCCCGGGCCACACAACCATGAGAAACCTAAGTGTATGGACATGGTTCGGTGAAAGGTTCCATATACCATTGTGAAGCACGTCTACTCCGCCTATGTCCAAATTGCCTCAAATTTTTTTTGTGCTCATTTACACCCAAAATATGGCCCCACGCAAAAATCCTAGGTTTTTTGAACCATTTTTGGAATTATTGTACTTTTCTCTCGTTGCCATCAAATATGGTGAATTACACTTTGAAAACACAACATTTTCGCACCGGCCTCCACAAAGTTTTGCATCCTAGGGCATAAGAGACCTCGCGGCAAAGTTTGGCATCGTTTCGTGTCTTTTCGGGGAGGGTTGCGGTTTAATGTATAATTACCGGGAGAATTCGATGCGATAATTAAAATAATCGAGAGAAAACTAGCGCAGACAATTTCAGAAAATTCTCAAACTTGGCTGTTCCTTCACACGAGCCATGTAGAAGCCTTAGAAAAAGTTTGAGTCCGATACCACCTTTTACAAAGCGCCAGAGGCCACACAACCATGAGAAACCTAAGTGTGTGTGGAGAGGGTTCGGTGAAAGGTTTCATATACCATTGTGAAGCACGTCTGCTCCGCCTATGTCCAAATTGCCTCAAATTTTTTTGTGCTCATTTACACCCAAAATATGGCCCCACGCAAGATTCTAGGTTTTTTAGTCATTTTTGAAATTACTTGTATTTTTTTCTACATACCGCGTGCGATAAAAAATATGATGAATTACACTTTGAAAACACAATATTTATTAAATCTAACCTCAAATTTTAACACTTACAGTTAGTTAAAACAATGACACGGCGTGTATTAAAGTTAAATACCGAATACCCTCGATGCGAAATTTCGAGGAACTAATCGGTACTCGACTTCTTTGAGAACCGAACCAAGTCAGTAGAAACCTAATTCGTTAAAAATTTCGTCCCAGTAAAATAGAAGAATTATAAATTTCTAAAATTATAGATATTGTGGCGGATGCGCGATCCTTCCTGAGCGTACACATCTTGCATTTACTTATTCAAAAAAATATGGCGACGAACGTGTGTGGACAGCAATGGGAGGGCCGAGGGGCTCCGGCGTTGGACGCGCGGACCATGGCGCGATATTTTTACCAATTTGCGGGCTCCAATTCTTCACGCGGGAAAGCAAGGCCATCCAGTGCCAAATGTTTTGAATATATAGCGTAAAGTGCACATGTCACACAAAAACTTGGCTAGTTTAGTGGTAGATTGTTTGGGCTTGCAGCTAATGGTCGTGGGTTCGACTCTCCTCAAGCACAACATTTTTATCTTTCTTTTTTTACTAGCGCCTCTTGGGCTGCCCGTTCGAAATTGGCCCAGGACACCTAACTCCTACGAACATGCAGTGAAAAGGATTATAGGATCTGTACGGCGAGCTTGGCTGCAGTATTTTTTCCCCTATTTTTTTGAGTCCAGTTCTTTCTTTGTTTTTTTTTTTTTTTCTAATAATGCCAACTTGCTGGGCCACGTCGTGGGCAACATACTGGGCCAACTCTAGCGAATGACCTGAATGGGGGTGCTTCGCGCGCGCCTTTTTCTTGGGATTTTCCCAAGATTTTCCGGCGTTATGCATTAAGTGGTAGCGGCGTTCCGTCGGCGACGAGGCGCCTACGGTGACTTCGAGAATCTCCAGATCTGCCGGGCTGCCCGGTCCTTGGAGGTGCTCATAGGGGTAGGGTTTGCGTCGCGTGTATTCATAGGGGTGAGTGTCGTGCGTGTTGTGAGTGTATGCGTTATCTTGTGTCATACTCAAAAAAAAAAAAGATAATAAATAATTAAGTGCACTTTTAGACATGTAGAGCAAGTAGTTTAAATGCTAAGACATATTTATCTTTATGTTTAGTGTGCTCAAATCTCTCATGCTGCAGACTTTCTCCTATGCGCACAATAATTTCTAGTTTGCCATATTATGAATCATGTACATAGAGCAAATTAATAAAATTATTTTGTTCAAATTTAACAAATTGTTTTTTTGGGTTTGATTCTTCTTGCAATCACATATTTTATTTTTCTTTGCCCTAAAGATAATAGCATGCCTATTGTTTTGGGCTAACTAAGTATTAAAAGTTTCAAATCATACATTGTGGCGATCCCGATAAACCCGTCACGAGTTCTTTGGGCTGTGAATGTCCACTGGGCTCATCCGTAACGGAAAATAAAATATCATCACAGATTACGTCATTAGTGACGATCCCAGAAATCCGTCACTTTGGGGAATCCGTCACGGATTAACGATTTCTTATAGTGTATTTAGCAATTAGCATTTTTTTTTGTAAAAATGGCTTATTCCAGCCTTGTCACATGCCCATGCCCAAGGCTGCTGTGACATTGTATTTATTAGGACCCATATGCATAGTAATAATAATTCCGCTCAACTCCGGCCTCTCTTTTTATATACCCTTCACTTTCAGACACATCAAATCTCTACTATGAGAAACTATCTAAGTGCAGCATAAGCATGATGAGGCGCCTAGTTGCTACAGTATACATAGGAGTGGAGTCCAATATTGAGCCACATTTTTACATCCAAAATTAAGATTTGGAGGAGTCAGGATACCAAACACAAATCATTGAAAGTTCACAGCTAGAGTACCATGTGGGAGGTGAGGCAGTGGCGGACCTAGCTTTTGAGCATAGGGGTGCACGAAATAGGAAGATAGGAAGGAAGGACACATGATCACGAATTGGTGATGTCGAAATTAGTGCTGTTGCCGATGCCCGATGGCACTTGAGCAGTGGCGCGATCAGCAAATCCGCGTCGCGACGGGCCCGGCGACAAATCGGCGATGGTGATGCAACAGTACTGCCAAACCCTATTGCAGTGTAAGCCCCTCAGCCCCTGCGCCCGGCGCCCATGACGATTCGACTCCCCCTGCCAAGCTTGGCCTCGGTCTATCGCGCACGCAGAGCGGAATTGCTGGTCCGCTTGGTCTGCTTCACGTGGAGTCACTGGAGTATGGAACATGGATGTATGTATGACATGCAGGCCAAAGCGAGTCGGTGGACCCCCGCCTGATCCCCCTATGGGTCCACCACTCACTGAGCTTGGTGACACTTTGATGAGACTTATTATCAATAGCTTGCTTATAGTCTAGGTGATGAGGACATACATCGTCCTCCAATTTGCCCAATCTTAATTTCACAGTATAAGATAAATGATAATATGATTTTCTGAATTTGATATCCACGTTTTCTAGTAGGCACAGTTTAGTTGTGGATCAACTATAGCAGCCAAAGGATCTATCATTATATATACCATTACTGATTTAACAAAACTAAGCCTAGTGGTTGTGAGTACATTTCTTTAGCAGTGGCTATTGACCTCAATAACTCATATAACCACCATATATTCTCAACTTCTCATACTATATATTTACATACATCCAAATGCGATTTGAGCTTAATAAACTTCGATTACCAGACTGATGAAGGATATCAAAGGTCACAATGCTAATAATTATGGATTGTGCTAGGACTGGAAGCATAAATAACTTATGATGCAAATTCATAATCTGGCTTAGAAGTCCAAGACAAAATCAAAATAGGGGAGAATAGAGTAGCTGTAGCACAACTACCTCATACAAGCTGGTGAACCTGCTGAAAAAACGCTACCTCTTGATTCATAATTTTTGGGAGATCCATATTGTAGGTGCATATGTATTGGTTGTCTTTTTGTTTCAACACTAATTTCTGTTTTCTCCATCTCCATTCTCATGCAATGTCTAGCTTGTGTTCCTTGCAACCAACTTGACTCATCAATCCTTCCTGGCTTCCTAGATCCCTCACTCATGTTGTCATGTGTGCTACCAACCAAACCTCCAAAGGCCAAACATATGTTTCAACTCTGAACTCCCACTTCATACTCAGTCTATGTATTTGTACATAGAACATTGTTAATTTTTTCGGACCCTTTCCCTTTTCGCAGTTGGCAGAATATTGGTTCATGTTTTCTGTAGATCTATGTATTACTAACCAAGGACAAGACTTAAGATTGTCCCTATTAAAATTATTATAGGAGTCAGATGCATAGCGAGAATAGAGGATCCAACCCGTGGAATCCCGCTTGCTACTCAAAGTATCCAAACTGAGAAGTAGTCTTTTGTAATGAAACAGAAAAAAATACAATCCAAACCAAGTTTTCTTTGGAATGCAACATATATAACAGAGCACTTGGTGCAAACTATATTCTGCTAGTTGAATTTTGTCATAAATTCCGTGATACCATTAAAAGGTCCACTATTGCAATCGTTTCAGGATTTATATACTCAAAAGAGTTAAATGCATGAGCGGATGCATTAACAGAGCGAATAGTATTTGTGATACAAGTAAGAGCCAAAGACAAAGAAACTGTAATAAATGAAGCAGATGCATTGTTTAGTTGATCAGAAGCTCCATGACTCGCCTATATATGTTGGCACCCACATTTGATACTTTCAAGTCATGACATTTTCTCAGATATCTTGGCTTGCAACTTTTTTCCCATGTCATGTCCCATTCAGGATTTACATTGCAACTGGGAGATGGTGTATACGTAGCTAGCATTGTTGGTTTTCAGTAGGTTTGTATAGCTAGCCTAGGAGATGGAGGCATTGGGAAAACATAGCATTGTTTCCCAAAGCATTGATGTGCTGCTCAGCTCAATGTTCTCAATCCGCGGGCAGCAACTTCTCGTTGAGATCTAGACAATGATGCATGCACCGGTGATAAAACATACAGTACTGAGCATTGCAGAGCTTGCTCGATGTCCTCAAGCCGTGCATGCTCAGCACATCTTGTACACGCGAGCACTGCTCACCTCAATGATGCCTATCAAAGCACACGCGAGCACAGCTTGTTTGCCAAAGTATTGGCACTACCATCACATCTTGTACTCGGTTTGCCTGTTGTTCTACTAAATAGGTCTAAAACCTTGGCTTTCCTAGCTTAGTTATATATTGACTAAATGAATCCATCCAAATTAAAAAAAAAAGCAATTGATTTGTCGATCTTGCAGACTCATCTGACTATTTCCTTCCAAAAACGGCTTTTCGGCGAATTGATCGTTATGTTCCGGCAGTAGTTCTTTTATTGATGGGTGATGAACTAGAAAGTGTAAAGAACTAGGTGGGTTGAGAATCGATGAACTGGAGGTTTTCACTCTTGCGCTGCGTTTAAGATGGTGATAGCATAAGTGGACAAATAAAGACCGAGCTGTAATCGTGCAATTTACTGTGGCTTTAGATTTCAGGTGCTAATGGTTTCACAGAAAAGTTTTTTTTCCCTAGAGCTCTCTCTCTCTCTCTCTCTCTCTCTTTTAACTATGTTAGCGGTAGCCTTTTCGCTCTCTCTTTTTTCGTGTTTTCTTTCATCGTCTTGGTGTGTGTGGAGTATTTTGTTTCTGATTTCTCTTTTTTCTTTCGAAGGATCTCTCTCTCTCTCTTTTTTCTTTCTCGCTAAGGGGTTGAGAGAAATAAAAAACCTGTCACGCAGACATGAAATGTTTAATATAACACAGAAGAAGTTACATGAAAATACTTTTAAAAGTTGGAAATAATAGCTCCAATGCACACCAGAGTTACAGTGGTGGTATTCAGAAGTGTGTGCCTATATATATGATGTTAGACTTTGTGTTTCAGATTCCTTCCATTCTAGGGTAGCAGGTTCATCTATCTTCGACTATAGTAAGAGCAAACTCAAAGGCATAGACAGCAGGATATACAGAGAATACATAATATTACTGTGGAGAAGTGGATGAGTACGAGCATGAGTACGGCTTGTAATATAATTCTAGTCGTGCAGTTGTCAGTCAAGAGGATATAGAAGGTAGTAAGAGGGAACAAATGCATACAGAATCAAGTCGTGTGCCATTGGAATTGGTGGCATCAGGAGAGCATGGCCGGACCCTGACTTCTTCTGGCCAAGTCTAGTAGCATACCAATGGCGATATAGAATGGGAACCAGAGCTATCTGAACTCAGGTGACATCAGGATCAGGAATTTCTTGTGGTGCATAGCTAATTTAGCCTTGAAAGAAGTGTAGTTCAGCCTTCAGCGATGATATATAGGCATGATGCAGCAGAACGCAAAGATGCATTTATATTTCGTGGTAAATTGCTTGGCTATGGTGCTCCAATCCACCATCCACGGCGCAAGCTGGGTCCCCATTAGCTACAATCGGCCATTACATACAGATCAAGAAGCACCGACACGGGCGTGCGTGATCGATGTAATGACAGTATGTCAGAGTATGAACACGCTTTTTTCTAGATCTATGTATTACTAGCCTAGGGCATGACTTAAGATTGTCCCTAAAAAAGTTTGTAGGTATCAGATGCATAGGGAGAACCGAGGATAGACCTGAATCTCCGTTGCTACTCGAGCGGATCCAAATTGCAGCAGTCTTTGGAAAAGAACATAACAAACACAATTGAATAGACAATTGATCTGTCATATGCTGTGGATCCAATTGACTACATCCAGATCAAATTAAAAAGAAAACACAATTGATCTGTCATGCTGTGATTTAATAATACAGAAAAGAAGTTACATGCAAACCTTGGCACCCTGTCTCGGTTACCACCCAATTGAATGCTTCATAATTAAAGAACAAAAACAAAAAGTGGAGTGGCTTAATAATACAGAAGCTACATGCATGTGAATAAATTATAGCAATGCGTACCCTGTGGTATTTACTTATTCAACAATTCTACTTCCTCTGCACGCCAAAAAAAAAGGGAACAACTATAGTTTCTCTTAATGAAATGTGTACCCTGTGGTATTGTCCAGAAATTAAAAAAAAAGGTATTCACTAATCAGAAGTTGCATGCCTATATATATGATGGTACACTTGTGCGTCGTATATATCTAATGAATAGACAACAGGATGTATACAAAAGACATTAGTGTGTGCAAAACTAGATGAGTACTTATACAAGCATGACCAGGGGGTGTAATGTAATTCTAGTCGTGCAGTGTCGTCAAATCATGAGGATACATGACAGCAACAAGAGGGATCGTAACACATACTACGGAGTACGGAATCATGCATGCATGTGTGTCATTGGAATTGGCGGCATCAGGAAATAAAGCATGGCTAGATCCTGACTTGTTCTCGCAAAGTCTTGGCAACCGGGACTAGCTAGCTAGCTAGGGAAGAACACCGGGTGCCATCAGAACAAGGAAGCTCTCTCATGTGGTACGGTGCACTGCTAATTCAGCCTTCAAAGAACTGTACGTAGTTCAGCAAAATTCATCAATGACAAACTAGTGAAAATACTATATATGTACGTAGTATCATCGCCTTGCATATTTCCTTCTAAATTGCTTGGCGCTATGGTGCTCCAAAGCTATCGATCCACCATGCATCCACATGTAAGCTCAGTTCCTCACACAACGAGATGCATGACACGGGCGTGCGCGATCGATAATGTAATGTCAGAGCACGCCTCGCATGGTTGCCGATCCTTTTCCCTTTTTCCACGTCCTTCTTTTCACTCATGGAATCAAGACGCCTGCTAAGCCCTATCCCTAAGGCCCCTAATCCTGCTAACCTATAATTGATAAACTGAACTATACTCTGTACAATGAACATGAACTGCAATCAAATCTATCAGGAAGTCACTTACCGTACAGTGACAGCAACCAACCACCTCGGTCCCTAGACGGCCGCTCACTCGCACCACGCTGCACGTGCCCTAGCACGGCAAGTAGCTGACACCGTCACCGCACGAGGTCGAGGCGAACAGTAGCCGAGGCCTCTGTCACCCTAGTGACTGAGCTCCCCTCCCCAATGCCTAGTGGGGAAGGGGCATGGATAAACCACCATCTGAGTCGAGAAGGGCAGAGGAGCCACCAACATGAGGACGTGGGGCCCCGTGCCACCAGCCCGACCATCAGGAGGAGTTGCCCATGTACCACAGTGGTGGGGAAGGGGAGCTCAGGGCACACAGATCGATCGTTGTCGTGATCAAGAAGGGGAGCTGATTCATCGGGATGTTGTGGTTCCCAGTCTTTGTCGTTATCAAAAAGGGGTAGGTGGTCGTGGTGTTTGCTAAATGTGCCTTCCTGCGCCACCACCCAGAATCAGGCCTCCTTGCGCCATTATCAAGAGGCAAACCAGATCCAACCTCCTAGTGCTGCTCCCGCCACATCTAGCCTCAATATGCACCATTGTGAGGGAGGGAACAAGATGGGAGAGCTCGGGACGGAAGGAGAGGAGTGGCTCGTGAGGGAGGGAGTGGGGCTCAACTGTGGGGGAGGAGGAGGAGATAGATTAGGGAGAAATTGCGTCGTCGGCTTGAGTGCGTGGGGAGAGAAAAAAGTAACAAGAAAATAAACCCAAACTCTAGCTTATATATAATCCCTATAGAATGTTTGATATGGGCTTTGCCTGGGTTCAGAGCTAGGCTAGTATTTTTGGAGGCAGTCCCTATAGTGTGTCCACCTTTTAAAATGGGTTTATAGAGGTGAACAGCTTAAGAAGACCGCCTCTGAAAATAGCCACCTGTTTAAATCGATTTTGCAAGGCGGCAACTGTTGTTGTGTTGGTAAATCAAATGACCGCCTCCGTTAAGCATCAGGCATTTCTCATGGTGGCTCGATTTTGTGACTGCCTCCACTAATGTTTGGGAAGTGTCTCGTAAAAACATTTTTGTAGTAGTGCAAATCTATCAAAAAAAATTCAGATGCAAGACATAAGATGAATCCATGGTGGTAGTTCCATTTTTGGTTGACTGGATGCAAGCAAAGGGGACTCTTGAAATGACGCCTACCGAAATGCCCTAGATGGCCTGTCTTGTCTTTGTCGGAATTGTTTAAAATAACAACTATGGTTTCGAAAAAAAGGAATTTGCAGTATTGTAGAGTGGTAGTACACAAATTTAGGTATGATGGGAAAGAAGAATATTAAATGTCCAGGATGTGATGCTTGAGCGAAACTGATTGACCTACGTTCGAACTCCTTTATATAAGCACCACTCCCACCTTTTTTGAGCAGTGTCCATCTTCTCATTACTTAGCCGGGCTTTCCCGTGCTATTGTTTCTTTTTTCACAAGTAATGATAGCTTCAGACACCAAAATGAAACTAGTGTTCTCTATAGAAATGGGAGGCAATGGGAATTGTCCTGATGCTGTATTGTTCTCACATGGATGCAGATGCATCTACCCCGACAGCATTTAGTTTACTTGAAGAGTCGCCCTCGCGATCAGTTGTGCTAGTGGCCCCTTTTGCCTTGAGCTCCGATCAGTTTGAGAGACACCTGTATCCACTTATGCACCTGGGGAAGAACACACTGTAAAAATCAAGTGCAGGCCTGAGCACTAGCTACCGTCTATTAATAGAAGTAAATTTATGCACACCACTGGTTTGCCCGATAATATTATATAAAACGTGTACGCCTATGATTAATTAGTGTAGTATCACAAAGCCTTTGGGGCATATCTACTATATATTGTAATAGTGTTCGAAAATCTCAACATGCTTACCAAACTGACCTTATTATGACATCCACGAAAAAAGAAAAAAAAGTCTACACCTTTCATTCTTACGACCATCCAAATGAGAGGATTTTAAATAAAAGATCCATGTCAATAATAATCTAGATAATCTCAAAAAAAAAAAAATAATCTAGATGGTCGAGTTCAGAACTATATAATATAAGAAAAGCAAAAAACAATCTGATTCCCATTGGAGACGTGTAATTTTTAAAGAAAAACAACCCTACTATTGTAGAGGGTTTAGAGCAGGCCACTTTTGGTAATTTCTAAACAAACAACACTACTTTTTGTGTCGATTTGTTGATGAATCTGGATTCAGGTGAGTGTGGATCGGATTGGAGTGGAAGGAGGGAAGGTAGGTGCATCCAGTTTAAAGGTTCGTTGAGTGGATGCAAGCAAGGACACACGACATATGGCTTGTGCAGAAATGCCCTCAAAGTCCTTTTTTTTCTTGTCTTTATCAGAATTATTTGAAATAAGGAGTATGATCTCATTAAAAAAAAAAAGTGCAGATGGCAAACAAGCAGTACGCTAAGTAGGTCTCAATTAAATGAAGAATACTAAATGGCCTATCTTTGATTCTTCAGGGTTATATGGATAACACAAGCAAGGCTCCAGGTCCACCATATAAGCAATCCACTACCATCACATCCAGCACCACCTTCTCTTCTCTTTGGCTAGCGTTTTCCTTAGATAGTGTTATATTTTGCCTTCCACAACGTGAAAACACAAAATGGCAGCTATTCAGACACAGAAATGATAATAGTACTTGCCATATGAGTGGGAGGCAGTGGGAATAGTACCAAATCGCAAGAACATCTACGAAGCACGTTCGCAAGAGGCAATGGTCACCTATGACTCTGGCTGCGCCCACCAGGATGCAGTTTGCTTGTTTGGCTTGAGAGCAGACACGGGCTGCATCGAGTTACCACCACGACCTCGGATCCGTCATCACCAATCGGCTATTCTTAATGGGTGTCTCCACACGTCATCTTCAGTCTCAATCATCGCCGCCGCAGCCAAGCTGGTGTGCCGTTCGAGGTCATGGTCGCCTGCAGCCAACCTGGTGCCATCGCATGAGGTCACGTTTGCCGCCATCGTCCGATCTGCACTGCCTCCACGTGAATTTACATCAGCATAGACTTGTCTCTTGCAATACCAGCGTGACGAATTCCAGCTAATAGGTAGATATTGATCCCGCTGTGCTTATGAAATAAATTTCAGTGTGATTAAAACACTCGGACAAGGTGGACCACAATACCACCAGCAGCCATCCCATCGATCCCATGGACTGAGCCACACACAGGAACCTCAACGCAAAAGAGACTCACCTCCATGTCTTGACCTCAACTGAACCACACGATGCCGAGGATGGAGATGACCGGTGCAACCCTGCTAACGAGCGCTCTGGCAAGCCAGACGCAATGCTTACCCGATGCGCCTGCCTCAGTTGGCAGATCTTGGGGACGCTCACAAGAGCGCAGCCTAGTGCCTCAGATGATGTATCGGTATTCGGTATAGATCAAACGAGTAGCTACTAATCGTTGATTTGGAATCGATTTGTTGATGAATCTGGATTCAGGTTAGTGGGATCGGTTTGGAGTGGACGGAGAGGGAAGGAGGGAGGGCGAGAGGAGGGTAGGTGCCGGCAGTCCACCCATGTTCCATGATCCATCCAGTTGAAGGTTCTGTTGAGTGGATGCAAGCAAGGACACACGACATATGGCTTGTACGGAAATGCCCTCAATGTCCTTTTTTCTTGTCTTTATCAGAATTGTTATTTGAAATAAGGAGTATGGTCTCAGTAAAAAAGAGTGCAGTTGAGACACAAGCAGGGCGCTAAGTAGGTCCGAATTCAATGAATACTACTAAATGACCTAGCTTTGATTCTTATAAGGGTTATATGGATTACACAAGCAAGGCTCCAGGTCCATCATATAAGCAACCCACTACCACCACATCTAGCACCACCTTCTCTTCCCTTTGGCTAGCTTTTCCTTAGATACTGTTATATTTTGCCTTCCACAACGTAGAAAACAAAAAATGTAATGGCAGCTTCAGACACAGAAATGACAATAGCAGTTGCATATGAGTGGGAGGCAATGGGAATAGTACCAAATTGGAAAAACAACTTCGAAGCACGTTTGGAAGATGCAATGGTCGCCTGTGAGTCTGCGGCTGCGCCCACCAGGATGCAGTTTGCTTGGTTGGCTCGCGAGCACACACCTCAGATCCTTCATCAATAATGGCCTTCTCTTGTTAAGGGGCAGCAACCACAGCCTCTTCATCCCATCATCCATCGCGGCTCATCGCTTGCGATCTCGCCGGAGTGGAAGTGGTAAACTGGCTGGTCGTAAGTCTGCAGGCGCAAGAGAACCGGAGAAGCAGCATGCGGCATACTATATCCTTATGCTTTCAACTGCAACTTTAGGCAGAAGAGCGCCGCATGCGGCATGCTAGACAGAATTTTTTTCCATGAATGATGAACGAAACCGTCAGGAAAAGAAACAGAAACCGTCAGGGGATGTTATTTTGTAAAGATAACCGTGACAAATGAAAAGTGAGGGTCTGATTGTCAGGGCAACCGTCGGGGTGGTGTTAAGCATAATGCTTTTCATTCTTGCTACTGCAATATACAATTATATAGTAATACATGCATTTGTTTGAAATAAAAGATAGTTTTCCTAGAAAAAATAAGTATAGTAAGTACACACATGTCCATAGCTTTAGTAAAACGTTCCGTAGTACTTGTCCATTCACGATAGTAAAGGTGTATTATATGAGGAATATGAGTCCCACCACAGCCGAGCACCGCCGGCGTCTTATTTCATTTTGCCTTCCACAAGTAATGGTAGCTTCAGACCACACAGAAATAGAAGTAGTGCATGCTATAGGATTTGAAGGCACCGGGAGTAGTCCAAATGCAATAAACCATGTTCCATCCAGTTTAAGGTTCTGTGGAGTGGATGCAAGCAAGGACACACGACATGGCTTGTATAGAAATGCCCTCAAAGTCCTTTTTTCTTTTTTTTTAGATAATGGATGAGAATATCCAGCCTCTATGTCTGTGGACGTACACAGTAAATTATTAAAGAGATTGCATAAACCATAAAAAGATAAAAAGAGCCGAACCAATCCCTAAGATAGACAAAAGAACTAAAGCAAATGAAATATATGCTTCCACCCTCCATTTGATCGATGTATTGCTCATGAAGGAGAGTGTGCTCTTGGCTTGCTCAAACACTGCAGTTGTTCCACTGAAGATAGCCGGCAAGACACAGCAACGAGCTGACTCCATACAAGCAGCAGGTGCCAGGTGGCAAGGAAGTGATCCAGCGATGCCTTCAGGAAGGAAATTGACATCCGCAGACGCCATCACCGCTGGAAGAAGCACAAAAGGTCTTTTCGACCAAGATCGGCCCCGACGAACAAGAACCCGACGATCGCCAACTGCGCCAATACTATCGGCCTAGAGAACCAGGCTAGGTTTTCACCCGGTTGTTAAACATCAATCAACTAGGCTCCGGAGGACCCATGCTAGTTGCAAAGGCCGCCGACAGGAGGAGACGCGCTGAGGATTGGCGCCCATGGACTCGTGCTGCAGCTGTACCGGATCTGCGCCCACCTGGAGCCCAGCCCTCGGGATCAAAGGGGGGCACGGGGATCCCATTGCGATTGCCTTAGATAGCAATCGCACAGATCCGACACGGCAGAACAGGCCATAGGTCCTTGCGAAGCCCAGCCAGAGGGTAGACGCCGTCGACGTAGATCATACGCCGGAATCGGCCGGCCGGCCGGCCAGCCAACTCGTCGGAGGAGCCCGACAAGCGGTGGAGGAGGGGGTGGGACGGAGAGGGTGGCGCGTGACACCACGCCAAAGCCGCCGGTGCCTTGGATCCTCCGGGACTCGGCAATGCCCGGTCCGCCCACGCAGAAGGGACGCGATCGTCGTGGTCCGCCGTCGTCGCCACCTCGCCTGCCTTCCACCCCATCCTTGTTGCGCCCGGGCCGCCTAGATCTGGGCAGGGCGCTCGCCGCCCGGCAAGGGTGCTGCAGGCCATGGAGGATCTCGGGGAGGGATAGGGGAAGAGATAGCGGCGGTAGCCGCCAGATCGCGCCATGGCGGCGCGGATCTAGCCGCCATGGGGGGCGGCCCGCCGCCACCATCACCCGATCTCATGGCTTGTTGGCTAGAGGGCTGCTCCGGCGGCGGCAGGTCGGCGGCAGGCGGTGGGGAGGCCGGGGCAGGTTCCGCTCGTGCGCCTCCTGGAGAGGCGCGGGCATCCCCGACCGTATGTTGTCAAGTCCTTTTTTCTTGTCTTTATCAGAATTATTTGAAATAATTAAGGTGTGCGGCCTCAGTAAAAAGAGTGCAGTTGGCAGACAAGCAGTACGCTAAGTAGGTCCGAATTCAATGAATACTACTAAATGACCTAGCTTTGATTCTTAAAGGTTATATGGATTACACAAGCAAGGCTCCAAGTCCATCATATAAGCAATCCACTACCTCCACATCCAGCACCACCTTTTCTTCCCATTGGCTAGCTTTTTCTTTAGATAGTGTTATATTTTTCCTTCCACAACGTAAAAACACAAAATGGCAGCTTCAGACACAGAAATGACCATAGTACCTGTCATATGAGTGGGAGGCAATGGGAATTGTACCAAATTGCAAAAACAACTTGGAAGCACCTTTGCAAGATGCAATGGTCGCCTATGAGCCAGGAAGCGCCCCTCGGGATGCAGTTTGCTTGTTTGGCTCGTGAGCCCACACGGGCTGCATCAAGTTACCTCCACGGCTCCGGATCCTTCTTCACCAACAACTCTGGAAGTGTCTCCACGCGTTGTCTGTAGTCGCATTCGCCGTCCGTGGTCGTGGTCGCCTGCAACCAAACTGTTGCCATTGTATGAGGTCACCTTCGCCACTGTCGCCGATCTGTTCTTCCTCGTCCCCACAAATGCTGCCGCCATGGTGCGGTGGAGTGCTTGATGGCGGTGAAGGAGCGGACGATGTGGGGGCTGTGGCGGAGACGGCCGTGGAGGCGAAGTAGTAGTAATTTTGGAATATCTTAGTGTATATAGCAAGACTAATAATTTCCTGGTGTTGGTCCATGAACTCGCGCTCTTCCAGTAATTACTAGAGTATCAATAGCAGGCATAATCATTAGAAATTTATGACTAATATTTGTTTTCTCTCAAATTATTTACTTTTCTATCACCTTACACATTTAGAATCATTGGAAATGTTTTCCATGAATAATGAACGAAACCGTGAGAAAAAAGAACAAAACCATCAGGGGTTGTTATTCTGTAAAGATATCCGTGACAAATGAGGAAGTGAGAGTCTGACTGTCAGGGAAACCGTCGGGGTGGTGTTTGAAATAACTAAAAGATATTTTTCCTGGAAAAAAATAAGTATAGTAAGTACACACCTACTATCGTGAATGGGCCACTAGTTGCCCAACGAGCGCTCAAGGAGTGGCGGCTATGAGCAACACATCCAAACCCGAGTTGTTTTTTTTTTTTTTTTTTTTTTTTTTTTATAATGCTCATTACTATCGGTTGTAGCACCGACAATGGTAGCCCCTCACCATATATCACCATCAACTACGTAAAGTTAGCGCCAAAGGTTAAGAGTGATAGGCTCTTAAAACCAATAATGATTGACTTGTTTGTACTAGTGTATTATCAAAAGAAACAAAACTTCATATCCTTCCAAAACACAACAACACATCAACACAAGTAGAACAACTTGCTGCGACATTAAACACGGTTGCAAAGATATGTGGACAGTGACAAACACATTCTTCCAAATCGACGGCAATTTGCACCTTTTGGATGGTGCTAGGATTATTTTTTGTTGGATACGAGTGCTACTAAACTTTTGTGCGGACTTTTCTTTGCTTAAAACCGTATTGTTTTCTCTGTCAAAAGGGATGACAGAGCTACAATTTTGAGACTTGAGAGGCGCTGGAAATCTTTTCCTGGAAAAAATAAGTATAGTAAGTACACACCCCATGTAGTACTTGTCCATTCACGATAGTAGGTGTAGTTATCTCAGAATTTCAACTTGGGTCCTTAAATGTCCTAATACAAGAGAAACTGCACGTACTATTATTGTTTTATATTTAATATGGGTATGTATGTTTTTTTTCACTTTTATTCTCTGTTGAATTATTTATACATTTGGTACTATTATATAGATAATGGATACAGTAATTAGATCTGAATTCAATAAACCAAAAAATTATTAAAGGCACCGGATGTGATGCTTAAATGAAATGGATGCTAGCTCTAAGCTCTGGCTCCTTCATATAAGCAACCGAGAGTTGCACACCCCCAGGTACATTGGAGCTCGATCTGGACTCAGGACACCTTCGCGTCACTTTGGCATTTCACAGGTGATCGTACCTTCGGTCACAAACACATGACAAGGGTGTACTGCTTACTGTAGGAGTGGGAGGCAATGGGAGTAGTCCAAATGCAGGGGGGGATACTTCCGCAGTCTGTAGAACCGTGTCTACTATATCATTTTGTAGCACATCTCTACTACCAACTTGATAGCGCAGTGGCTCGCTTCGCCTTCGGCAAGCGTCTGCCTCTCTCGCGTGGAGCCACAATGGGATCGCGACGTGCCCGTTGTCTATAGAGTCTGAAGGACTTCGGTGATTTCAAGAAGGACGTGGTCTTCATAATCTGAGTGTAGTTGTAGGTTTGTTTGTACATGGGGTGGTGTATGTGGTGTTGAGTGGGTGTGCCTATGTATGAACATATGCTATAGTTGTACCCATGACAGGTGTTAAAAAAAAACTTATAGAAAACAGAGCAGATTGTGCAATAATTCGGCCGACTACCAACTTGACGAGCAAAGAAGGAATTCACAAGCACCCTGTGTACTTCGGCCTGCGCTTGAGTTGCAATGACTGGTGCTCGTCAATCTTCATAGCAGGCTAGCTGTCACCACACACATCTGCTTACTGGTAGAATCGTCGATCAGTCACCAATTATCTAGGAGTATCTGGTAGTGCAAGACTCTGCTATCACGGCAGTTGGTAACTTGATCTTTGAATTCATCCATTAAAAAAGGATTTTGATCTGCAATTATTATGTGTGTTTCCAAATGAATTTCTTTAGCTGGTAGAAATTATATGGATAAGGACACACTTTTAATGGTCTGGGTTCGACTCCCGTGGGACTGAATTAAACATGTCTGCATTATTCAAAAATTAAAAAAATTGGCTGGGGGTCAAAAAAACTTGTAGGAAACATTTTGTTACTTCAATTTTTACTAATATACTATAATGACAATGTCTACATTAATTAGAATGTCAGACGTCCTGCCATGTCGAAGTTATTGAACTCCATGTGTTGTCAATTAAATTTTAGTCATAGATAGCAGTATACTAAGGCTCCATTGGTTGGGAAATAAGTTTGTCTCTACAAAAGGCATTTCATGCATCAAACTTTTTTTTTCTGAAAATATCATGCTGATGGATAAATCTTACTTGGCAGTCGCGTGTCATCTTCGTCGCATCATTGTCCATCCTCACCATCTTTTGGCTGGAGCCAACAATACCAGCTAGCATACATGGATTTGGGGAAAATCATATTAGTTTCTCACCCATTCATGACTACATGCATGCCATCACCCTCCTCGCTTCTAGAACACGCTGTCTTGGATCTCAATGGGACGTCACAAACTATCACGATGACCAAAGGAGTTTTGGACATTGATACTTCTGATTCTTATTTCAAATTCTAAAATTTGTTACTTTCTAATGCATCTGGTGAGCATTTAACATGGAGGGTCCATTAACTTTTGTTTAATGTAAATATTTTATATGTAAATTTTTGTAATGTAAAATTTTGGTCCATTAACACTATTTTTGTAAATTTTACTTGATTTACTTATGTTCTTGTACTAATAAAAGACTTTAGTAACATATTTATGCATTGTACATGAATTCATTAATAAATAATTAAATAATATATCAATAATACAATTTAAATATGATTTCCTCACGGTTGCAAAGTATTGCAGAATTTTTTATAATACTAAACTATCCTCCTACGTTCTAACAAAATATAGCAATATATCGAGATTAATATTCTTTTTGATAACAGCGATAAAGTAACTCTAATCCACAAGACTCCACACCCTAACAACAACAATCAGCCCGCACGTCGATCCGCCCTAGCCCCCACCTACCCCGGAGCGGAGGGGCTGGTCAGATCGACGCCGGCAGCGGAGATGCCCTAGTCGCCCGCTAGAAGATGCTGGCAGCGGATAGAGAAGTAGCCATACAAATGCATTATCTAAGTATGTTGGAAGTCAGAGCTGGATGGATTAAATTGTAAAGCTTATTGATGATATGCAAAAAAAAAAATGTTTTGTGGAGCTTCTTTTATTTCACTTGGATGCTGTAAACTTGAACTTCCAGCTTTACAAGCACATCTTCCACATGATCATGAAATTGTATACCACCCACCATCATTCAAATTACTTATGGCATTGTACTTCAGCACAAACATGTGAGAGGCAACCAATTAAATTCATTGCTGCAGATTTCATTTTCTTGACAGAAGTTTGGTGACCTTGTATAACTCACATTGGATTAACCATGCATTTCACTTCGGCTATAACAGCCTGGTGCTGTCTTTAAAAAGCTACCTTTTTGTGTCATGTGAAAATTATATATTGTAGAGTGTATTTGTCTCCATGACCTGAGTTGAGTACCTTATGAATTTGAGAGAAAATAGAAATTAAGGAATATATTTTTTGCCTACAAAAATCTTCTTTTATGAGGTGCCAGTGATGCATATATGGAAGTCACATTTGTTTGTGTTTATTTTTTTTTTCCTCCAAGCATAGGCAGAGCTTCCAGAATAGAGTGCAATATCATTGTTTGAGTAGTCAACGATTGGCCAGCTGATGGTAGTAGTGAACAAGGGAGGTGCTCATCAAGCTTGACACTGGACGTACCATTCGAAGAAGGATACTGCCAGTACTTAATCATCCATCGGGTCGGGTATGAAACGATAAGAAGGAAATCAAATTAAATTTTATATATTGCTGGTGTTTGAATTCTTCAAAGGCAGCTGGTATTTTATTATGTGCAATACTAAAATGGTGGAGTTTTTCTAGTGTTTTTAGTTAGCAATAAAACACTATCACAACATTATAACCGTCTCTAAAAAAGCTCATTAACAGTGACCATGCTCCAGAGGCGGTATTCTGCCTGCCTCTGCAAACATGTTCAAAGAGGCTTACTGCATAGTGTTAGTGGGTCATATAGCTGTCCTTCCTCTCGTGGAGGGGGTCATTGTTTTCTTCCATTCTCTCTTTTGGTGTAAGCGTTGGATTGAGTATGGTTGTTTTACACCCTAAGATGGATGATTGCAATCTGAAGTTGTATATGTTTTCTTCTGCTAATACAAATTTAGAGAATCTCTCCCACCTTTCAAATGAAATAAAAAAAATTAAAGAGTATGGGTCCGTTTGACACAGCTTCACCGATAACTTCAGAGCTACTCTGAGTTCTTTTATGCCAAACACCACCTTTTCAAAACAGCTTAATGATGAAGCTATTTTTTTTTCTCCCCTTGTAAAGGGATGATTTGGGATGAAGCTTCAAAAAATATATTATCCTAGCTTTATATATTGTAGTAATTTTATTCATTGTTTTATCATGTGAAGCTGTTTTGCCGAACACTTGTTCCAAAACCACTCAACTTCAATAAGAAAGCTACTCGTGAAGCTATTTCACCAACATGAAAAAGAAAAAAAAACTTCAATGGTGAATCTGAGTTGTGCCAAATGGAGCCATAATCCAGTTTGGCCTCTTATATAACCAAGGATCATAGAATCAGAGACTTAGATCGGGCCATTGCTGTTGAGTTTCTTATCAGGGGCAACAAGCACCTACCAGAAACCAGATTCAAAGCCTAAAGCGATGCACTGATTGGAGAATTGTATTTCCCTGATTTTTTGTTCAGTCTTCAGAGAGCAAGGCTTTGCATGCTCGATTCTACATTCTCAAGTCTTCTACATCAGGACTCCAATGCTCTCTTGTCAATGGCAGCGAGACTGCACAGCTGGACCGCGTGGTGCGTGAATCTTGGAAAGAGCAACCCCTAAACCACCCAAACGTCCCACGCCCTGATGATTGGCCTACTCGCTGTATAATCTTCAGCAAGCATATCATACGCCCTGAATGATACTTCCCCTGATGCCTCCTACTCCCAAACATATGCCTACTTTTTTTTATCAATGCACACATCACACATTGTACTGCACAAGAGAAACTTGACACACATTGTACTGATTAATACATATGTATTCAAGTGGATAAAGAAATAGTGTGACGACCTCCCACACTATATATGCCTCTTTAGTATAAATATATGTACCAACGTTTTATGTGCCTCCTCTTGGTTGGCAACTTGTATACATACATATGTATTAATCACGCGTATATGCACACATACATTATTCTAGCTAATAACCCACCATATATAGTGCTTTTTTTTTAGATAATGGATAATAATATCCGACCTCTACATCACATATATATAGTGCTTTTGTGTAGATAAGCATTGTGATCTCTTCGGTTGTTCGTTAAATCGGTACGCATTAATGCATTATAGTATATCTAAATTTCTCTGAAGCACACGACCTCATAAGGCACGACCTTACTGCCATGCATGCCTACCCATTGAAGTTATTCAGCTGCAAATTACAAATGTCAAATTGAAGTTCACGGCTCACGCTTTCACCACGTCTAGAAGACGAGTTCAAACCAAAGTTCACTTTCACCATGTCTACAACACAATAGAATTTGCTTTGGAGAAACTTTGATGGGTTGTAGTGGGCCGTAACAATATGGAGTTCCTTCGATAAATACAGGCGGAAAAAAAGACTCGGCCTGCCCGACGACGACCACCCTCGCCATCCCCGCCGCCAGCGCATCCGGCGCGGCCACGTCCGTCCTGCGACGCCGCCGGTCCGCGCGGCCACCGCCGTCCTCCGCTCCACTCCGCCTGCTCTGCCACCACTCGTCTCCCTAGCTATCCACATCCCACATATATCCAGCGCCGCCACGTCCTGTTGTTGGAGATTGGAGTTGTTGGAGCTGCGTCAATTGTTGAAGCCGAGGAGGTTCTGTCTTGCTTGGAGAAGTTGGGTCAATTGTGCAAGGAAAATTCGATAGCTGTGCTCAGACCACTGCAAAAGGATGGAAGGTGCTCTTGAGCAGAGCACTACAGGTTAGACTTCAGTTTGACCTTTTATTAGTTCCATCCTATTCCTATACATCAGTTTACTTATTTTGTCAACTGTGAGACTGGTATGTTTGTGTTCTTAATGTGCCATGGATACACATCTAGGTCCATATATTTTTTTTCCGAGGTCTTATCTAGGTTCGCAAAACAAAATAAACGGTTTGCGAATCTAAGACGAGACCTCGAGAAAAATTTACAAACCTAGATAAGATCTCAAAAAAATCATGGAGCTACACTGCAATTCACTATAATCTATTTTTTTTTTTAAAAAAAAGTGAGAGATTCTCCACAAAAAAAAAAAAAGAGGCGCTGTAATAATGATCCAATAATTAAACTGGATTAATACTTGGATACATGGAATTGTGGTGTTAGTTTTGCTTTAGGAGGATTAGGCCTAATTGATTTTTATTTGACAATCGATTCTTCGTATTCAAATTGCAGGAACCAGATCTACTAGTAATCTCAGGAAAAAGTGAGTCTTTGACCTCTGGTTGGTGAGTTGAGTAGAAGAAAGCGACGAGCACGAAACAAAGGATGCCGAAGCGATTCTGCAGCAACTGCAGCCAAAGGCTGTGCAAGAGGTGCTGTGAACGTCTTGGTTGTTCGATGGACAAGAACCTTTACCTTGTTCTTGATGACTTTATCAGTGGATACAACATCCGCAAGATGAACTTGCCATCCAGCTCAGATGGAGGTGCTGTGCAGCGCTTGCCTCCAGCTTTATTGTGCATGGTGGCGGAGCGTGGGATTCCTGAGCTCTTCACGGCTGCCTTTGGTGCCAAGATCCTGATGATGCAAGCTGCAGATACTGAAATCTCTTATTGTGTCCCGCTCATCGACGTGAACGAGCTGGAAGGCACGCTTGGCCCTCAAATGAGCTGTCCGTTTCGTCCAATCTTCATTCCCGTCGGCAGCGATAAGCTATTTGTTATAGATGAATTCGAAGGCCCCTTTGAGGTCTGTTGCTTGCTGCCAGTGCCACAACCTGATGCTATTTTCCCTTCCCAGGCTCGAGACCATTGGGTGTGGAAAAAGCTCCAAATGCCGCCATTCAAATCGAGTCTGAATGTCTCTTCCTATGCTGTGGACAACCAGGAACAAACCTTCTTCGTCAGCAGCAAAGGCGACAGTGATGCTACCTTCATCTTTGACATAGAGAAGTCTATCTGGAAACATTACGGCCGCTGGGTGCTGCCCTTCAATGGGCGTGGATACTATGTCCATGACATGGATGGTTTTGTTGGGATATCCACAGACCCGGATACCCTTGGGTACCTTTACATCTGCGACATGACCGAAACCAGCACTAGTGAAGGCTTGTGCCCTTACCCTGATGTGAAGCGTAGCAAGGTGAAGGTGTTCAACAAGAACCCAGCTGAGCACCATATAAGTGTCACTCTCACGTACAGGAACCATTCCAAATTCTGCATTGTGGAATGTGTCTCCCTTGGTACCCTCAAGGCTGATCAGGCGCTGCAGGAGCCAGAAGCCTCATGTGGAAGTTCCTATTTGTATCGTGTGATTACTTTCTCCATCAGGTATGACAAGAGGGGAGATCTGAAAGTTAAGAACTATCGGGTTAGTTGCTATGATGTGCCACGTGAAGCAACTTCTCGTTTCATCGATGCGAATCCTGTGGCATTTTGGCTGTAAAATGCTAAAATCATGCCAAGACTCGGGGGTATAACTCTAGCAAGCCAATGTTTTCATTCAGTGTAATCTCAAACTGTGATCCTGTGGATCCTTCGCTATCTTTTCACTTTTCATTCAGTGTAATCTCAAACTGTGATCCTGTGGATCCTTTGCTATCTTTTCACTTTGCCGTCAATATGTGATTTAATGTGAAATCTCAACTAGTGGTTCAATGCTATGTAAGCTCGGGTGTAGTGTTGCTTTTCTATGCTTTAATTTAAGGTGCAATCTCAACTGTTGATTCAGTGAGTCATGTGATTCACTCTACTGTTTTAGATTTTCTATGTATCAATTTATTGTGACTTACTGCGATTATGTGAAACCCTTGTTTTCATTGTACAGTTTGCACTGACATCGATCCGTTGCTTGCTATACCGAAATGGATTATGTGACGTTGATCTTCCTGAATCTCTCCAGCACTATACATCAGTAAAGTTTCTACTCGGACAGCAGGATCCACAGCCTGTCCAATAGAATGAATGGTAAGCCTGGCTTGGAAGATTTGTTGGTCCCCAAGTTTTTATATATGGGGTTTACATCCATCTGCGATGTTGTATTGTTGTTTTAGCCTGTTTAGTTCGGTGAAACTTTTTAGAGAAATTTTTGGGTCCTTTGTTTTAGCCTATCCAGACGGTCCATGACGTCCTCTGCATTTTCTAGTCTTTCGAGGGTGATATCATGGTTCTTTCTCTCCTCTTCATAGAGAGCCTTCGCCGCTGCTATCTGGCGATGAAGCTGATCTTTCTCTTCATTGCTAAAAGGAATCGAGGTCAATAAGTACCACGGTGAGATTGAGATTAGATGTGCAAAGCGTACTTACTCAGTTGTATGCCTCTTCGGAGGGGGAGGAACTGCCGGACCAGCCAGACGCTTGTTGCTTGAGCCTGCCATCTGATGTTCTAGATCTTGAGAAGAAGGGGGAGAGTTGGAGGATATGAGCGAGATCTGGCTGGTTACTCTCAGCTGAAGGGGTTCGCCTGCATTTATACCAGGGAGACCCTACCGAGGGCGATCTAAGGGGCTATTCGGTGCTTATCTTGAGAAGTGGAAGCGGCCTGGTTTGCCGATTCACATTGGTGAAGATTTTGATGGCACGAGCCCCAAGAAGAAGTTGAGGAGTTGAAACCGTGTCACAGAAAATTCCAGAAGATGGGCCTCGGTGATTTTAGCCTAGTTAAAAGGCCCAGATCCAGCGAGCACGGTCAATTTCAGAGCAAAAGGCATCTTTTACTCTAAAATTGAGGGGGCATATGTTAACACCAAAATTTGGTAGAACCTGGATGACTGGTAAGACCGGCACACCGACCATACGGCAAGGAGTCATTCGGCTAACAGAAAGCAGCTACAAAGATCAGTAGCATTCGAAGCCGCCGTCATTCGGCTAAGGAGCCCGAGTCCGTCCGGAGGAGGAGCTGAACGTGAGATGGTTCGGCAAGACATGAAGCGTCAAGAGAAATATCCAAGACGAGGGCCCACATCACGTGCAATTCCACGACTCCGAGAAGACTTGGAGGACAATGTATCTTAGCTAGATATTTTGTTAGTTATTATTCATAATTAGCTAGATATATCAGTTATTATTCGTAACTAGTTAGGACTCAATAAGCTCAGGGTATAAATATAAGACCCCCGGCATCTGTAACAAGGACCAACCAAATTCAATACAAACAACCTGGCTCCGTGCCTTGGCTCCGGCCACCCTTCGAGTCCAACCGTGTCGCCGATCTACTACAAGAGGAATCATTGACCCGTCGACCTCCGTAAGTACCGCAACCTTGCACCATGTCTAGTATCGTTAGGCGGATTTAGATTATTGCAAGAAGTCTTGTTCACGCTTAGTATCGTCGCGGATTTAAGCTATCGTGAGCAAGAGGGTTCTTTTGTCGATCATGAGCCATTCGGGTGGGCTAAGATCCGCTTAGAGCTAGTTATCGGCTTCATTAGATTCTCGCAAGATTTAATGAATTCATTAAGTTACCAAGTGTTTGCAGTGCTCTTCGCTTATTTATTTAATTATGTTTCACACACTTTTGTCCAATCTAGATTGATGTGGCTCGGCTTTATCTTTTGTTAGATCTAGTTGTCATTAGCTCTTTTAACGTTTATCATTAGCTTGTCATTAGATCTATCTATGCTTCCATAGCCGAAGCTTAGATCAATCTAGGTTGTCACGTGTTGCGGGTTCAGTATGCGTTTAGATCTTGACAGATCGTGTCATCCGGTGGATACTGATCTTTGGGTTACTCAAGAGCTAGTCATCCGGTGGACTAGAGGTCGGTTTAATCTGATAGGTTTTTATGTATGAGTTCCTTCTTCATGGACCCCGATTCGGCAAGCCTGCCGAACACGGTTATGCTTTCATGTATCATGGATGTCTTTAACGATGTTCATAATTTATCTTTATTTTATCTACCATGTTGTCAGTCGACTCGATCCATGCAATAGAGCTTTACGTTAGCACATCATAATGATCGACTTTTATCTGTTCGGACATGTCTTTTATGATCATTCGGTTATTGTTATTGCACTACATTTGTCTATTTGCTTACCGAATGCACTCATGGTTCATCGACAGATAGCTCTCATAGCTATGTGTCTTCACATCTGGCCTTAGAGCCATACATACGGAACTGTCTTGGTCTCACCAGCATGTTCCAGATCTCACGTTTACCTCCTTGTCAATTAACAGTCAAATTGATCGGCACGCCTTCGATTCAAGACGCCCGGGCAGGGTAAAGCTAGCTATTCCGGCTTGTCAGTGTGCGCGGCAGCAAGGAGTAGGATCTTTGTGCCTACAACTATAGCAGCCTAGCAAGATGATTCCTGAAGGCTTGTACACGGGCATGAACATGCAGCATAGCACCTCTCAAGACATGACACGACACGGCATTCAGACCTCGACCTAAATGATGGGTGTGTTTTAGTTGGTGAAATATTTTGGTTTCGGCTACTGTAGCACTTTTCGTTTGTACTTGGTAAATATTATCCAACCATAGGCTAACTAGGCTCAAAAGATCTCGCACTTTTCTGCTATACTTTGCAATTAGTTTTTTTGTTTATCTACATTTAATGTTTCATATATGCGTTAAAAGATTTGATGTAGCACTTTTTGGCAACTAAACATGGCCGATGTAAGTTCAACCCCTCGAGGCCAGCGAGTTCATATTCGGCGGCAAACATGACATTGGAAGTTTTGTCATTTCCTTGAGCATGCTAGACACATGCTTGTTTTGGCCAATTTTGATCCAATAGGCCGAGGAAGCCGCCCTCCAAAAGCCCAATTCATGGGGCTTTCGGCCTAGTACAAACTACCTAGAAACACCAGCTTGCCTAGTAGAAACAGCTTGAAGATAAATAACTCTTTGCTAATGGTCGTAGATAATATTAAACATTATTCATCAATCGAAGACCTTTTGAAAACAAGAATCAATCGAAGACACCTCAAAATTTTGATCAAGGATTCGAAGATGCCAATAGATCCAAATCTCTTGAGGTGGGACAGCAAAGGTGATTACATACGTACCACAAGATTAAAGTTATCCTGTCTTGGTTGTTTGAAATATGGAATATGGTCTCAAGTCTCTATAAAAAAAAGTGCGGTAGCAGATCTGAATGAAATAAAGAATACTAAATGTCCCTGATGTGATTCTTAAGTTATTTGGATTGCTCTAGGGTCCAGCTCTATTATATAAGCAATCTGTGTCGCAGCACATCTGAGCACCACCTTCTCTTCACTTTGGCTTTTTCCTTGATCTTTTTTTTCCTTCCACAACTAATGGTGGCTTGGGACACACAAATGACTGTAATGCTTGCTATAGGAGTGGGAGGCAATGGGAGTAGTCCAAATGCAACATCCAGTTGGCTGCTCAAAGCTTTGGCCTCACTTTGTGCTCTGTTTCTGTCACACTTTACCCTCATATTTTGGTCGTGTGGTCCTTCCACCTTGGTGCCTACCGCTCTGCACAGTTTAGCCGGCACCTATCTCAACATGGACAGTCATTGCAGAAGATCTCACTAGAGACAAGACGGATAGCACAAGACTGTCATAGTCACCGAACAACCATGATCAGTTTTTGCAACACTCATGTGCACGGCGGGCACTCTGATTTGACGGCTCTACAACAAATTCATTCTTAAAATGTGGACTCAATTTGATCATAATTCTTGTTGCTTGTCAATATGGAACCATGGGAACCGCTGTGCTTTTTTGATGGAGGCCATCCTAATGCAGTGTGTAAGTTGCTGATCGGCAAGAGCTGCAGCTAAGGGTGTGTTTGGTTCGTTTCTTATGCTAGCCTGGCTACCAAAATTAAGCCAGGCTAGCCTTAGCCTAGCTCTATCAAGTCATGGTTTGTTTGTTTGGTTGACTGATATGATGAACCTGGCTAGGACAAGTTTGTGCTTTTGGTTGGTTGGATTGGTTTGCATATAGTCACCTTTTCCTTGAAAGGGTGAGTTCACCCCTTTACCAGACATTGTATCAAACACTTGGTGGGCAAAAGCAATGGCGGACGAAAATGAGCACACATACGCATGTACACTCTCTCCCAAAGTCCCCATCGTGTATAGGAACAGGGAGCACACATATGCATGAGCTAGCCATCCATGGACGCCTAGGCCACTAGGGTGAGCTGCGCGGAACTTCATCCTCCACACGGGCCATGGCAGCGCACGCCCAACCCGGATTGAGGTGTCGCGGCTCGTGAACTCGAAGCAACTGCAACCGTGAGAACACCTGCCGTAACACGCTGATCCATGGCGAGCTGCCGCAGCAGCGGCAGCAGCACCACCACCTCCTACGAGCACCACCACCACCACAACCTCAGTATCGCGTGCGAGCAGAGGATCCACGTCAGGGCACCACCACCACGGAGAGTTGTCGCATCTGCATCTCCACCCATCGTAAGGCGGCCTTCAGATCCGCCTTCGGCTTCATGTCCGACCCCGACTCGTGCCTATTGGTCCTAGGGTGTATGGTTGGCTACGATGGGCCAGGTTCCAAAGGTTGTACACGCAACCAAACTCCTCAAAATTGGCCCAGGGAGCCATGGCTATGTTTGTGCAGGCAACCAAACACACTCTAAGCAACATGGCCTGGGCTCGGGTTGTGTCTCATCAAGCTGCCTTGCTAGTGTGTATTGGTGGCCTAGCTAGGTCTAGGTCATGTACGGTTCTATTAAAAAAGTGTGTGTCTCTTTGTAAAACTGTGATTGTGTTAGATTTGTATGGGTTCTAAGGTCCTTCTTTCTTCTTAATATAATGATCCTCCAACAGGTTCAAGAGCATGAAAAAAAATCCTCCATCAAAAACAGAATAGTTTTAATCCATTCCAACACAATAATTGGGGCATGGTATTGAGCTTTGTTTTAGAAAATGGCTTATTCTGGCCTTGTCATGCCCAAGCCAGAGGCTGATGTGACATTGTATTTATTAGGACCCATATACATACTAATAATAATGCCTCTCAACTCCGGCCTCTCATTATATACCCTTCAGGGCGTCCCCAGCGGAACTAGCGAAATCGCTAGCTGAGTTGGTGTGAGAAAATATAAAAAAACAAGCAGGGCTGCGCATGAATGAAAGTGGGCCAGCTTAGCAGTGGCTGCAGTTTTCTGGGAACCCGTGCGAGACTAGCGACGAGGAACTCGCTAGCGACGTGTTTTTTTACTGCTTCTCTCCTCCACGTCGGATGAAATCGCTAGCAAGCCGGCGAAATCGCTAGCCCGTTGTGGGCGCCCTCACTTTGAGACACATCAAATCGGTACTCTACTATGAGAAAGTATCTTGGTGCAGCGTAGGCATGACGAGGTGCCTAATTGCTACATTACACATAGCAGTGGAGTCAAATGTTGAGACTCATTTTTACAACTCTAAAATTAGGATTTAGAGGCCTTAGGATACCAAACATAAATCGTTGCAAGTCCACAGCTAGAGTACCATGCGGGAGATGAGCCTGGTCAAACCTTGAATGGGACTTGCTATCAATAGCTTGCTGCTATAGTAGACTAGGTGATGAGGACACACACCGACCCAGTCCTCGAATTTGCCGAACCTTTCGCAGCATAAGATAAATGAGAATATGATTTTCTGAATTTGATCTCCACGCGTTTTCTAGTAGGCACAGTTTAGTTGTGGATCAACTATAGCAGCCAAAGGATCTGTCGTTATATATACCATTACTGATTTAACAAAAAGTAAGCATATAATTCTCTGCAGAAATGCATCATTAATTTTCCAGCTCTCCCATAGTGGTTGTGAGTACATTTCTTTAGTAGTCTCTATTGACCTCAATAACTCTTATAACCACCATATATATTCTCAACTTCTCATATATACTATATATTTACAAACATCCAAATGCGACTTCAGCTTATTAAACTCGACATACGAAGTGATGAAGGATACCAAAAGTTAGAATGCTTATAATTATGCAAATTCACAGTGTGGATTACAAGTCCAAGACAAATCAAAATAGGAGAGAACACAGGAGCTGTAGCGCAACAACTAGGTACCTCATAAAACGGTGAACCTGCTGAAGAAACGCAACCTATATTGTAGGTGCATATGTATTGGTTGTCTGTTTGTTTCAACACTAATTTCTGTTTTCTCCATCTCCATTCTCATGCAAGGTCCTAGCTTGTGTTCCATGCTCCCAACTGTACTCATCAATCTTTCTTAGCTTCCTAGATCCCTCACTCACGTTGTCTTGTGTTCTGCCGACTGCCTCCAAAGTCCAAACACATGTTTGAACTCTGAACTCCCATTTTCATACTTTCAGTCTAAGTATTTGTAGAGCATTGGTAATTTTTCTGTCCCTTTCACCTTTCGCAGTTGGCACATTACTGGTTCATGTTTTTCTGTGGATGCATGTATTACTAACCAAGGACAGGACTTAAGATTATTGTCCATATTAAAATTATTATAGGAGTCAGATGCATATGGAGAACAGAGGATCCAACCCGTGGAATCCCCGTTGCTACTCAAAGTATCCCGAGAAGTAGTCTTTGAAGTAAAAACATAAAAAAATACAATCCAAACCAAGAAGTTCTATTTGAATGCAACATATATAACAGAGCACCTGGTGCAAACAATTCTGCTAGTTGAATTTTGTCATAAATTCAGTGATACCAATAAAAGTCGACTATTGTAAATGTTTTAGGATTTATATACTCAGAATAGTTAAATGCATGAGAGGATCAGAAGCTCACATGATCGACTATTGCAAATGTTTCCGGATGCATTAACACATAAATTCCGTGATACCAATGAAGGTCGACTATTGCAAATGTTTCCGGATGCATTAACACAGCCAGTAGTATTTGTGATACAACAGCCAGTAGCACTGTTAATTGATCAGAAGCTCCATGACCGACTCGTCTATATATGTTGGCACCCACATTTCATACTTTCAAGTCTTGACATTTTCCCCATGTCATGTCCCTTTCAGGATTTACTTCGCAACTGGGAGATGGTGTATATGTAGCTAGCTAGCACTGTTGGTTTTCGGTAGATTTGTATAGCTAGCTAGGAGATGGAGGCATTGGGAAAACAGAGCATTGTTCCCTAAGGCATTGATGTGCTGCTCAGCTCAATGTTCTCAATCCGCGGGCAGCAACTTCTCGTTGAGATCCAGACAATGATGCATGCACCGGTGATAAAACATACAGTACTGAGATGCCTAGGAAGGGTAATGAGCATTGCAGAGCTCGGTGTCCTGAAGCCGCTGCATGCACGACCTATCAAAGCACACGCGAGCACAGCTTGTTTGCCAAAGTATCGGCACTACCATCACATCTTGTACTCAGTTTGCCTGTTGGTCTACTAAATAGGTCTAAAAACCTTAGCTTCCTAGCTTAGTTATATATCGACTAAATGAATCCATCCAAATTAAAGAAAAACAATTGATTTGTCGATCTTGCAGACTCATCTGACTATTTCCTTCCAAAAATGGCTTTTCGGCGAATTGATCGTTATGTTCCGGCAGTAGTTCTTTTATTGATGGGTGATGAACTGGAAAGTGTAAATAAGGAACACTGCTTGGTCAAATGGAAAGCTACAGCACGTGCAAAAGAACTAGGTGGGTTGAGAATCGATGAACTGGAGCTTTTCACAGTTGTGCTGCGTTTAAGATGGTGATAGCATAAGTGGACAAATACAAGCCGAGCTGTAATCGTGCAATTTCCTGTGGCTTTAGATTTCAGGTGCTAGTGGTTTTTCAGAAAAGTTTTTTTCCCTAGAGCTTTTTTGCTCTCTCTTTTAACTATGTTAGGGGTAGCCTTCTCGCTCTCTCTTTTTCTTGTTTTTTCTTTCATCGCCTTGGTGTTCGTGGAGTATTTTGTTTCTGATTTCTCTTTTTTTTTCGAATAAATTTTCTCACCAAAACTCTTGCTGAGAGGTTGAGAGAAATAAAATTCTGTCACGCAGACATGAAATATTTAATATAACACTGAAGAAGTTACATGAAAATACTTCTAAAAGAAGGAAATAATAGCTCCAATGCACACCAGAGTTGCAGTGGTGGTAAGTGTGTGCCTATATATATGATGTTAGACTTTGTGTTTTAGATTCCTTCCATCCTAGGGCACCAGGTTCGTCTATCTTCGACTATAGTGGAATACATAATATTACTGTGGAGAAGTGGATGAGTACATATATGAGCATGAGTACGGCTTGTGATATAATTCTAGTCGTGCAGTTGTCCGTCAAGAGGATATAGAATGTAGTAAGAGCGAACAAATGCATACAGAATCAAGTCGTGTGCCATTGGAACTGGTGGCATCAGGAGAGCACGGCCGGACCCTGACTTCAGACTAGTAGTATACCAATGGCGATATAGAATGGGAACCAGAGCCATCTGAACTCAGGTGACATCAGGATCAGGAATTTCTTGTGGTGCATAGCTAATTTAGCCTTCAGCGATGATATATAGGCATGGTGCAGCAGAACGCAAAGATGCATTTATATTTCGTTGTAAATTGCTTGGCTATGGTGCTCCAATCCACCATCCACGGCGCAAGCTGGGTCCCCATTAGCTACAATCGGCCATCACATACAGATCAAGAAGCACCGACACGGGCGTGCGCGATCGATGTAATGTCAGTATGTCAGAGTATGAACACGCTGTTTTCTAGATCTATGTATTACTAGCCAAGGGCATGACTTAAGATTGTCCCTAAAAAGGTTTGTAGGAATCAGATGCATAGGGAGAAACGAGGATCGACCTGAATCCCCAGTGCTACTCGAGCGGATCCAAATTGAGCAGCAGTCTTTGGAAAAGAACATAACAAACACAATTGAATAGACAATTGATCTGTCATATGCTGTGGATCCAATTGACTACATCTAGATCAAATTAAAAAGAAAACACAATTGATCTGTCATGCTGTGATTTAATAATACAGAAAGGAAGTCACATGCAAACCTTGGCACCCTGTCTCGGTTACCACCAAATTGAATGTTTCCAAATTAAAGAACAGAAACAAAAGGTTGGTTGTGGAGTGGTTTAATAATACAGAAGACATGCATCTGAATAAATTATAGCAATGCGCACCCTGTGTACCCTGTGGTATTTATTGCTCAACAATTCTACTTCCTCTGCACGCCCAAAAAAAAAACTATAGTTTCTCTTAATGAAATGCGTACCCTGTGGTATTGTCCAGAAATAAAAAAAAAAAGGTATTCACTAATCAGAAGTTCCATGCCTATATATATGATGGTAGGCTTGCGCATTGCATCCCAGGATTCGTATATATCTTCGGTTGTAAACTCAATCGAATAGACAACAGGATGTGTATATACCGAAGACATTCGTGTGTGAAAATTAAGTATTGTACAAGCATGAAGAGGGGTTGTAATGTAATCCGTGTCGCAGTTCGTCAAATCAAGAGGATATACAAAAGCAAGAGGGGTCATAACACATACTCCCCGTGCCTGGCCGCTTGTACTGTCGTAATTCCCAACTCCAGTGGTGCCCATCTCACAAATTTCAAGGGCCCAACAAGACAATAAGGGCTCGCAATCTTATATTTTAATACGATGATTGAAGTATATAGTACCATTCATAAGAGATAACTTGCAGCATATATTTAGTTCATGAAAATGTAACAGTACATAAAAGAAATATTAAATTCTTGAACTGCTAAGCCCTATCCCTAAGGCCCCTAATCCTGCTAAGCTATACTCCCTCCGGCCCCAAAATGTTTGTCGCTACGCTTCCCCAAAAAATAACTTTGATAAATTATATGTTTAAAAGTATTAATATTTATCATATATAATTAGTATCATTGAAAGATCTTTTGAATCTAGTTTTTTTAACAAATTTATTTAGAGAGACAAAAGTTGCATGTATTTTGTACAAACCAAGTCAAACTTGTAGCACAAAAACCAAAAACGACTAACAATTTGAGACGGGGGGGAGTAATTGATAAACTGAACTACTCTGTACAAAGAACATGAATTGCAATCAAATCCATCAGTAAGTCACTTACCGTACAGTGCCAACAACCAACCACGTTGGTCCCTAGACGGCTGCTCACTCGCACCGCGCTGCACGTGCCCTAGCATGGCAAGTACCTGACACAGTTACCACACGAGGTCCAGGCAAAGCAGTAGCCGAGGCCTCCATCACCCTAGCGACCGAGCCCTCCTCCCACCACTAGTGGGGAAGGGGCATGGATAAACCGCATCTGGGTCGAGAAGGGGAGAGGAGCCACTGCCATGAGGAGGTGGGGCCCCATGCCACCGCCCCACCACCAGGAGGAGCTGCCCATGTGCCACGGTGGTGGGGAATGGGGGCTCTATGACAAGGAGGGCACACTGACGGTCCGCTATCGTGATCAAGAAGGGGAGCGAATTCATTGGGATGTGCAGGTTCCCCGTGCTGCGGGCATACCCATCGGGTGGAGCTGCTCATCATGGCGCCGCCGCTATCAAAAAAGGGGTAGCTGGTGGTGGTGTTTGCTAGATCCGCCTTCCTACGCCGTCACCTAGAATCAGGCCTCCTTGCGCCATTATCAAGAGGCCCACCAGATCCAGCCTCCTAGCGCTGCTCCCGCCAGATCTAGCCTCAATATGCACCATTGTAGAGGGCCCGGGAGGGGACCAAGAGGGGCGAACTTGGGACGGAAGGGGAGGGCGGCTCGGGAGGGAGGGAGTAGGGCTCCAATGTGGGGGAGGAGGAGGAGATAGATTAGGGAGAAATTGCGCCGGCCGGCTTGAGTGCGGGGGGAGAGAAAAATAACAAGAAAATAAACACAAACTCTAGCTAGGCCAGTTTTTTTTGGAGGCAGACCTTATAGTGTGCCGCCTAAAAACGGGTTTATGGAGGTGAACAACATAAGACGATCGCCTCTGAAAATAGCCACCTCCTTAAATCGACTTTTGCCGGGCGGCAATTGTTGTTGTGTTGGTAAATAAAATGACCACCTCCGTTAAGCATCGGGCATTTTTCATGGTGGATCGATTTTGTGACCGCCTCGCTAATGTTTGGGGAGTGCCTCGTAAAAAAACATTTTTGTAGTAGTGCAAATCTATCAAAAATATTCAGATGCAAAATTTAACATGAATCTGTGGTGGCTGTTCCATTTTTGGTTTAGTGGATGCAAGCAAAGAGGACTTTTGAAATGATGCCTACCGAAATGCCCTAGATGGCCTCCTGTCTTGTCTTTGTCGGAATTGTTTGAAATAACAACTATGGTTTCGAAAAAAAGGAATTTGCAGTATTGTAGAGTGGTAGTACACAAATTTAGGTATGACGGGAAAGAAGAATATTAAATGTCCGGGCTGTGAATCTTGAGTGAAACTGATTGGCCCACGTTCGAACTCCTTTATGTAAGCACCACTCCCACCTTTTTTTGAGCAGTGTCCACCTTCATAACATGGCCAGGCTTTGCCTTCGTGTTATTTTTTTTTTTTTTTCACAAGTAATGATATAGCTTCAGACACCAAAATGAAACTAGTGTTCTCTATAGAAATGGGAGGCAATGGGAATAGTCCTGATGCAATATTCTCACAAGGATGCAGATGCTTCTATCCCAACTGCATTTAGTTTAATTGAAGAGTCGCCCTCGCGATCAGTTGTGCTAGTAGCCTATTGCCTTTGAGTTCTGATCTGTTTGCCAGACACCTGTATCTACTTATGCACCTGGGGAAGAACAGACTGTAAAATCAAGTGCGGGGCTGAGCACTAACTACCGTCTATTAATAGAAGTAAATTTATGCACACCACTGGTTTGCCCGATAATATTATATAAAACGTGTAGGCCTATGATTAATTAGTGTAGTACCACAAAGCCTTTGGAGCATATCTATTATATAATTGTAATAGTGTTTGAAAACCTCAACATGCTTACCAAACTGACCTTATTATGACGTCCACGAATAAAGAGAAAAAAGTCAACACCTTTCATTCTTACGACCATCTAAATGAGAGGATTTTAAAATAAAAGATCCATGTCAATAATAATCTAGATGATCGAGTTCATAATTATATAATATAAGAAAAGCAAAAACAATCTGATTCCCATTGAGACGTGTAATTTTAAAAGAAACCAACCCTACTATTGTAGAGGGTTTTAGAGCAGGCCACTTTTGGTTTCTAAACAAACAACACTATTACTGTAGAGGATTTCATCTGACAATGCATCACAGTTAATCTGGCTTTCCAGAGGCGAGTCTGTTGACCAACTTTTGTTAATCCTGTTAACAGAGGTGAGCCACTTAAGCCGCCCACCTCTGTTTACCCCATTTACAGAGGTGGGTTAAGTAACGAAGCCAGCAGCACATTAACTGAGGAGGCCACACCAGCTCGGGAAGCGAAGGTGAGGGAAGGGGATGATGAATCGGTATAGATCAAATGAGTAGCTACTTATCAAGATTTTGTGTCGATTTGTTGATGAATCTGGATTCAGGTGAGTGTGGATCGGATTAGAGTGGAAGGAGGGAAGGTAGGTGCATCCAGTTTAAGGTTCGTTGAGTGGATGCAAGCAAGGACACACGACATATGGCTTGTACAGAAATACCCTCAAAGTCCTTTTTTTCTTGTCTTTATCAGAATTATTTCAAATAAGGAGTATGATCTCATTAAAAAAAGTGCAGATGGCAAACAAGCAGTACGCTAAGTAGGTCTCAATTAAATGTAGAATACTAAATGACTTATCTTTGATTCTTCAGGGTTATATGGATTACGCAAGCAAGGCTCCAGGTCCATCATATAAGCAATCCACTACCATCACATCCAGCACCACCTTCTCTTCTCTTTGGCTAGCTTTTTCCTTAGATAGTGTTATATTTTGCCTTCCACAACATTAAAACACAAAATGGCAGCTTCAGACACAAAATGATAATAGTACTTGCCATATGAGTGGGAGGCAGTGGGAATAGTACCAAATCGCAAGAACATCTATGATGCAGTTTGCTTGTTTGGCTCGTGAGCAGACACGGGCTGCATCGAGTTACCTCCACGGCTCCAGATCCTTCGTCACCAACGGGCCATTCTTACCGGGTGTCTCCACGCCGTCTGCAGTTGCATTCGCCGTACGAGGTCGTGGTCTCCTCCAACCAAACTGGTGCCATCGTATGAGGTCACGTTCGACATCCGAGCTGTTCTTCCTCCTCCCGGCAGATGCCGCCGCTATGGCGCAGCGGGAGTGGGGTGGCAGTGAAGAGGCGGATGAAGCGGGGGCTGTGGCGGAGACGGACCTAGAGGGAAGCAGTACGTAGTAAATTTGGACTATCTCAGTGTATATAGCTATACTAATAATTTTCTGGTGCTGGTCAATGAACTCGCACTCTTGCAGTAACTAGAGTATCATTAGCAGGCATAATCATTAGAAGTTTATTACAAATATTTAAAACTAATAAGAAGATCTCAAACTTGTTTTCTCTCAAATTATTTATTTTTCTAACACCTTACACATACAAAATCATTTCCATAGGAATTTTTTCCATGAATGATGAACGAAAACCGTCAGGAAAAGAAACAGAAACCATCATGCTATTCTGTAAAGATAACCGTGACAAATGAAAAAGTGAGGGTCTGGCTGTCAGGGCAACCGTCGGGGTGGTGTTAAGCATAATGCTTTTCATTCTTGCTACTGCATATACAATTATATAGTAATACATTTGTAACACCCGGTTTTAAGAACAAAACCAGATGAAGCTATATGTGAGCCCCGAAGTCAAATCTCACGATAGTTTACAAATAGATAGTAGTATCAATTCACAATGCTTAAAATATAACGAGCAGGAAAATAACCTCAACTAGCGTAAATGAAAGACACTCTGATCTTCCGGTGTAGACTCCACAGGGACCGACTGACTGTTGATCCCTAACTTCCTCCTGAGGTGTGGGGGAAATAGCAAGGGTGAGTCCATGTCGAACCTCGCAAGCATAGCCAGGGGGTTTAATGAGGCTCGTCGGGTCGACACCGCCTTAACCTACGGTTGCTTTTAGTGTAAGTCAAGTTTTAAGCTTAAGCATAAAGGAATCCCATCATCCCATTAATCACAAGTGTGAACAGATATAAACATCAATTTAATATCAACAACATAATAAGCAAGTGATTCTATTCATAGATGTCTCCAAGGCCGTTCATGACCGCGAACACGGCTGTTATAACAGTTTTTTAACTCTACGCAGAGATGTACACTTTCACTACGGGTCATGGTTTTCAGGGCCAGAGAAAACCACATAAAGCCTTTCAAAGGGGTTATCTAAATATGCCGGATAGCGATAGGGCTACAACCCATTATCTTCCGCTTCGGTAACCACCGACACAAGTAAACACTATCCCCCTCGAACGACTAAAGCCGAGAGCCATGTGACCCTCATAGCTGTAACATCGATATCCCGGATGATCACAAATGAATAAGTCCTTATGGAGAGTTAAGAGCTTCATAAATAAACAACACAAGCTCTTTCGCGCCCTATGTACCATGGCATCAACAACTACTCATATCATGATTTAATCCATAAAGCAAAAAGTAAAGGTTTGTTGGTTGAGCGCTATAGCAAATTACTACCCAATGCATATACCCATAGGTGTCAAGGATCAAGTATTCAAAGACTAAGATAATCCTTAATGGCAATCAAGGAGGACACATGCATCATGAATTATTAATTAAGGTGAATAGGACATCAAGGATGATCCCAAGCTATACTTGCCTTAATATCGATCCTTCTTCAATTCCAAAGCTCCAAGAGAAATCCTTCTTGAATGTCAACTTCTTCCGTGATAACCACGCCAAGATCACCGCTCTACTCGATTCAAATCAACAACACACACGCATATGGAGCCAAGCATGCATAACAAGCAAGTCTACAATTAGAACAGTACAGCAACAGAGATAAAATAAATTTAAAAGTTTATAAAACTAATCTATACGTCGCTACGATTACACAGACGTAAAGATCACTGAAATCAGAGCTATAACAATGAAGTTACGAATTAAACAAGCTAAACTTTAAGTTTACAAAATAAAATAATATGAGAGAGAGGTCCAACAAGTATCACGTCCATGATAAAGGTGTATATGGAATGTATTTCAGGATTTGTTTACCAAAGAAAACCGGCCGCAAGTTGCATGTGATGTGATGATGGTGTCAACAAGCTACAAGTTCAAAACAGGAAGGCATGGCCGGCTGCTAGGTCTGCTACTTTGCTGGCTAGTGATATTTGTATATGTATAAATCATGTATTTCAAGATTTATTTTTCTCAAGGAAAACGGCAAGGAAAACACATGATGTCATCATAATGTCATCAAAGCAAGCTAGCAATCGGATCAGCTTGTTGGATGATGATGAACAGAGGACGCACGGCAAAGAACAGCTAGGCGTTGTCCACCGGCTCTGAGGATAATGAAGGAGATCGATCATGGAGTACTCACCAAGCGTGTTCGAGTTGGCCAGAGAGGTCTTGCTGGCCGGAGCAGCTTGTACGGGGGCATGCTGTCAAGCAACAGTTGACTGATGATGATCAGAGCGAACATGCATTGATGCACGAACCATATGAGCTGTGTAGATCAAGATCACGTAGACAAGAGAGATAAGAGGGAGCGTGTACGCTGAATTTCTCACCGGCAGAGGCAAGATGTCCATGGACAGCTTCATCGTGTGGTTGATGATGATGGCCCCAGATGAAACACAAACGGTGGCAGACGGCGACAACCTCGATGCAGAACTCCAATAGCAGGTTGCTGCAACGGCGGCAAGGCAGCAGTCGACGTCAAAGGCGGCAGCGGGTGGTCTTGCGTTCTCGGCGAGATCGCGATGTGGTTGCGGCGCGAGAGGCTAGGGCAAAACAGCGGCACGGTTGCGGCGGCCGCAGGTCCGAGCTCGGCGAGATCGTCCGGATGGTGGCGACGCGAAGCAGCTCGGGCAGAACCCTCAATGGCGGCTAGGGCTTCCACGGTTGCTACGGCAGTGCTCGAGGAAGTCGAATAGATTGGAAATTCGAGCTAGCCTTTTATAGACAGCCCTGGCGTGCGGTTTGCACCAGGTGCTGGACGGGGCGGTCTACGTCTACGTAGCCGGGTCGGTGTTGAGTTCCACTCGGTCACGTCCTCAAGGGGCGACGCTGACTGAGCATCAACAAGCCAAGGAAGATAGGCAGCAGCGCTGCACCGGCGTGCTGGACTCACTCGGGTCCAAGAAGAGAAATAGAGCACCGGCCGAAAGGAAAAACCACACGGCCAAGAGAAAACAGGGAAAAGAAAATTTCCTTTTTTTTTATTTGAATTGCTTTTCAAATGGAATTTGAAATCCTTTTTCAACTTTCAACAAAAACCAACCATCACAAAATAAATCCAATGCACCAGCATGAATACTCCAACCATGTTCCTAAGCCTATGATAAATTTTAATTTTAATGAAAAATATTAATTTTCCTACATTTCATGAACACAAAAATTCATAATTAAGTCAATTTAAAACTATTTCAATAGAGCCAAAATTTGGGGTGTTACAACATTAGTCTGAAATAAAAGATATTTTTCCTAGAAAAAAATAAGTATAGTAGGTACACACATGTCCATAGCTTTAGCAAAACGCTCCGTAGTACTTGTCCATTCACGATAGTAAAGGTGTATTATATGAGGAATATGAGTCCCACCACAGCCGAGCACCACCAGCGTGCTTCTTCTTCTTCTTCTTCTTCTTCCTTCCACATGTAATGGTAGCTTCAGCCTTCAGACCACACAGAAACAGAAGTAGTGTGCATGCTATAGGATTGGAAGGCACCGGGAGTAGTCCAAATATGCAATAAACCAACTTCGACGCATTGCGCTCAGCTGGCCTCGTTTTGCAATCTGTGTTGTGATAACGTCAGTCTTCGCGCTCGGCTCATGCCACACTAGCGCCTTCGAAAGAACGCACTACTGCAGAGACAGATACATGGTGCCTGTTTGGAGAATTAACCCTTAGGCTAGTTTGAGTGCTAAATTTTAGTCCTTGAATTAGCCCTCTAAAGTTTAGCAACACAGTGGCCGAACTGTCTTACCTCTATCGTGCACTGACGTTGTATGTAGAAACTATCTGGGGGCACGGCATCCTTTTTGATCTGCATTTGGGTTCGTGCATTACACGTTACTTTCTTTTTCTGATCTACTGGAAAAAAATAATCTAGAAGACTTCGTTACAAGCTGACAGTGTTGAATAGACATGTACTGCATAATGGAATATTATTAAACCTTCTCTTCCCTTTGGCTAGCTTTAATTTTCCTTAGATAGTGTAAGATGTGATGCCAGATCAAGGCTCAGAGCTTACACACCTTGCATGCTTTCCGTTCCTTTTTTTTATCATTCCTGGGATATACGATGGGATCAAGACGCCTGCGCGCACGGACGACAGAAGGCTTGCACAATGCAGCACAGCACCTGTGCGTGCACGACACGACGCTGAATTCAGACCTGGACCTTAACGATGTTCAACGTTACCTCGACGCCGGCGAGTTCATATTCAGCGGCAAACATGACTTTTGCAGTTTCGCCATTTCCTCGAGCATGCCTGACACATTCTTGTTTAGGCAGATTCTGATCCAATAGCGGGGCCTCCAGAAGTCCATGTCATGGGGCTTTCGGCCTTGTAGAAACTAGAAACACCAGTTTGCCTAGTAGAAACAGCTTGAAGATAAATAACTCTTTTTTAATGGTGGTAGATAATTAATAAACGTTATTCGTCAATCAAAGACTCCTTTTGAAAACAAGAATAGATTTAGGCCCTGTTTGGTTCTCAGGGACTAGGGACTAGAGACTAATTTTTAGTCCCAATTAGTCCCTAATTTACCAAACACTAGGACTAATAGACTAATTTTTAGTCCCACTAATCCCTAGTCCATTAGGCCCTCTTGAGAGTCTAATTGGGACAAGTTGGGAGAAAATTCCAGCCCATGCCCCCTGTCTGTCTCCATCCACTCGTTTCCCTGCCCGAGATCCGCTCGCTCGCCATGCGCCGCCGCTAACTTCTCTCCCGTGAGATGCGCATGAAGCCATGCGCCGCCGCTAGCCGCTTCCCGTCGGTGCCATGGCGCCGCATGCGCTAGGGTCGCGGCGCTTCGCCGCGCTCACAGCTTCATGGCGCCGCCATCGCAATCGGTCACCGCCACCCAAACCCTACACGCGGGTCGCCGACGCCATGGAGGCCGCCGAAAGCCTTCTCTTCCCCGCCCCGTCACTCAAACCCGCCGCCCGGCACCGCCTCAGTTCCTCCACAAGTCAACGCCGCAGCTCCTCCTCATTCCCACGGGCGCATCCACCATGGATGGCCCTGCCCGCCGCTTCGCCGCCCGGCGTCTCCGTTCCTCCCGCTCCAACTCGTTCCCATGGCACATCCACCATGGAGGCCGCCTCGCTTCGCCGCTTCGCTGCCGGCGCCTCCGCCTCCCCACGCCAGCTACGCCGGCGCCCCCTCCTCCCACGGCCTATCGGGCATGGGCGACCACTACAGCCCGTACCGGAGCGGGATTTCTTCAGTCAAAGAATCGGTTTCTTCCTTCGCCCATCCGCTCGTCTTCCTATCCCGACTACCTCACCGCCCGATGAGTTTGGCCTCTATTCCCAGGCCCCTCCTTCACCCCTTCGCCTCCAGCAGCCAATCCAAATTCCTCACATGCGAATGGAGAACCCGGATTTGAATTCGTGTTGCCTCCTTCCCCAGCCGACATCTTCCCAGACCAGGAGCAGCTACAAGTAGATGGACCTCGTGACGACTATGGCCTTCCTCCGCTTCGCCCTGGCGGCAAAGGCGATCGCACCAACTTCAACCCTCCACGGCCGAGCCGGAGCTCGTATCCGACTGGTCTTATTCCGTCGGGCGGGGAACACAACGGTGCTGGAATCGGCAGTGGTGGCCACAAGGGAAGGGTGCCCATCCGCATTGAAGATGATGAGGGTGGAAGTCGTGGGCCGCAAGGGAAGGGTGCCCATCCGCATTGAAGATGATGAGGGTGGAAGTCGTGGGCCGCAAAGGGAAGGGTGCCTAGCCGCGTTGAAGACAATGAGGACAACTCCGATGACAATGAAGAAGGTGACGACAACGACTTTGATCCACGCTTTCATTCGTAAGCTCCACCTCATGTCCGCAAGGAAATGTCAGCCTAACGATGCATGTGTTAACTAGATGACAATAGACACCTAACCCTGTTGATGCTAGTTGGAGTGCCAAATTAAATGTTGTTTGATGCATGTGTTTGTCTCTAGAAAAATCCTCTAGGACTGTGCATGTGAATTGGTTGATCAACAACTAGCATTAAGTTTGGGAATCTTGCTCACTTCTCAGCTTGCAAAACTTGAGAGATCATGCATCTGATCTACTATTATTGAAGGAAACTCCTTGACTGACCAGCTTATTGTTACCATTTTGTTTCATTAATTTTTCATATTATCACAGCGATGATTTGCATTAGCTGTGTATAGCTAGGGACTTCTTTCTGTTGATCTATTCACAAAAGAGCTCACCTGGTTGTATTTTCTTTCTCTGTTGCAATACCACGAGCAGCACACTGTTATTTGTTAGGTGTCATTGTTACATTCTGGGGTATGGTCAGTAGGAATTGCAGCTGGGAATTGCAGCTTGGTTTTCAATAATCCTCCTGCTTGGTTTTTTTTTTAACTCCTGTTGGAATTGCAGCTTGTTTTTTTTTTTAACTACTGAAACTCTCAACCAGCTATGTACTGTTACAGTATAATTAGCTATCCTGTGAGACATTTCTGTTGGACATGAAGCCAAGAATAAATGTAGCTGTCACCATGTACATGTTATAGGATGGCAACAGTTGAAGTTACCATGTAGCTGTCACCATACCTGATCTGTTAAGCAAACATTCATAGCTGGATTACTTAGAGTACACAAGTGCTGATAGGATTTGCTGACGCTGAACAGTAAAGTTCTCATGCAACTAGAGTGTGCAGTTTTGGAATTTATTTCCGAGATTGGCATCAGATCATTTAGTCATGGCCAATCTTAGACCTGAGTTTCAGGACTGCTGCAGCACAGAGTTCAGTAATCTGAGTAGTGCTATGAGCCTTTGACATGAAAATGTGAACTGATCTGAAAGGAAACTGTTAAATGTGCACTAGAGTGTAGCTTCATTCTTTATTTGCTGCTGTGACATGTACTATATTTTTTTTGTGATGCGGACAACGTGCCTGTACAGCTATGTGATGCCATCTTTTTTTTCTGTTATTATAGAAGGATTATGACACGGCACGTTGGAGTGACCAAAACATATACTATTTCTGTGATCTTTTGTTGAGCAAATGAGGAAAGGCAATTGGAATAGTGGGACAATGACCACTAGAGGTTACATTGAACTTCGAAAGAAGTATTACCGCATCACTAAACTCTGGCATGACACAAAATGTATGAAGAACCGGGTCACAAATTGAAAGACAATGTACCTGTTCTGGCTGAAGATTAGCAGAGACTCAGGATTAGGCATGAAACCCGATGGTTCGATTGATGCAACGCCTGAATGGTGGAAAGATAACACAAAGGTACTTTTAGATCACCACCCCAGCTTCTCTGAAAACAAGATGCTCGCTGTGCTGTGATCTAATAAGTTGTCTTCTTCATCTTTGCATTTTAGGGAACACTAGCAGAGTGTAAGAAATTTCAGAAGGGCAATCCAGCATACTTGCATCTTCTAATTGAGATGTTCCAAGGTGTGGCAGTTGATGGGACATCTTCATGCATCCCTGGACATGATGTTGATGGGTATGACGCAAGTGAGGCTTCTGGGGCTGCTGCAGGAGTCCTGCAAGAAGTGATGCAATGAGTATTTCTAGTCACAAGAGGGCAAGCAGCAGTTCCACTACAGCTGATAGTCCATCTAAGATCTAAGAAATACAAGAGAGCAAACCATTAGTGCCACTACAGCTGAGAGTCCACCCAAGAAAAGCAAAGCACCTTTGCTGAACATGATGAGAGGTTTGATGGACAAGTTCGATGAGGACAGCAAGCTTTCAAATGAAAAATTGGATGAATACAGAAACAGCAAGGCACTTAGGCATATGAAGAAGAAGTAAGACAAGTTTGACCATGTGGATAGATGCTTGACATGGCTAAGGAGTGTGGGGCAAGTGAACAAACAGAAGAGTACTTCATGGCAACAAAATTATTTGAGAAAGAATACAATAGGAACATCTTCTGTAAACTCAGCACACCAGAGTCAAGGTTTCTGTGGTTGAGAAGATGGTGCCAGGGCAGCAGCGGGTGAACCAGATGGCTGTGGTTGAGAGACAAGCGGGAACATCATGGCTGTAGTTTTTTTTTCAAAAAAAAAAAAGGAGATGGCTGCAGTATCTATGATGCCTATAGTAGAGTGTCAGCTTATGTGCTTGTTAAATCTATGATGGCTATAGTATTATGTGATGGATGAACCTATTATCTGTGATGAAATTATCCGTGCTTGTTGAACCTATTATGTGTGATGAACACCTTATGTGCTTGTTGAACCTATTATGTGTGATGAACACCTTATATGCTTGATGATCGATATTCATGAATGGTTAACCTGTGATCTGATGTGGTTTGCTGTTTGTGTGTTCAGGTCCATGATGGTAATGCAGCAACACTTGAGAGAGATGGCACTACAGATTTAAGTGTCAGTGCTAGTTCGTTAACATCACCTGTCTTGTTTCCACATCCACCTGAAGGTATTGCTGCCTTCTATCATCTCTTGATATGTGTGATCAGTTTACTTGATCTATTTTGAACATCACCTGTCTTGTTTTATCCATAAGCTATTTCCAGTTGAGCTAGGTCTGTTAAATATGTAGCAAAAGATAACTTTTATAGTGTTTGTTAACATATAAACATCACTTGTCTTGGTTAATCTTGTCTCTGTAGTTGAACTGCTTGTGATTTTCTAGTTTCTTGCTGATGATCAGTTGACTGTTGCATTTTCTTATAGAACTACTGGACTGTAGTTTAATGCCTTGTGCATTGACTGTGCATGACCATCATCAATCTCTTCCTAGTGCATTGACTGTTATTTGAGTTACTCTGATAAACAACCATGTTAATTTGTGCATTGTGGCTCTGCCCTAATGAATATGATCCTGTCAAGATGTACATTTGGATGTCTGAAACTCTCAATCAGAGTCATTTTCCTGTCAAATGGTAGTAGCACCACAACAGTACAAATATCCTTAAACTGTAGCTCTCCTAGTCTGAATATCCAAATACTTAGGATGGCTGTAGCTTGGGATAGTAACAGCCAAAGCAAGAATATCCTTAAGTTGTAGGTTTGGTGGCAGCCTCTGTGAATCAGCAGCTGTAACTATGCATCATGCTGCACTAGTAATAAAAAGGCTGCTGCCAGTATCAACTATGCATCATGGTTTTCGTTGTTAGTTTCACAACAAGCGTCCAATAATTAGATGCCTGAGATGCAATGCTGTACTGCACCTTTACTGTAGGCTTGATATTTGCAATGTTACTAAAAAAGAATTGAGATCACTCCCTGATCAGCATGAAGCGTGGCTTGTTTATGTTCTGCACAGTACATGTATAATCTGAACTTGTTACCTTTTCCATGTTACTAAAAAGGAATTATGATTATGCAGGGAAATTTTATCTTGTTGACCCGGGTTATCCGAACCGACCGGGTTACCTTGCACCGCATAAAAGGGAACCAAGTATCATCTACCTGAGTTTCGAAAAGGACCAAGTCCAAGAGGTAAAAAGGAGCTCTTTAATTATTCGCATTCTTCACTTCGAAATGTTATCGAGCGATCTTTTGGGGTATTGAAGATGAAGTGGAGAATACTTGTTAGACTTGCCAAGTTATCCAATGCGAAAGCAAAGTAAAATAATTATGGCTTGCATGGCCCTTCACAATTTCATTCGAGAGAGTGCTTTTTACCGGATACTGAATTTGATATGTGTGATCAAGATGAAAACTACAATCCAATGCCCCAAGCACGAAGAAGACGTAATGGTCGCCATGGGGAAGAAGATCCAAGTATGAACGAGTTTCGGGATTGGATAGCCGATGGTTTATTTAGGAGATCGTAGGTTTGATGATTTGTAATATTGAATATTTATGAACTGCATGAACACTCTATGCTCAGTTACTTGTGCAACACCTCATTTGATCGTGCTACTTGTGCCAGCAAACGTTATGTGACAGTGCAATTTGAATATTTGATATGTGCAACTTTGTGCGTATTTGAGCTGCTTGTGCGTATATGTGCAACTTTGTGCGTCATTTGAGCTACTTGTGCAGCAGCTCATTAGCACAACATGCGTGGCTTGCAGTAAAAAATGGTGCTTTTTGTACAGCGGCAAAGGGCAGCAGCATGTGTACAGCGGCATAAAAATCCCTGCTTTGCTTTGTGCAATAATAACAGGGGTATAATGGTATTTGTGCAAGCAATTAGTCCCTCTCTAGTTCCTGGAACCAAACACCTCTAGGGACTAATAATTAGTCCTTAATTAGTCCCTAACTAGTCCCTAGTCTCTAGTCCCATGAACCAAACAGGCCCTTACTAGTGTGTTAACAACTTTTGATCAAGGATTAAAGATGCCAGCATTCCAAATCTGTTGAGATGGGACAATAAAGGTGATCACATAGCACAAGTTATCCTGTCTTGACTGTTTGCAATGCGGAATATGGTCTCCGTAAACGAAGTGCAGTAGCAGACTAGCAGTACACTAGTTAGATGTGAGTATGTGACTAAAATAAAGAATACTAAATGACCCGCTGTCATTCTTAAGTTATTGGGATTTCTCTAGGGTCTTGCTCTTATATAAGCAAGCTGTGTCCCAACACCAGGGGCGACGCCAGGTACAGCTTGCTGAGTGCACATGCACCAGGGTAAAAATGTTTTACCACTAAACAACTTCAAATTTACCATATATTTTAAGAGAATTATACATGCCATTTGAGCTGTGCACCAGGGTAATTTTGTCACTGGCTTCGCCCCTGCCAACACATCTGAGCACCACCTTCTCTTCCCTTTGGCTTTTTCCTTCATCCTTTTTTTTTTTTTTTTTGCCTTCCACAAGTACTGGTGGCTTGGGACACCCAAACGACAGTAATGCGTGCTATAGGAGTTGGAGGCAATGGGAGTAGTCTAGATGCAACAAAACCACTTGGCTGCTCAAAGCTTTGGCCTCACTTTGCGCTCTAGTGCTGTCACACTTTACCCTTGTATTTTGGTCGTGTGGTCCTTCCACCTTGGTGCCTTCCGCTCTGCTCAGTTTAGCGGCCACCTATCTCAACATGCACAGTCATTTCAGAAGATCTCAATACCGACAAGACACAGCACAAGATTGACACAGTCACCGAACAACCGTGATCAGTTTTCGCAACACTCTTGTGCACGAGGACTCTGTTTTGAGAGCGCTACAATAAATTCATCCATAAAAAGGACTCAATTTGATCATAATTCTTGTTCTTGTCATAATTCTTGTTTTTGTTATAATTTTTATTATTGTCAATTTGATCATAATTCTTGTTCTTGCCAAATTGATCAATTCCATGGAGGCCATCCTTCTGCAGTGTGTTAGGTGCTGCTCGGCAAGAGCTGCAGCTAAGCAGCCGGTGCTTGGGTTGTGTCTCACTAAGCTGCCGTAGCGCGCATTGGTGGCTAGGCTATGTGTCTGATGTTACTAGGCCTAGTTCAAGGTCATGTGTGTTTCTGTTCGAAAGGGTATGCGTCTCTTTGTAAATCTATAAGTGTATTGTATGGGTTTAAAACCCTTCTTTCTTCTTAATATATATAATGATTCTCCAACAGGTTCAAGAGCGCCAAAAAAGAATCCTCTATCAAAAAAATAAATAGTTTTAATCCCTACACAATAATAGGGACATGGAACTACCGGAAAACCAGGCTATGCCGAGTGATTGAGGCTTTGGTGAGTGCAATTCATCGGCACTCGCCAAAGGGCCTCTTTGGTGAGTGTTTTATTGCTCACACTCGGCACAAACCAGACAATCACCAAAGAGGTCTTTGCCGAGTGCAATACACTCAACAAAACCAAGCACTCACCAAAGAAGTCTTTGCCGAGAGTAGTACACTCGTCAAAAATAGACACTTTGGCAAAGTGTTCCACTTTGGTGAGTCCCACACACTTTGGCACTCGGCGAAGATGCTGCCTTTGGTGAGTGCCACACCGTTCGGCACACACCAAAGAACTCGACTTTGGTGAGTGCCCTCCGTTTGGCACTCACCAAAGAACTCGACAATGGTGAGTGCCTCCGTCTGACACTCACCAAAGAAATGCACTCACCAATAATCTTTGGCGAGAGCCGATAATATTGCGCTCACCAAAGGCCTCTTTGCCACGCTTTGCTGAGTGTCCTTTGGCGAGTGTACACTCGCCAAAAGTCTTTGGTGAGTGTTTTAGGCCCTTTGGTGAGTGTTTTCGGCACTCACCAAAGAAGGGTAATCTGGTTGTGTGGTATTTAGCATTTTTTTGTAGAAAATGGCTTATTCCAGCCTTGTCACATGCCCATGCCCAAGGCTGCTATGGCATTGTATTTATTAGGACCCATATGCATACTAATAATAATGCCGCTCAACTCCGGCCTCTCTTTTTATATACCCTTCACTTACACATCAAATCTCTACTATGAGAAACTATCTAGGTGCAGCATAAGCATCATGAGGCGCCTAGTTGCTACAGTATACATAGGAGTGGAGTCGAATATTGAGCCTCATTTTTACATCCAAAATTAGGATTTGGAGGAGTCAGGATACCAAACACAAATCATTGAAAGTTCACAGCTAGAGTACCATGTGGGAGGTGAGGCGTGGCGGACCCAAATTTTTGAGCATAGGGGGTGCACCGAAATAGGAAGATAGGAAGGAAGGACTCACGATCACGAATTGGTGATGCCGAAATCCAAATTGCCGATTAGTGCTGTTGTCGATGCCCAATGTGTCGGACCCCCATTTTTGAGGATCCTTAATCACACGTATTTGTGCCAGGATCGCACACAAATACGCCCAATTAACATAGAGTTGATATCAAAAACCATACTTTTATTACTAATGGGGAAAACACGTTACATAGTTTGGGTTTACATGCTTAGGCCATAGGCCTTATACCATATATCGAGTTTCCTAAAACAAATGGTCCTACAACGTTATGGTTCCATTCCTACAGGCAACTTGGAGTGCGACAAAACCCCCGGACTTCTTCCTTAAGCGTGTTCCTAACGTAGCTCCTCCGTGTAGTCGAACGACTCCGTCTTCGGTGTAATCTTCCCGGCTTTAACCTTGCGTTCTCCTTGGTAGTTCCATCCTCGATATACTCCTGCAGCTTCATCCCTAAAAACATAGAATAGAGGGGGTTGAGTACTTACGCACTCAGCAAAGCCCTAATTTGGGTAAAGGTGGAGTGGAGTGGATGGAGGCTATATGTGGAAGTGGGTAGTGGTGGTATGAAGTGGTAGGTGGTAGGGTAAATTAAATATATAAATATAGGTTTGGGCCCCGAGAGGGAATTACCATCCCTCACCCGTTCGGGTTAATTATAATTTACATAAAACATAAATACATCTTACCGGATCATCGGTTGTGGAAGTCTAATCATAGGGGACCTCATCCTAGCATTGCCCATTCCAAGGACGTGGCTATTCGAATAGATTCAATAATACTCGCTGAGAGGGTTGTACAAATTTCCCCACATGATAGGCACAGTCCTACACCAGAGCTCTTTGGTTCGAGACAGGCCCTAACGAGACCTCGTGCCGAGAGGGCGCTACCTTAGATTTCCATATAATCCTACTACGGCTTCTCGGGGGTCGGAACCCACCAAATATTAGGATGATCACACAAAGATCCCAAAATCTCTAGTGGTTGGATGATCACTCAAAGATCCATGGATGATCACTTTCGATCCATGGATGATCACTCAAAGATCCGAGTTAATAAAAAGGGTGCTCGCACACGGCACAACAATATCTTTTACATGGAAGACCACTCAAAGAACCATGCCGACCCGGACCCACGGAAGATCACTTAGCAACCGTGTCCTCTCCCGATAGTCCGTTGCCTACACCGGCCTCCTTAGTAAGGATTATACTTCTATCTAACGGGGTGTGAGATCAAGTCTACCCATATAGACATGTGGTCATGCGAAAAATCTCACTAGGCGAGATGGCCTACGAACCGGTCCTTATGTGACCGAGGCAAGTATCTTCTAGCAAGAACCCACACAGCGAACCTCGCCAAGGTAAGCCATCCCAAATGAATTACCCCTCACTCGCCCCCCACGAGGTTTTAGTCAAGTTTTACCAATTTAAGTTCCATAGTCATTATCTTAAATTCATAACACATCTCATAAAAGGTAACCATTACCTTCTCACAATTAATGATATCATAAACAATCTCATAAATCATCATAATTCCATATTAATTAAGTAAATGATAAATTAAAGAGTATATAAATAGATCATTAGTTTGTAGGGTTGGATATGGTGGATTTGTGGTGGAGGCTAGCAAAATGTAGAGGTGGCGGTAATGGAGTAATTAATGGAATGGTAATGTAGGGGACAGGTGGGAATTAGGACTTGCCTCATATTTGCCGACAGTATATCCAAGGCTTCCGATTCTTGTGCATCCGGCTCCTTTGTCGTCGTGTAGCGGTGCCGGGATCCATCGGGTGCCTTCACGCCTTCTTCGCGACGATCACTACTACGCCGAATATATATATTTTATATATATGGAAAGGAGAGCAAACAAACTAGAATTTAAATGGGCACCAAATAATATGAACAAGGATATGAGAGTGTGGGGTTTGATTTGAAAAGGGTTTTGGTGTTGGAATCAATTGAGTTGGAGCTAGGATGAAAAAGATATGAATTTACAAGGAATTAATATAAACATGGGAGTTAATTCTGGAGACTGTAACGACGGAATTGAGACGGAAAAGATTAAGTAGGATCTAGATTATACCTAGTTTATTTATAGGCATTTTCTGGGACAGAGAAAGCTCCTTGCATGCATTTTCCAGATGTACGTGGCATTTTCTACCATACAGCACGGTTGCTTTGCATGGTTAGCATGCTCGTGCACTATGCTGACGTGGTGCCCTTCCATTAGCTCCAGCGACGTGACCAAAGAATGGACGTTTCTTGCGAACTGATGGGAAAAGAACAACGCAGCGCCACGGTGGTGTTCCTCGGCAAAACGGCCGTGCGTTCGTGCATGTTTGGGTAGTCATGCACGTCACCCGTGGTGCGGTGCCTTCGAGTGACTCGAGTGCTCATTGGCAGCTGTCCGGCCCTGCTCGGCTATAGCGCAGCAGTGGCCGACGACGAGGTGCGGAGGCAGCTCCGACGAGTGCGGCTTCGATGGCTGGGCGGCGGCAGTGCCGACCATGGCTCCAGCGCGGCGTCGACCTTCGGCGGCTGGGCGGCGGCGGTGCCGTCCATGGCTATCCAGCACGGCGAGAGGATCAACAGAGAGATAGAGAACGGCGTCAACGGCACTCGGCTGCGTTCTTGGCATCGACAGCTGGGGCTTTGGCGCGGCGTTCCGGTGCTTGGCCTTAGCAGCGTCGTCCTCAACGAACGCGAGTCCTGCGGTAGTAGCTGAGCGCGGCGGCGGGCGAGTCGGGAGCACAGCGGCTTCGACGTCTTCGTCCTCGACACGGCGACCAGAGTGGTTGGGCGCCGTCGAGCCCTCGGTTGGCCGGCTTCAGCGAGACGGAGGCAGGAGCGTGATGCCCAACTTGCAGTCCTCGGCGTCTGTCGCTCCAGCTCCGAGCTCGTGGTGTCCTCGACGTTGTCTATGGCCAGCTATTTATAGCCAAGCACCAGCCATTGTAAGGCGGTGGCGCATAGTAAGGCGGTGGCGCACAGTAAGGCGGCCATGAAGATATTTCTTGCCGGTGCTCGTGCTGCAGTTGTTTCCGGGAGAGGAAGGACGCACTTGTTGCTGCCATGGAGAGCTGGCACTGGCAACGGGACTGGACGACGGCCTTGGCGTGCTTCACGTGCTCTGGGAAGCGGACACATGGTGGCAAAATATCCGGCAGAGGGACTCTTTGCCGGTGGCCATAGTAGTGCGGCAGTGCCTCTTGCGTGTCGACGGGTTTTCCGGCAGCAGGCATACGTGTTGCTGCTGCTGAGCGAGGAAGACGACGGGTCATCAGTCCAGTGTTCAACATGTAGTCGTGTGTCATGGCTTGACGAGCTCTAGCCTAACCAGTCTGGCGTTCATGCTGGTGGTGCGTTGTCGACGGAAATTGTGGGAGGAAGACGACATGCATCCGTAGGACAAGAGCAAGACGACACACGGCCATTCATCACGACTGTTGCCGTTGCTGGGGCTGAGCCCATTGCATGTCCATGCCTATATACTTGTATACATAAATAAATATATATGGTTATAGTTATACGTATAAACCTATACAGGTATACACATATATGTACACAAGCAAAGGCGGTTTGCATTCTCCCAGAAAATGAACAAGGGCATGTCGTAATTGAATTTGAATCTAGATTTCAAAGATACCTGAAGGGTGGACGGTTGGGATAATTCAAGGATGGCAAGGGATCGTTTTCCAAGAGGATGATCAAGGATATTTGGAGGATAAGTCAAGGAGGATTATTCGGTGCCAAAATAAATCCTAGAGTAGACACACATGCAACATAACATTCAGACACTCAAGCAATCCTAACATATTCTATATGGTGAATTTTCATGCAGGGTTTTGAAAAGCATTTTATTTTGAAAATGGTTTCATGGAAAAATAAATAGTCAATTTTTAATTTGTTGTAAAGTTTTAAAAGTTCAAATTTTTAGTGAATTTTATAATGATGCAAAAGTACGGGTGTTACACAATGGCACTCGAGCAGTGAGTGCGATCAGCAAATCACGTCGCGACGGGCCGACGGCAAATCGGCGATGGTGATGCAATAGTACTGCCAAACCCTATTGCAGTGTCGCCCCTCGGCCCTGCGCCCAGCGCCGCGACGATTCGACTCCTCTCCCAGGCTTGGCCTCGGTCAATCGCGCACGTAGAGCGGAATTGCTGGTCCGCTTGGTCTGCTTCACATGAAGTCACTGGAGTATGGAACATGGATGTATGTATGACATGCAGGCCAAAGCGAGTCGGTGGACCCCCCTGATCCCCCTGTGGGTCCACCACTCACTGAGCTTGGTGACACTTTGATGAGACTTATTATCAATAGCTTGCTTATAGACTAGGTGATGAGGACATACATCGTCCTCCAATTTGATATCCACGTTTTCTAGTAGGCACGGTTTAGTTGTGGATCAACTATAGCAGCCAAAGGATCTATCATTATATATACCATTACTGATTTAACAAAAGTAAGCCTATATTCTCGTAGTGGTTGTGAGTACATTTCTTTAGCAGTGGCTATTGACCTCAATAACTCATATAACCACCATATATTCTCAACTTCTCATACTATATATTTACATACATCCAAATGCGATTGGAGCTTAATAAACTCGATTACCAGACTGATGAAGGATATCAAAGGTCACAATGCTAATAATTATGGATTGTGCTAGGACTGGAAGCATAAATAACTTATGATGCAAATTCATAGTTTGGCTTAGAAGTCCAAGACAAAATCAAAATAGGGGAGAACAGAGTAGCTGTAGCACAACTACGTCATACAAGCTGGTGAACCTGCTGAAAAAACGCTACGTCTTGATTCATAATTTTTGGGAGATCCATATTGTAGGTGCATATGTATTGGTTGTCTTTTTGTTTCAACACTAATTTCTGTTTTCTCCATCTCCATTCTCACGCAATGTCCTAGCTTGTGTTCCTTGCAACCAACTTGACTCATCAATCCTTCCTGGCTTCCTAGATCCCTCACTGACGTTGTCGTGTGTGCTACCAACGAAACCTCCAAAGGCCAAACATATGTTTCAACTCTGAACTCCCACTTCATACTCAGTCTATGTATTTGTACATAGAGCATTGTTAATTTTCGGACCCTTTCCCTTTTCGCAATTGGCAGAATATTGGTTCATGTTTTTCTGTAGATCTATGTATTACTAACCAAGGATAGGACTTAAGATTGTCCCTATTAAAATTATTATAGGAGTTAGATGCATAGCGAGAATAGAGGATCCAACCCGTGGAATCCCGCTTGCTACTCAAAGTATCCAAACCGAGAAGTAGTCTTTGTAATGAAACAGAAAAAAATACAATCCAAACCAAGTTGTCTTTGGAATGCAACATATATAACAGAGCACTTGGTCCAAACTATATTCTGCTAGTTGAATTTTGTCATAAATTCCGTGATACCATTAAAGGTCCACTATTGCAAACGTTTCAGGATTTATATACTCAAAAGAGTTAAATGCATGAGCGGATGCATTAACAGAGCAAATAGTATTTGTGATACAAGTAAGAGCCAAAGACAAAGAAACTGTAATAAATGAAGCAGATGCATTGTTAGTTGATCAGAAGCTCCATGACTCGTCTATATATGGTGGCACCCACATTTGATACTTTCAAGTCTTGACATTTTCTCAGCTATCTTAGCTTGGAACTTTTTCCCCATGTCGTGTCCCTTTCAGGATTTACTTCGCAACTGGGAGATGGTGTATACATAGCTAGCATTGTTGTGTTTCGGTAGATTTGTATAGCTAGCCTAGGAGATGGAGGCATTGGGAAAACAGAGCATTGTTCCCAAAAGGTTCGATGTGCTGCTCAGTTCAATGTTCTCAATCAGCGGGCAGCAACTTCTCGCTGAGATCCAGACAATGATGCCATGCACCGGTGATAAAACGTACAGTACTGAGATGCCTAGGAAGGGTAATGAGCATTGCAGAGCTCAATGTCCTGAAGTCGCGCATACTCAACACATGCTGCATGCACGACCTATCAAAGCGCACGCGAGCACAGCTTGTTTGCCAAAGTATCGGCACTACCATCACATCTTGTACTCGGTTTGCCTGTTGTTCTACTAAATAGGTCTAAAACCTTGGCTTCCTAGCTTAGATATATATCGACTAAATCTAAATGAATCCATCCAAATTAAAGAAAAAATAATTGATTTGTCGATCTTGCAGACTCATCTGACTATTTCCTTCCAAAAACGGCTTTCGGCGAATTGATCGTTATGTTCCGGCAGTAGTTCTTTTTTATTGATGGGTGATGAACTGGAAAGTGTAAATAGGGAACACTGCTTGGTCAAATGGAAAGCTACAGCACGTGCAAAAGAACTAGGTGGGTTGAGAATCGATGAACTGGAGCTTTTCACACTTGCGCTGCGTTTAAGATGGTGATATAGCATTAGTGGACAAATACAAACCGAGCTGTAATCGTGCAATTTCCTGTGGCTTTAGATTTTAGGTGCTAGTGGTTTTTCAGAAAAGTTTTTTTTCCCTAGAGCTTTTTCCTCACTCTTTTAACTATGTCAGGGGTAGCCTTTCACTCTCTCCTTTTTTTCTTGTTTTCTTTCATCGTCTTGGTGTGTGTGGAGTATTTTGTTTCTGATTTCCCTTTTTTTCCTTCGAATAAATTATCTCACCAAAACTCTCGCTGAGAGGTTGAGAGATAAAAAACCTATCACGCACACATGAAAAGTTTAATATAACACAGAAGAAGTCACATGAAAATACTTCTAAATGTAAGAAATAATAGCTCCAATGCACACCAGAGTTGCAGTGGTGCTATTCAGAAGTGTGTGCCTATATATATGATGTTAGACTTTATGTTTCAGATTCCTTCCATCCTAGGGCAGCAGGTTCATCGATCTATCTTCGACTATAGTAAGAGCAAACTAAGGCATAGACAGCAGGATATATAGAAAATACATAATATTACTGTGAAGTGGATGAGTAGCATGAGTACGGCTTGTGATATAATTCTAGTCGTGCAGTTGTCAGTCAAGAGGATATAGAAGGTAGTAAGAGGGAACAAATGCATACAGAATCAAGTCGTGTGCCATTGGAATTGGTGGCATCAGGACAGCACGGACGGACCCTGACATCTTCTGGCCAAGTCTAGTAGCATACCAATGGCGATATAGAATGGGAACCAGAGCTATATCTGAACTCTGGTGACATCTCAGAACCAGGAATTTCTTGTGGTGCATAGCTAATTTAGCCTTGAAAGAAGTGTAGTTCAGCCTTCAGCGATGATATATAGGCTATGGTGCAGCATAACGCCGAGATGCATTTGTATTTCGTTGTAAATTGCTTGGCTACGGTGCTCCAATCCACCATCCACGCCGCAAGCTGTGTCCACATTAGCCACAACCGGCCATCACATACGCATCAAGAAGCACGGACACGGGCGTGCACGATCGATGTAATGTCACTATGTCAGAGTATGAACACGCTTTTTTCTAGATCTATGTATTACTAGCCAAGGGAATGAATTAAGATTGTCCGTATTAAAAAGGATTGTAGAAATCAGATGCATAGGGAGAACCGAGGATCGATCTGAATCCCCATTGCTACTCAGAGCGAATCCAAATTGAGCATCAGTCCTTAGAAAAGAGCATAACAAACACGATCCAAACCAAAAACTTGTCTTTGAAACGGAACATATACAACAAAGCACATTGTCCAAATGATTTTTGTGGTTCAATTTTATCATAAATATTGTGATAGCATTACAGGTGGTTCGTTTTGCAAATGTTTCAGGATTTATATACTTAAAAGAGTTAAATGAATGAGTGGCGGCGTTAACAAAGGAAGTAGTATTTGTGATATTAGTAACAGTTCAAAGACAAAGAAACTGCACTAGATGCTGCGGAAGCATTATTTTATTGAATGGAAGTTACATGACTCATCTATATATGTTGGCATCACCCACATTTGGTAGTTTCAGGTCTTGAAATTTGCTCGGCATGCATCATTTAGCTTGGAACTTTTTTCCCGTGTCATGCCCCTTCTTTATTTCACAATTGGGAGATAGTGTATACATAGCTAGACACGCTGGTTTTCCATATATCTGTATATATAGCTAGAGTAGGAGATGCAGGCATTGGGAAAAAGAGCAATGGACCCCAACCCTTTGATGCGGCACTATATGATAAATAACTGCCAAATTATAGGGGCCATTTTTCAAAATAAGAATAAGAATTAGGAAAAGAGATTGAGAATCAAACTAATCTGCAGCGTTGGCTAGTGGTCGTGCTGAGCGCTCTACATTCTGGACGCGAGACATGGCACCCCTATCGTCACTACAAGAAATGTGTTGATACATGACGGTTTCACGGTGACAGTTTCTTTACCTGTCATCCCATACTGAATCTATGACGGCCTTATGACGGTTTTGCATATTAGCCGCTAAGTCTATGACCAGTTTCAACCATTTGTCACCTCCGTAGTTATCTATGACGCCTCGTAATATACATTACAATGGAGTATGTGGTGACGTGGATGGTGGGACCCCTAGTGACATGGACGTCATGGTGTGGATGTCTTTTTTTTTTGAAATTTCATAACTTGAAATTTAAATTTTTAATTGTTCAACCAAACTTGTTTGACGAAATGATTGTAGATATCGATGAATTGTACAACTTGTTTTTGATGATTTGTTTTTTTTGTGATGTAAAAAAAAAATACGAAATAACAAAGGAGAAAAAATTAAAAAGAGAAGCTATAAAAAGGGCTCAAACAACCGCCTATTTTAAAAGGCACTTGATTTCGATTTTTAAAAAGAATTTACAAAGGAAAACAAAATAATATATATATATATGTATAAAGAAACACTACTTTGAATCTATTAGTTTCCCTAGGGTTTTAATTCTTTCACTTTAGGGTTTTTTATAATCGTAGGAAAGAAATGTTCCTAGGATCCGATGTCAAAAACCGTACGGAAGTTTTTCTTTCCCTACCAAAATCGTCTGGACGAGCTCCGCTGGTGCCTACGTGTCCTCTTTTCTCACGAAGAGAGAATTCCTTGGGAAATCTACCGTGAACCCAAACCTTATCTTCTCCCCACCCCTCTCCCGTGACTCAAGCATGTCCGCCGCCTCCCTCCCAGATCTCGGCTCCGTCCCCGACCTTCAACCTCCACGCCGCGATTGCACAGATCTAGGCATCGGCCCCTCACCCTCCCTCTGGCGATGGCGCAGACCCAAGCATCGGCGCCCCTGCTCTCCGCTAACGGCGCGGTAACAAGCAGTGGCGTGGCCCTTCCGCTTCAGCGCGGGAGCCAAGCAGGGGCGGCCCCTCCCCTTCACTTCCGTGACGCCGGCGATAGCACAGATCCAAGCGCTGGCCAAGGCAGTTCCGTGGGATGTGGCCGACCATAGCAGATCAGGATCTCGTCACATCGCCAGAGTACGTATCTGTTCTAGCTTCTTTCCTTACGTTTCCCCTTCCTATTTAGTATCCTGCAGTAATATTAAATATTATTTTTTATACTTGTTTTTATTTGTTGTTTTCAATTCCATTCTCCATGTAAAATGATTCGTGATGAACTAAATTTATTCCTTTGGGCCGACAACATTGTACAATCAAATTTGGGTTTAACACGGCTGCACAGATCATTACTTGTGACAAGGTTGGTACAATCAGATTGGGTCTTTACACAGCTGCACAAAAGATGGAGCAGGTCGATGGCACTCTAGATCTTTATATACATATTAATTATAAGAACAAAAAGCAGAAGCACACATAATATACTAGAAAAAAAAAATGTGGTTGGAGTTGGAGGACAGTAGAAAGTTAGCAGCAAGCGGACAAGCAGTAGCAAGTCCCATAACTTAAATCTAACATGGCACCTTTCCTCTTATTGACAGGGGAAGCTTACATGCATGAGGTATACAGGACAAGCTTATTGACAGTTAGACAGGAGAAGCGTATTGACAGTCAGTTCTGGTGAAGCTTAATGAATGGACTTTTCATTTGTGAAACTATGCATTTTAATCCAAAGCATGGTACACATTATGAATGATAGTTGACTTTCACATCAATCTGTATACTATTCTGTTATTGAAACTTGTCTTTTCAATTTTCTGGAGCACGAAATAGGAAGGGGAACCGCGGGTCTAGTGGTAGCGCTTCAGTTCCAGCCAGGAGCACGGTAGATCGAGCGATGGCGTGACCTCGTCCCCTTCCTACAGCACGTGACCCTCGCCCCCTCTCAGGACATGGCACCAGCTGCCGAGGTAAACGCCTCCTGTTACTTCAGTTGAAGTTCTACTGCATCTGAAGTTCTACTGGTTCTACTGCTTGATTCAGTTCTACTGCATCTGAAGTTCTACTGCTTGATTCGAAATAGCCTGCTGGTTCAGAAATCTAGAATGTACAGGTGCTTGTGCTCAACTTGATTTTTAGGATACGTGAGTGTTTTAAATGGTTGTTTGTAATCAATATTTGCATATTTGCTTGGACTGATTATTTCTATCACACATTTTACAATGACTATTAGAGACTTGAAGGTTTCTTTTAGCTAATGGTATTTCATCGTGTGTTCGACTTTGTTAGGGAGCACAAAAATTCGGGCACTCCATTATTTATTAATAACTGGGAATTCAGATTGGGGAATTGTTATGTCCAAGGTTAGTTTCAATAATTAATTGGGAATCTTACATTACTTTTTTTAATTTGACTAAGCGGACAAATATTTAAAACTTAAGCGTACTATTTAGCGTACAATACATGAGGCCTTCACTTTTCCCGAGTAGATAAAACTTAAGCGCATAATATTTAAGGATATATAGAGCTTTGTTGATATATGCAAATAATTTGAGAAGTTATATTCGTCAAGTTATTATGAATACCAATAGTTACTGACCTTTCAAGTACATATTTTAGGCCTTATGTGAATTCTATGCATCTCTCGAATGGCTTCGGTCTTTCTACTTGTAAAAAGGTAATAACTTTGTTCTCGCTAATATGTAAAAAAAGCATTCAGACTTTATTCTTGATATATGCTCACTTGAAATCACAAGTAGAGTCTGCTAATATGTGGATGTGAGCAGCAAATGCACCATTAAGATTCTAGCTTAATTAACAAGTACTTTATTAGTACATGATATAGCTGAGAGCACATGGCCAAAATGGATCTTTGTCAAACTAGTAGTGGATTACTTAGACATCCTTCCGGTTTTATTCACTACTATAGCAAAGCTCATGCTTTTTCCCGGTGTTTTTTTTCATGAGTTCAAAGAACCACGTTGTAGGGAGCGGATGCAGCAGCGATTACTCTAATGCAAAAGCCGTCATTTCTTATGTATTGCACTCGGTGTAGTCGGTCTATTTAATCTCAAGAACAATCCTTGTACTATGTATAATCTGCTTATGTACTATTAGAAGTCTTCTTAACGTATTGTTTTGTTTTTGTGGCAGGGAGTTGTATCCTGAAGTTTGTAATAAAGAATTTGATTGTTGAAATGGATGAAACATGGCTGATGTATATAGGACCCTAGTAGGGTTTTTTTTTTTGTTTTTCTCGAATTATTATCGCTGACGTTCTATTTCATCACTATATGCTGTAGTCGCTGTCCAAACTTGACGAACAGCTATTCCATGACGATTGTGGTCGCCACCGATCCAGCAGCTGCCTGTGGACGGTTTTTTTGAGCAATGAAGGTTTATGACGCGGATTCCATGACAGATTTCGAACCCTCACGGATAGTTACCTATGACAGTTTTTAGAGCGTCTATGACCAACCGATAACGCCATGTATAAACACAATCCTAGTAGTGCGTGATGTTATCGTCTTGTCGATGCTGAGGAGCGCTGGAGAGGCGAGTACTCGGCCACGATCGCCTGCTGGTCGCTCCATCGCCTGCTGGACCTACAAGCTGGCTGCTGTTGTAGGTAGGCCAGCTTGCCAGAAGAATATTGGACCTTGACAAATTGATTTGGGTAAACTTGTAGTGGTATGGCCACAACAGATGACCATCACCAAATGCGCAGCTGTTCTTCTACTGATTAGGATTTAGTAGTTCTAAAACCTTGGCACCCTGGCTCGGTTATCAAGCAATTGATGAATACATACAGAACAAAAAGAAAAAAAACAATTGATCTGTCATAGATTGGTTTAATAATACTAATACAGAAAAGAATTTACATGTAAACATTGGTCCGCTGGCTCGGTTAACAATCAAGCGATTGTGTCATGACCCGGAATTGGGCCACCTGGGAAGGGCTAAAGGGCTCGACGTGGCCGCCGCCCCAGAGGGGGGGGCGACGCGGGGGGTAGGGGCCCGCCCCGCCGCCACCTTCCTCCCCTCCCCTCGAATCCAACTCGCCGTCTTCAAGTTAGGATTATCTTAGAACTTTTGGTGTATAAAAGGGAATATTCTAATCTATAAGGAAGGCCCTTATTAGGAAATAAATAAATATTGCTTGTAAAAGGTATTCCAATCGTATAAGAAAACCTTATAGAGATTGCTTAGATTACAAGTCCCACTAGTCGGGCTATATAAGCGAGAGGCATGTAATCTCTTTGGGGATAAGCAAGCAATAAAAATAGTTCGTATCTATCTCGCTCTCCAGCTCGTGCCGCCGCCCAAGGCTGCGCCGCCCCAGTGTGCCGCCCCAAGACCGCCGCCCGGCCATGGCTGCCAGCGCGCCCCCTCCCTCTCCTCGCGGCTCCTCCGGCTCCTCGCTTCCCCTTTCGTGCGCCGCCCGCCGCCGTCGTTGGGAAACTGCAGCCCCCACGCCACCTTCTCCGCCTCAACGTCGGCGATCGGGTGTCGGTTCGGCCCAATCTAGCGGTCTCGACCTACAGTGGTGTTCCAATTTAAAGAACGAGAAACAAAAGGTTGGTTGTGGAGTGGTTTAATAAGTACAGAAGAAGTTAAATGCATGTGAATAAATTATAGCAATGCATACCCTGTGTACCCTGTGGTATTTACTCTTCAACAATTCAACTTCCTCTGCACGAAAAAAAATAAAAACAAAACTATAGTTTTTCTCTTTAATGAAATGCGTACCCTGTGGTATTGTCAAGAAATAAAAAAAGGTATTCACTAATCAGAAGTTGCATGCCTATATAGATGATGGTAGACTTCTGCGTTGCATCCCAGGATTCGTATATATGTTCGGTTGTAAACTCAAACGAATAGACAACAGGATGTATACAGAAGACATTAGTGTGTGGAAAAGTAGATGAGGGGGTTCTATTGTAAATCTAGTCGTGAAGTGTGGTCAAATCATGAGGATACAAGATAGCAGCAAGAGCGATCGTAACACATACGGAATCATGCATGCATGCGTGTCATTGGAATTGGCGGCATCAGGAAATAAAGCATGGCTAGATGTAGATCCTAGTGAAGTATCAGGAAACATGAGAGAGCTGACACGCCTTGCGTGCTGTCCGATCCTTTTTTTCATTCTTGGGATAGGATGGGACGCCTCCGTGCATGGACAATACAGAAGGCTTGTGCACGGGCATGCACATGCAGCACAGCACCTCTGCGTGCACGACATGACACGGATTTCATTTTCAGACCTGGACCTTAATGATGCTCAACTCCACCTCGATGCTGGCGAGTTCATATTGCCGGCAAACATTGACTTTGGCAGTTTCACTATTTCCTCGAGCATGCTAGACACATCCTTGTTTAGGCCGATTCTGATCCAACAGGCTGAGGAAGAAGCGGCCCTCACAAAGCCCAATTGATGGAGCTTTCGGCATAGTAGAAACTAGAATCACAGCTTGTATTGTCTAGTAGAAACAGCTTGAGGATAAATAACTCTTTGTTACATATGGTAGATAATTAATAAACATTATTCATCAATCAAACACTCCTTTTAAAAAACAGCAACTTTTGATCGAGGATTCAAAGATGCCAAGAAATCCAAATCTCTTGAGATGGGACAACAAAGGTGATTACATAGCACTAGTTTAAACTTATCTTGTGTTGACTGTTTGCAATATGGAATATGGTCTCTGTAAAAGAAGTGCAGTAGCAGACTAGCAGTACACTTGTTAGATATGACTGCAATAAAGAATACTAAATGCCCCGGCTGTGATTCTTAAGTTATTTGGATTGCTCTTGGGTCTCTATTATCTAAGCAATCTGTGTCCCGACACATCTGAGAACCACCTTCTCTTCCGCGTCTATTTTTTGCTTCTTTTTTTTTTTTTTTTTTTTTTTTTTTTTTTTGCCTTCCACAAGTAATGGTGGCTGTGGACACACAAATGACAGTAATGCGTGCTATAGGATTGGGAAGCAGTGGGAGTTGTCTAGATGCAACAAAACCACTTGGCGTTGCTCAGAGGTTTGGCCTCACTTTGCGCTCTGTTGCTGTCACACATTACCCTTGTATTTCGGTCGTTCCACCTTGGTGCCTCCCTCTCTGCTCAGTTTAGCGGGCACCTATGTCAACCTTGACAGCCATTGCAGAAGATCTCACTACCGACAAGATGCACAAGACTGCCATCATCACCTAACAACCGTGATCAGTTTTTGCAACACTCTTGTGCACGGGCACTCTGTTTTGACGGCACTACAGCAAATCTATCTATTCTATACTATAAAAGAGCGAAGGAATTGACAAACACGTGCCGACATCTGATCCGTCTGATTTGTCTAGATTTCACATCCAACAGTTATCCAGTGGGGGCGAACCTTAGGCGACAGCGTGTTTCGCTCCCCCGGCTGCCAATCTACGGCGCGGCGACTCCCATACGATCGCGGCTCGAAACGGCATGAGGCATCCCGATACGGGCGCGAGGCATCCAGGAACGAAGTACCGGCGGCGAACGCAGCGTATACAGACGAGAATTGAGTCCACTAACCGCCGCGGCCATGTCCAATCGAAGGCGTAACATGGGGGCTCGGCTTCAGGACCACCACGGAGGCGCAGCGTGGGGCGGGGTTTCGGCGTCCCCGGCGGCGTCGTGTTAAATCCGCTCGATCGTCGGCGCTGCCCGCTGCTTGTCTGAGCAAAGGCGAAGTCAGAACGTACGCGTGCAGCCTAGAGACTCACTGGTGGCCGGTCAGCCTGCGATGGTGTGCATCGACATTCTGCCCACAAGCCCCTAGCCGGGCGGCGTTCAAGGTGTGGAAGGAGATCGTGGTCATTCGTCAACGTGCTCCGCAAGGACGGCACAGATCCCGCCGCCGCCTTCGTCCGTGTTACACTGCAAAGAATTGGGAAGAACATCTGCGACGTGTCGCACTCTACCACGGCCTCGAACTCCTCAAGAAATTCAGGGGTGATGGTCGATGCTTTATTTCTCTCAATCGTGACAACAGATCAAGCCCACGACGCCCTCCAGTTCAGCCATCTTCATACGCATCATCAACCATCGCCATTGTTATTTTGCTGTCAACACCGGCTTGATTAATCTCTGCATGATGTCTGCATCCCATGCCAGGCGCAGGAAGTGCAGCCGTGGAGATGCAAGTCGCCGGAGAAATTCGCACGTACACAAGCCAGCGAGTGTCATGCATTCCCACAAAGCCAGAGTATGTCCTTTGTAGCTACTGCTTTATTATTTTATTATTATATCAATTTCACTCCATCCATGCATTCCACTTGTGCAAGTTCGATTCTAAATATAACATATAATTAATATTTGGGTGTGTCTCCAGGTCAGTTGCCTGATATTTTGTACATGCATCAGTCATCTTCAACCTACAGCTCACGAGCAGCATGGCCTCAGGCCGCTTCATCCTCCTCGCCCTTGTTCTGGCATAGCACGTACGGCCGCATGTGGCTTCTTCCTCCTCGCCTCTGGCACGCATCCCCATGTACCACCGAGAGCGCCCCTGACCACGTCGCAACGGGCGGCGGCCTGCGACACCACAACCGGGCGCAGGCTGCCCTGCGACCACCCCCACCTCGACGGCTGCCATGGCACCTTCTCCCCTATCCGGCGGCGTCGAGCCTCTCCCACCCGAACATCGATCGACCTTCGGCGGTTCCCCCTCCTCCACGCCACGGATGCTCCCCTCCCAACACCAATGGGGCAACGGCGGCCATGGTGGCCCTCTCCCAACCTAAAGGCGTTGCCTGTTGGGTCCGTGCAGCATGAGGTGTAATCCACTCGCTCGATCTCCGGTGGCTCCCCCTCCGGCACCGGCGGCCGTAGCCCAGACCGGAAGTCTCCCGCGACGGCACAGACAGACACAGATACAGATCAAACAACCACAGCCACACACACCACAGTAAAAAAAAAAAAAGGCACATGCATAGAACAGCCACAGCCACACAACTCACATCCGACGCACCAAGATGTTGACTGACAATAAAACAAGATATCAGGTGACTGTTAACGAGTAATTCTCTTAATATTTATCTTTATATCATATATATCAATATCAATACAACCGATGTCATCCTGAGCTTTTCGTATTTACTTTATCTAAATTCTATAGTATATAATAAACCACAATATGGATTCAGCTCCTTTTGGTAATTGTCCCGGCCAGCGAGTGTCATGCATTCCCACAAAGCCAGAGTATGTCCTTTGTAGCTACTGCTTTATTATTTTATTATTATATCAAATTCTATAGTCAATAATGAAAGGAAAAACTCTACTAGAAGCATTAAAGTATTCCTGTGAAACAAAAATCTTCTCAAATGTGCTTTCTCACCTGGTTATTTCAAATTAAATTTTTGTCATATATGAACTACCCGGCGTTCAAAATCTTGATCAAGTAATCTAATTTATATTAAATGTGATAACGGTACACATATTTACAACCCTTTACGATACAAGTCTCAAACCATTGCATCACATCAGTCATCAATGCTTTGGAAAGCCTATAACATTTGTCATACAAATACATTGCATCTTTATGTTTCCAAATTTAGATTCTTTACATTGAACATGGCAAGTATTACATGGGAAAAGGCCTAAGAGCAAGCAGGAGCATTGTTATATATCTCTTGATTATATGGCAAAGTTGAGAATGATTAAGGAAAGCTTTGAATTCTTGCATTCTTGTTTTGAATGAAATTGTATAAATTTATATTTTAGATTAGAAATTAACTATTTTTACATTTTTGAAATCTAGCTAACTGGTATTATGTATATTGGTTGTGGCCTATTAAATGGAAAATGAAAAAACTTTGACATGTAGGCTTACACTTGGCTTGTTAAACACACTACTCCCTCCATCCAAAAAGTGTCATTTTAGACTTTTTAGACATCTTGTTTAACCATCTGTCTTATTCAATATTTTTGCATAAATATCATCTATTTTGTTATGACTTACTTCCACCATTTTCAAGCTGTAAAGTTGCTTTGACTTTTTGTACATCCATTTTGCTATGCATCTAGATACAATAATATGTCTAGATAAATAGCAAAATGTATGAACCATAAAAAAGTCAAAGCGACTTACAATTTGGAACGGAGGGAGTATTTATTATTAGAGATACTTTAATGTTGATTTATTTAATTTATAATTTACCCAAAAATTTTGAATAAGACTAGCTGTTCAAACACGATGTCTGAAAGTAAAAATGACACTTTCTAGGACGAAGTGAGTAATAAATAAGATAAGATATTTACAATCCACTGATGTAGCCATAGATTTGTGACAATATATGGCTGTTGCTAAGTCAAACTTTTTTACTATGTTTTTTTGTTGTTAATATGACGATGACAATAATTCTATGGCCATCATTAAGAGGCAGTAAAAATCATCATAAACTAAATGATTTCTATGTTGAGGTAATGTGTTTGGAGGCACTTGCATTTTGGATGAGAGACGGTAAGTGGACATTGTGCCAAATTTCTCATTTTTCATCATTTTGGATGAGAGACGGTAAGTGGACATTGTGTCAAATTTCTCATCTTTCATCAATGTTGTGTTTGTGTGCTTATATCTGATATTAAAAATTCTAAGCTGCTACTTTGCTTCAAGAAGCATGAAACTTCAGTGATGTTGTGGAAGATGAGAATTCAGATTCTTTGATCACCGAAGTTTACTTCAGACTCATGCTTCCAACTAGGTTTCCGTGTGATTGACATCTCACCAGCCAAATGTTTCATAGGGAATCATAATTGTCGAGCTTTAAAAGTTTTCGTGAAAAGTTGTCTCTATTTGCCTTGCACACGCCGTTATTCTCATTTTTGAAGATCTACGATAACATGCTTTTTATATAGATTTAACTATGGTGATTGATATATAAGAAAATAAACAGAACGTAATAGTAATAAACTCAGCACATACTTCTCTTGTTAAAAAAATCTGTTTTTGCACACGTGCGTGTCGCGACGTGCATTTCCACTAGTTCATCATTAAAAGGACTCAATTTACTTTTCAAAAAAAAAGGGACTCAATTTGATCATAATTCTTGTTGCTTCTCAAGCTGGAAACATGGGTACCACTGTGCATTTTTCGATGGAGGCCATCCTCTGCTGCTCAGAAGAGCTCCTGTCTCATTAAGCTTCACTATCCCGCATTGGTGGCTAGGCTAAGTGTGTGATGTTACTAGGCCTAGGTCTAAGTTATGTGTGGTTCTATTCAAAAGGGTGTGTGTCTCTTTGTTAAACTGTGAGTGTGTTGGACTTGTATGGGTTCTAAAACCCTTCTTTTTCCTTAATATAATGATCCTCCAACAGGTTCAATAACGGGAAAAATCCTCTATCAAAAGCTAAATAGTTTTAATCCATTCCTATTTCCTACACAGTAATTGGGACATGGTATTTAGCTTTTTTTTTAGAAAATGGCTTATTCTGGCCTTGTCATGCCCAGGACCAAGGCTGCTGTGACATTGTATTTATTAGGACCCATATACATACTAATAATAATGCCACTCAGCTCCGGCCTCTCTTTATATATACCCTTCACTTTCAGACACAACAAATCAGTGCTCTACATGTGAAACTATCTGTGTGACTGATTTGCTACAGTACAGATATGTTGTAAACTAGTAAATATATAATTTCTGGCATAATGATAGCAGTTTATATAATTTCTGTGTCACTGATTTGCTCTTACTAGTTTTATTGGTGCTATGCAGAGCAGTCGAGTCGAATGTTGAGACTCACTTTTACATCCAAAATCAGGATTTAGAGGCCTCAGAATACCAAACACAAATCATATATTGCAAGTTCACAGCTAGAGTAACATGCGGGGGAGGTGAGGCTGGTCACACCTTGGATGGGACTTACTAATAGCTTGCTGCTATAGTAGACTAGTCCTTGAATTTTTCCCAATTTTCCCAAAGATAAATGATGATATGATTTTCTGAATTTGATCTCCACGTTTTCTAGTAGGCACAGTTTAGTTGTGGATCAACTATAGCACCCAAAGGATCTGTCATTATACATATACCATTACTGATTTAACAAATGTAAGCATATAATTCTCTGCAGAAAAGTATCATTAATTTTCCAGCTCTCCCGTAGTGGTTGTGAGTACATTTATTTAGTAGTCCCTATTGACCTCAACATCTCATATAACCACCATATATTCTCAACTTCTCATACTATATATTTACATACATCCAAATGCGACATCAGCTTAATAAACTCGATTACGAAACTGATGAAGGATACCAAAAGTTAGAATGGTAATAATTACGCATCGTACTCAGGCTGGAAGCATCAATCAACTTATTATCACAGTGTGGGTTAGAGTCCAAGACAATCAAAATAGGAGAGAACAAAGGAGCTGTAGCGCAACAAATATCTCATACATGGTGAACCTGCTGAAGAAACACTACCTCTTGATTCATAATTTTGGGAGATCCATATTGTAGGTGAATATGTATTGGTTCTCTTTTTGTTTCAACACTAATTTCTGTTTTCTCCATCTCCATTCTCACGCAATGTCCTAAGCTTGTGTCCGAACTTGACTCAACAATCCTTCCTGGCTTCCTAGCTAGATCCCTCACTCACGTTTGTCTTGTGTGCTACCAACCAAACCTCCAAAGTCCAAACATATGTTTGAACTCTGAACTCCCACTTCATACTTTCAGTCTAAGTATTGTAGAGCATTGGTAATTTTTCTGTCGCTTTCCCCTTTCGCAGTTGGCATATTATTGGTTCCTGTTTTTCTGTAGATCATATTACTAACTAAGGACAGGACTTAAGATTGTCCCTATTCAAATTATTATAGGAGTCAGATGCATAGCGAGAATAGAGTATCTAACCCGTGGAATCCCCGTTGCTACTCAAAGTATCCAAACCTAGAAGTAGTCTTCGGAATGAAACAGAATAAAGACAATCCAAACCAAGTTGTCTGTGGAATGCAACATATATAACAAAGCACCTGGTCCAAACTATTCTGCTAGTTGAATTCTGTCATAAATTTCGTGATACCAATAAAGGTTGACTATTGCAAATGTGTCAGGATTTATATACTTCAACGAATTAAATGCATGAGCGGATGCATTAACAGAGCGAGTAGTATTTGTGTTACTAATAAATGCAGCAGATGCATTGTTTATTGATGACAAACACCATGACAGGTCTATATATGTTGGCACCCACATTTGAACTTTTTCCCAATGTCATGTTCCCTGATATACTTTGCAACTGGGAGATGATGTATTGTATACGTAGCTAGCATTTGTTGGTTTTCGGTAGAGTTGTATAGCTAGCCTAGGAGATGGAGGCATTGGGAAAACAGCGCATCGGGGGTCAATGAAGTGAAGAGCACATCTTTTAGTTGAGGTCCACATAATCAAGAGCGTTTGCCGTGGGGTGATAATCAAGAGCTTGTGCCAACGCTCAGCACATGCTGCATGCACCTATCAAAGCACACACGAGCACATCTTGCTTGCTGAAGTCTCGGCACTACCATCACATCTTTTACTCGGTGTGCCTGTTCTTCTACTAAATAGGTCTAAAACCTTGGCTTTCTAGCTTAGATATCAACTAATAAATGAATCCATCCAAATTAATGAAAAAACAAATGATTTGTCTTGCAGATTCATCTGTCATTTCCTTCAAAAATGACTTTTTGGCGAATTGACCGTTCCCACCGTAGTTCCTTTTAGGACGGGTGATGAACCAGAAAATGTAAATAGGGGACATTGCTTGGTCAAATGGAAAGGTACGGCATGTGCAAAAGAACTAGGTGGGTTGAGAATCAGTGAATTGGAGCTTTTCACACGTACGATGCGTTTAAGATTCTGATAGCATAAGTGGACAAATATAGACCGAGCAGTAATGGTGCAATTTCCTGTGGCATTAGATTTCAGGTGCTAGTGGTTTTTCAGAAAAGTTTTTTTCCCTAGAGTTGTAAGTCTTGGTGCACGTACGGTAACCTTGTTGCTCTCTCTCTCTATCTTTTCTTGTTTTCTTTCCTCGTTGTGTGTGGATTAATTTTTTTGGGATTTCTCTATTTTCATTCTAATAAATTATCTCCATGCTGAGAGTTTTAGGGAAATAAAAAACATGTCATGCAAACATGCAGTGGTTCAATATAACACAGAAGAAGTTATATATAAATATTCTAAAACTAGAAATAATAGCTCCAACAACCAACGCACACCACCGATCCCTTCCATCCCAGTGCAGCAGGTTCATCTATCTTTGACTACAGTAATAGGAGTAAACTCAGGCATAGACAGCAGGATATATAGACAATACATACAATATATTATTGTGGAGAAGTAGAGTATGTATACAAGCATGAGCACGGCTTGTGATATAATTCTAGTCGTGCAGTCGTCAGTGAAGAGGATATAGAAGGTAGTAAGAGGGAACACATGCATACAGAATCAGGTCATGTGCCATTGGAATTGGTGGCATCAGGAGAGCACGTCTGGACCCTGACTTCTTCTGGCCAAGTCTAGTAGCATACCAATGGCGATCTAAAATGGGAACCAGAGCTTTCTGTATACCCAGGTGACATCAGAACCACAAATTTCTTGTGGTGCATAGCTAATTTTGCCTTGAAAGAAGTGTAGTTCAGCCTTCAGCAATGAAATATAGGCCATGGTGCAGCAGAACGCCAAGATGCATTTATATTTCGTTGTAAATTGCTTGGCTATGGTGCTCCAATCCACCATCCACGGCGCAAGCTGGGTCCCCATTAGCTACAATCGGCCATCACATACAGATCAAGAAGCACCGACATGGGCGTGCGCGATCGATGTAATGTCAGTATGTCAGAGTATGAAGTATGAACACGCTTTTTTCTAGATCTATGTATTACTAGCCAAGGGCATGACTTAAGATTGTCCCTAAAAAAGGTTTGTAGGAATCAGATGCATAGGGAGAACCGAGGATCGACCTGAATCCCCCGTTGCTACTCGAGCGGATCCAAATTGAGCAGCAGTCTTTGGAAAACAACATAACAAACACAATTGAATAGACAATTGATCTGTCATATGCTGTGGATCCAATTGACTACATCCAGATCAAATTAAAATTAAAAAGAAAACACAATTGATCTGTCATGCTGTGATTTAATAATACAGAAAAAGAAGTTACATACAAACCTTGGAACCCTGTTTCGGTTACCACCCAATTGGATGTTTCCAAACTAAAGAACAGAAACAAAAGGTTGGTTGTGGAGTGGTTTAATAATACAGAAGACATGCATCTGAATAAATTATAGCAATGCGTACCCTGTGTACCCTGTGGTATTTACTGTTCAACAATTCTACTTCCTCTGCACGCCCAAAAAAAAACTATAGTTTCTCTTAATGAAATGCGTACCCTGTGGTATTGTCCAGAAATAAAAAAAGGTATTCACTAATCCAAAGTTCCATGCCTATATATATGATGTTAGGCTTGTGCGTTGCATCCCACAGGATTCGTATATATCTTCGGTTGTAAACTCAATCGAATAGACAACAGGATGTATATATACTGAAGACATTCGTGTGTGGAAAATTAAGTATTGTACAAGCATGACGAGGGGGTTGTAATGTAATCCGTGTCGTGCAGTTGGTCAAATCAAGAGGATATACAAAAGCAAGAGGGGTCATAACACATACGGAATCATATGCATGCATGTGTGTCATTGGAATTGGCGGCATCAGGAAATAAAGCATGGCTAGATCCTGACTTGTTCTCGCCGAGTGTCGGGAAGACACTAAAGACCATCTCACAAATTTCGAGGGCCCTTGGGCCAGCAAGACACTAGGGGCTCGCAATCTTATATTTTAATACGATGATTGAAGTATATAGTACTATTCATAAGAGATAACTTGCTGCATATATTTAGTTCTTGAAAATGTAATAGTACATAAAAAAGAAATATTGAATTCTTAAACTGCTAAGCCCTCCCTAAGGCCCTAATCCCGCTAAGCTATAATTGATAAACTGAACTATTCTGTACAAGGAACATGAACTGCAATCAAATCCATCAATAAGTCACTTACCGCACAGTGCCAACAACCAACCACACTGGTCCCTAGACAGCCGCACACTCGCACCGCGCTGCACGTGCCCTAGCACGGCAAGTCGCTGAAACCATCACCGCACAAGGTCAAGGCGAAGCAGAAGCTAAGGCCTCTCTCACCCTAGCGACCGAGCTCCCCTAGCTCCCCCCACCCCTAGTGGGGAAGGGGCATGGACAAACCACCAGCCTGAGGAGGTGGGGCCCATGCCACCAGCCCGACCATCAGGAGGAGCTGTCCATGTGCCGTAGTGGTGGGGAAGTGGAGCTCTATGATGGGGAGGGCACACAGATCAACCGCTATCGCGATCAAGAAGGGGAACGTATTCATGGGGATGTGGTGGTTCCTCGTGCTGCGGGCATACCCATCGGGTGGAGCTGCTTGTCGTGGCACCGTCGTGGTAAAAAATGGCTAGGTGGTGGTGGTGTTTGCAAGATCCGCCTTCCTGCGCCGGCACCGAATCAGGCCTCCTAGCACCAATATCAAGGCGCACACCTGATCCAGCATCCTAGTGCTGCTCCCGCCCGATCTATCCTCAATGCACTATTGTAGGGGGGCCAGAAGGGGAGCGAGAGGAGCGAGCTCGGGACGGAAGGAGAGGGGCAGCTCAGGAGGGAGGGAGTGGGGCTCCACTATGGGGGAGAAGGAGGAGATAGATTAGGGAGGGAGGGCACCGTCGGCTCGAGTGCGTGGGGAGAGAAAAAATGACAACATAATAAACCCTAATTCTAGCTTATATATAAGCCCTGTCGCAGGTTTGATATGGGCTTTGCTTGGGCTCAGTGCTAGACTAGTTTTTTTGGAGGCAAACCTTAGAATCTGTCGGCCTCCAAAAATGGGTTTATGGAGGCGTACACCTTAACACGACCGCATCTGAAAATAGCCACCTCCTTAAATCGATTTTGCGAGGCGGCAATTGTTGTTGTCTTGGTAAATAAAATGACCGCCTCCATTAAGCATCGGGCATTTTTCATGGTGGATCGATTTTGTGATGCCTCGGCTAATGTTTGGGAAGTGCCTCGTAAAAACATTTTTGTAGTAGTGCAAATCTATCAAAAAAATTCAGATGCAAGACATAAGATGAATCCATGGTGGCAATTCCATTTTTGGTTTAGTGGATGCAAGCAAAGGGCTCTTGAAATGACGCCTACCGAAATGCCTTAGTTGGCCTCCTATCTTGTTTTTGTCGGAATTGTTTGAAATAACAACTATGGTTTCGAAAAAAGGAATTTGCAGTATTGTAGAGTGGTACGTAGTACACAAATTTTGGTATGACGGGAAAGAAGAATATTAAATGTCCGGGCTGTGAAGCTTGAGTGAAACTGATTGGCCTAAGTTCGAACTCCTTTATATAAGCACCACTCCCACCTTTTTTGAGCAGTGTCCACCTTCTCATTACTTGGCCGGGCTTTTCCGTTTGTGTTATTGTTTCTTTTTTCACAAGTAATGATAGCTTCAGACACCAAAATGAAACTAGTGTTCTCTATAGAAATGGGAGGCAATGGGAATAGTCCTGATGCAATATTCTCACAAGGATGCAGATGCATCCGCCCTAACTGCATTTAGTTTACTTGAAGAGTCGCCCTCGCGATCAGTTGTGCTAGTAGCCTTTTGCCTTTGAGTTCTGATCTGTTTGCCAGACACCTGTATCCACTTATGCACCTGGGGAAGAACACACTGTAAAAATCAAGTGCAGGCCTGAGCACTAGCTACCGTCTATTAATAGAAGTAAATTTTTGCACACCACTGGTTTGCCCGATAATATTATATAAAACGTGTACGCCTATGATTAATCTCTACTATAATGTCCCACTTGAGGGCTTACGAAATCAACGGTCCACAAAAGAGCGTCAAATGATTGGAGGGCTAGGATCGAAAGTTTGATTGGAGGGCTAGGATCGACAGTTTCGTGCAAAAATTATACTTGTCCATATCCTTATGCTTTCAGCTGCAACTTTAGGCACAAAAGCGCCGCATGCGGCATGCTAGACGGAATTTTTTTTTCCATGAATGATGAACGAAACTGTCAGGAAAAGGAACAGAAACCATCATGCTATTCTGTAAAGATAACCATCACAAATGAAAAGTGAGGGTCTGACTGTCAGGGCAACCGTCGGGGTGGTGTTAAGCATAATGCTTTTCATTCTAATACCAAATTTATTCATATAATTTTCACATTTACAAACTTGACAACTTAAAAGTTATTGATGATTTATATTCCCAATGTTTGACATAAACCTTGTCCAAAACGACTTCTAATACCAAACCGGAGGGAGTACAATTATATAGTAATACATTAGTTTGAAATAAAAGATATTTTTCCTAGAAAAAATAAGTATAGTAGGTACACACATGTCCATAGCTTTAGCAAAACGTTCCGTATTACTTGTCCATTCACGATAGTAAAGGTGTATTATACGAGGAATACGAGTCCCACCACAGCCGAGCACCACCAACGTTCTTCTTCTTCTTCTTCTTCTTCTTCTTCTTCTTCTTCTTCTTCTTCTTCTTCCTCTTCCTTGTAATGGTAGCTTCGGCCTTCAGACCACATAGAAACAGAAGTAGTGCATGCTATAGGATTGGAAGGCACTGGGAGTAGTCGAAATAAGCAATAAACCAACTTCGACGCATTGCGCTCAGCTTGTTTTTTCGAAAGTGTGCTTTGCACGTGCTGCATTAAGAGAAGTGGGAATAAAGTTACACTGCCCGTGTGACCAAACGGCGAGACACCATTGGCCAAACGGGTTAAACACTTACAAACATCACCGGCTTAAACGGTGGAGCTTAGAGGGGTGTACTAACATAAGTCTTCGCGCTCAGCTGGCCTCGTTTTCCAATCTGTGTTGTGATAAACATAAGTCTTCGCGCTCGGCTCATGCCACACTAGCGCCTGGGCAAGAACGCACTACTGCAGAGACAGATACATGGTGCCTGTTTGGAGAATTAACCCTTAGGATAATTTGAGTGCTAAATTTTAGTCCTTGAAAATTAGCCCTCTAAAGTTTAGCAACACAGTGGCCAAACTATCTTACCTCTATCGTGCACTGACGTTGTATGTGGAAACTATCAGAGGGCACGGCGTCCTTTTTGCTCTGCATTTGGGTTCGTGCATTACACGTTACTTTCTTTTTCTGCCTGATCTACTGGAGAAAAAATTCTAGAAGACATCGTTACAAGCTGACAGTGTTGAATAGACATGTACTGCATAATGGAATATTAGTGAAGTTAGTAAACTCGGATTTGAGCTTGTGTTTTTCATCACAAAAATGCCTTTTGACATCAGAAGAAGAATTTACATTCAGCATAGAGTTGTCTCTTGCAATACCAGCATGACGAATTCCAGCTACAATACCGCCAGCAGCCATGGCCATCCCATCGATCCCATGGACTGAGCCACACACAGGAACCTCCACGCAGAGAGACTCACCTCCATGTCTTGACCTCAATTTGGCGGCGATTTCCTTCCACAAGCCTGCTGGAGGTGTCCAAGACAAGCAAATCATCCCATATGCTGGCGTTGCTGGTCATTAAAAGCCTCAGGAACTGAAGAAGGTGTTTCGGGAAGCTAGCTGTCATGCTAAGATCTCTCACAGTCAGACTGTTTTGTAATAAGATAGATGTTACTTTAGCTGTGTTGGGCGCTCTTCTGGGTTGCCGTTTATTTTTGTCTAGATGTCGTTTGCTCTTTCCCCCTCAACTGGGTTCCCTGTGTGAGCGTAGTTGGGGGGTGGTTGACATGTTTCGAAAAAGTCCCAAACTCTGTAATTTCGTTGCGAAAGTAATGAAATTCGGTTATCCATTGTGGAAAAAAAAATGTCTTGACCTCAACTGAACCACACGATGCAGAGGATGGAGATGACCCGTGCAACCCTGCTGAGGAACGCTCTGGCAAACCAGCCGATGCGCCTGCCTCAGTTGGCAGATCTTGGGGACGCTCGCAAGAGCTCACCCTAGTGCCTCAGATGATGTATCGGTATAGATCAAACGAGTAGCTAGCTACTAATCGCTGATCTGGAATCGATTTGTTGATGAATCTGGATTCAGGTCAGTGGGATCGGTTTGGAGTGGACGGAGAGGGAAGGAGGGTAGGTGCCGGCAGTCCACCATGATCCATCCAGTTGAAGGTTCTGTTGAGTGGATGCAAGCAAGGACACACGACATATGGCTTGTACAGAAATGCCCTCAAAGTCCTTTTTCTTGTCTTTATCAGAATTGTTATTTGAAATAAGGAGTATGGTCTCAGTAAAAAAGAGTGCAGTTGACAGACAAGCAGTACGCTAAGTAGGTCCGAATTCAATGAATACTACTAAATGACCTAGCTTTGATTCTTAAGGATTATATGGATTACACAAGCAAGGCTCCAGGTCCATCATATAAGCAACCCACTACCACCACATCTAGCACCACCTTCTCTTCCCTTTGGCTAGCTTTTTCCTTAGATACTGTTAACGTAGAAAACAAAAAATGTAATGGCAGCTTCAGACACAGAAATGACAATAGCACTTGCCATATGAGTGGGAGGCAATGGGAATAGTACCAAATTGGAAAAACAACTTCGAAGCACGTTTGCAAGATGCAATGGTCGCCTGTGAGTCTGCGGCTGCGCCCGGACGCAGTTTGCTTGTTTGGCTCGCGAGCACACACCTCAGATCCTTCATCAATAACGGGCTTCTCTTGTTGAGGGCAGCAACCACAGCCTCTTCATCCCATCAGCCATCGCGGCTCCCAGCCTTGATCGCTTGCAACCTCGCCGGAGTGGAAGTGGTAAACTGGCTGGTCGTAAGTCTGCAGGCGCAAGAGAACCGGAGAAGCCGCATATGCGGCATACTAGAAGTCGTGCAAAAATTATACTTGTCCATATCCTTATGCTTTCAACTGCAACTTTAGGCAGAAAGAGCGCCGCATGCGGCATGCTAGACAGAATTTTTTCCATGAATGATGAACGAAACCGTCAGGAAAAGGAACAGAAACCATCAGGGGATGTTATTCTGTAAAGATAACCGTGACAAATGAAAAGTGAGGGTCTGACTGTCAGGGAAACCGTCGGGGTGGTGTTAAGCATAATGCTTTTCATTCTTGCTACTGCAATATACAATTATATAGTAATACATTTGTTTGAAATAAAAGATATTTTTCCTGAAAAAAAAAAGTATAGTAACTACACACATGTCCATAGCTTTAGTAAAACGTTCCGTAGTACTTGTCCATTCACGATAGTAAAGGTGTATTATATGAGGAATATGAGTCCCATCCCACCACGGCTGAGCACCACCCGCGTCTTATTTCTTTTTGCCTTTTACAAGTATAATGGTAGCTTCAGACCACACAGAAACAGAAGTAGTGCATGCTATAGGATTTGAAGGCACCGGGAGTAGTCCAAATTATGCAATAAACCATGTTCCATCCAGTTTAAGGTTCTGTTGAGTGGATGCAAGCAAGGACACACGACATGGCTTGTATAGAAATGCCCTCAAAGTCCTTTTTTTTTTTTTTTCTTAGACTAGTTAAGATGCACGTGCGGCACGCACGTGCCTAGAAAAAACATTTGTCGTTTTTTTTTTTTTTTTTTGTCAATTTCTAGCTTGTTTGCAGCTATCATCTTATCCTTCCATGTTTATTTGAAATCAACATTTTTCGCTATATTTTTATGGCATTAAGCCCAAAGTTATATGATGATTGCCTTAGTTGAATATAATATTATATATTATTCCCCTCTGCAAGGAAGCAAATAACAATATACTTCTATTGGGATCACAAATCCACAAAAGCTATGTGTATGGGTATGGTACTGCAAACTTATTCAAGTACATAATGCTAAAGTAAACAATTACAATTTGTGAAAAGAATGAACATAACCATTTTCTAGACAAAGGACAACGTACATTTTCCTTTGTCAAGCTTCTTGCCTTAGCTAGCCCCTCGCTTTTCTGTGTTTTTGTGAAGCCGCATCAGTTTTCCCACTCAAGTCAGTTGCAAAAAAAAAAAAAAAAAAAAAAAAAAAAAAAACGTTTAAATCCGCCTATTATAATATTCACAATAGTCGTCGGTGAGAGCTGCCATTGACTCAAGTGAAACCTGCTCATAAAATTCACAAGAGGTACAAAATACTCAAATGTCTGTTGAAAAATTATGAACTGTTCTATCAAGAAAGTAAAAAAGGCAAATCATATAGTTGATAGCATAATATTTGAATGTACTCGAGAGGCATAATATTTATAAATAGTAAATTATATTAGATAGCAATGATCTGAATAGTGTAGTCCTAAGCATAGGTATAACATTTCAAGACTCAAATTAAAAAGCACATGCCAAATGAACCGTACCAATCTAGAGCAACCAACGCTATTGTGGTAGCACAAGGTGATAAAAAGAATCCCTAAAACAATGCTGAAAAGTTTGGTAAAGAAGTACCTAAGGAGTCAATAAAATTTAATATGAACCATTAGTTTTGATTATATCCTCATGAGCATCACCATCCACAGTTGAACAATTTGAATCGAAGGCATATTTGATATTTTTTTAAGTAAAGTTCACCATTTTTGGCTATGTCAGCTGGACATTCATTTTTGTTTTTCTTTGAAAAGGATGATTTTAATAAAGAATCCTAACCATGGAATACATACCAATAAGGCACACCTTAGTTTGATATATGAATTGCTAAGGAGACCTATACCTATACATAAATGCCACAACCATTGGCTTTTTCTAAAAACAAAATAACCATCTTGTAATAGTACCTATACATATAAATATCTTTTTTGGACAACATTATTACACTAAATGTCCAAAAACAAAAAAACTTCTACTTAAAGGATAAATAAAAATGACATTTTAGGCAAGAACAATAATGCATATGATACAATTTCATATATAATTGATCATTATCAAATAAATTTTCTTAGTAGTATGCTTAGTATATTGTAATAAACTACTCTCTCAGTTTCAAATTATAAGTTGTTTTGGTTTTTCTAGACCATTGCTTTTGCTTTAGCAAAAGCCAAAACTTCTTATAGTTTGAAAATGAAGGGAGTAAATGTCATTGCAAATTATATAATGCATTGTGGCACCATCCCTTTCCTTACAGCTTCCCACGTCTAACTTTGCCTTGGTAGGGCTTCATGTACCTTATATCTGATGACAAGTTGAACCGCACTTAGCACTCACTTGGGGCCTAAAGGGCAATGCACTGACTTAATCACGATAAGAAGTAAGAGAATTAATCAAAAAGTAAATATCAATCATCGCTGCCATGTTTTTGTTGTAAAAGATACCATCACTATCATGTGTCAGAAGTCAGAACAGAAGAAGTGTTCACCATAAAAAAAAAAAAAATGAACCACTCAGTGCTTATTTAAGGATCAAGATAGAGAAACAAGTCACTTTAAAGCATGCAATCAAGGGAAAATGATGGCTCGCCGCTGCCCGATGGGGCAAAAGTAGAGATGTCACTTACAGGATGATTAAGTGTGTAAATAAAAGATGTAAGTAATAAATAATACTATTTTTTTGCTTGGTAGTGGCTTGGGATCAGTGCAAATAAAAAAACGCAGTGCATGTAGATTGCACAATATTAATTATGAATTAGAAAGAAGAGAACTCTTTACATGTTATTATAGAAAATAGGACCAATTAGTAATGAACCCAACGAATCTATCAAACAATCTAAAAGATATCTCATATATACTGAAGCAAAGATTTGTACATTGGTTGCGCTCACCAGGATCTCTCCTCTAATATCAAGACTCCGATCTGAGTAGTGAGAAAGGTCATCGTCGCCAGATCTGGTACAAGCATAAATCAAGATATTATCACTTGCAAATTTAAGATAAAATCAAGGAGACGACGGTCTTGGGTGCCAAAGCTTCCTCTAATGTCGCATGAAACCATGCACGATTGGAAATCAGAGGGGGATGGTGGCGGAATAACATGCAAAATTTATGGGAGGACAAAATAGTGAGAGAGGAAGAAGGCCTGGACATGCAGGGTTGGTCGCCGCTCCACGTGTGTTGGCACCCGATGGGCCGGCCGCTGCGTCCGCTCCTTCCTCCACCCGTAGCGCAGTGCGTAGCGTGTCTGTTTCCCATTGACCATGGCATACGCACGTTGAGGGCGTCGTCGGGGACAATCCTTTGCCATCGGACATCGGTGCCACAGGCCGCAGCAGCGCGTCATCGAACATGGCGGCGATGAGCGGGCCGGGCGCGTGATCTCTGCGCCGCGACGAAGGTGATCTCTACGCCGCCACGACGGACAGCAGCGCCGCTGAGCTCTACCGTCCAACGATCCCCGATGCCGCACTGCTGCGCGCCTCGCGTGGGAACTCACGTCACGTGCTGCTGTAGCCGGGCCTGTCGGAGTCACTGGCGGAGTCACGACGGAGCGTCGCTGGGGGCCGGCCGGAGGGAATGACCGAATTACTGCAGCGGGAGTCTCGGCGCCGAATGCTTCGATGACGCACTGCGGGCGCCTGCGGCACCGCTGCGATCGCTGGGGACCTCCGCTGGGGCGGCTGTTCCTCGTGACTCCGACCGACCGGGCGCAGCACGCCAAGGGCGTCGTCGGAGGCGATCCTTTGCCAACGGTGGCGTAGGCCACAGCAGCATGTCGTCGAGGAACCGTCGTTCCTGGTTCGCCGCGATTGGGGGCGAGTCCGTTTCGCGAGGGAGGGGAATCGCGGAGACGGGAGGTGTAGGCACGCGCTGTTCGGGCCTCGGGAGGTGGAGGTTACGCGCCCTATTCGGGCGGCCGAATTTGGTTCGCTGGGTTTCGGCGACGGCGAGAGGAAGCGAAACACGCGTAACCTAAGGTTGGTCACTGAGTAACCACCGTTGGATGTTAAATCTCGATAGATCCGACGGTGGAGATTGGGACACGTGTCCTGCAATTCCTTCGCTCTTTTATAGTATAGATAGATAATGGATCGAACATCCGGCCTCAATTATTACAGAGATTGCATATAGCATAAAAAGATAAAAAGACAGAACCAATCCCTAAGATAGACAAAAAGAACTAAAGCAAATGAAATATATGCTTCCACCCTCCATTTTATCGTTGTATTGCTCATTGTGGGTGCGCTCCTGCCCCTCTAGCCTTCGCTACGGGGGTAGCGGGAGGAGGGGCGAGGGCTTCCCACAGGTAAGAACGAGAGTGAGGCCAGGCCCACAAGCTGGGCCCTGCGAGCGTGACGTGGATAAAAGCGCAGTTCCCGAGAGAATGAATTTCATTGATAGGCCATAAAGTTGCTGCCCACCGTCCCCTTCATACGTTTTGTCCGTCCCAGATTTATAAGGATCCGGTCGGTACAAGATGTTGTTACATATTAGGACAAAGCGCCAAGCCACTTACTTACGCCATGGCCCACACAGGGGCATTTCAGCATTTTCCCTCTCAAGGGCGAATAAGTAAAAGAAAATGAAGAGACGGTCCCATGGCGCTCCTAGGGTTTCCTCTTGTCTCGCCGCCACGGCGGCTTAACCTGCTCCCTTTGCACGCTTTCTTCCCACGCCTACGGGGGTGCCAACTCGCTCTCCGCCGCCCCGCGCTGCGGGGTGTAGCCCACTGGCGTTACCGCCCCAGCGCTGCGGTGTCATCCTGGTATTGCCGCCCCGCCCCGCCAGGTGTCGCCCTTGGTTGCCGCCCCAGCGCCAGCGAGGGTGTCGCCCTTGGCATTGCCGCCTCCCCGTCTGCGGGGTGCAAGGGCTTAGGCCCGAGGAGCTACGGGGGTCCCTTGGCGGGTCCCTCCCCAACACTCATGAAGGAGAGTGTGCTCTTGGCTTGCTCAAACACTGCAGCTATTCCCCTGAAGATAGCCGGCCAGACACCGACAACGAAGCCGACTCCATACAGGCAGCAGGTGGCAAGGAAGTGCTCCAGCGATGCCTTCAGGGGAAGGAAATTGACATCCGCAGACGCCATCACCGCCGGGATCCGAAGCACAAAAAAGGTCTTTTCGACCAAGACCGGTCTGACGAACAAGAACTTCGACGATGTGCCAACTATGCCAATACTTTTGTCGGCCAGAGAGAACCATGCTAGGTTTTGTGACGACCCGGGTAATTACCACCTTGAATAATAACCCTCGCCATGATTTATTACTCCACGGATACAAGATTTGTCGAATAATAAACCATTAACAAAGTTGGCAAATGAGAGAATAGCTAGAAGGTACCGATAATTATTACAAAGCCAACCTACGGTCTTAGGTCTTTAAATAAGCGTCACAAGTTTGCGCATTATTACAAGCCTGACATATAGAAGTCTAAGCTAGACTACTAAGTGAGCGACATATACATCTCGCCACTGATATCCATAAGTAGACTAAGAGATTATTTATTCATCCCATCCACCATAGGAGGTGGCAGCAGCTCGACTAGCTTCCTCGTAGTCATCCCAATCTGCATAGGCATAACCATCATCTAGGAACTCTTGTGCGCATTCCTGAGGTTCCTCTGAAGGGGGAGGGTTAACAAGAGTGAGTACAACGTACTCGGCAAGCATATATATGTATATCAAGGCAATGCAATCTGTAATCTCAATGATCAATGTCATATCATCTTGTATGAAAATAGCATTTGTATAAAAAGTCATATTTAATTTAGAAAAACACTACTATCACTTGCATCTTGAGAAAGAGCCACCCATAGGTTCCCGTAGCCTCCATACTAGGAGACATGACATGAATTCATGATTTTTACCCTCAAGCAGGTTTGTATCACTTTAGCCATAATTATCTTGGCCAATTTTCCATCGCCTTTGCCCTTGATGCGACTCATGACCAAGATACGAGACTTTCCCCATTTTGTATAATTGTACATCCACATCTACTCACGTGCGCTAATATATGCGCCTGGCTGTGCTCCATCGACAGCTCATTGGGGACTTTCCCCAACCCTCTCCTTGCATACCATAGGGATTATACAATAACTCCATGGGTAATAGAATCAGCTCGTCCCAAACGAGTTCATGGTTGACACGAATATATACGGCCCAAAAACACAAGTGAGAGTTGGTTAACAATCCTACTAACTTTTTCCAACCAACCATACTGTAGGGTATTAGCTGCTCCTTCAGCTAACCCCTCGTCATCAAGCTCACATGTCATCCATCCATAATTAATTCAAGAAAATACATTTGATGCAAGTTACTTTTATTTTCACAAACTTGTATAAAACTCAAGGAGAGAATGGTCAAGGATTCTTGCCTGAGTTGTTAAGGTCCAACTCGGGCTCAGTTTGGTTCACTAGAAAGCCCTGCGCCTGACCGTGCTCGCTTCCTGTAATTAGTATAAATATATACTGGTATTTAGGAGAAATAACACACAAGTATATACATATAATATATACGTAGCCATTTGTCCATCCTACAGGCAATAATTAGTTTCCTATGACTTGTATCGATTTTGCTGTGATTTATAAACATAATGTAGCATGGTTGTGCTTAGCCAAACATTAAATTAATTTAGTATGGTTAGCCCCTTCTATTTCTCACGTGAGTTGTACTAGTACTAAATTAAAGCCCATCAAAGTGTACAGGTATAAGCTGCAGCCCAAAGCACAGCACACGCATATGCCCTTCCAGGCTCACACGCACTCTCCCTTTCTCCCTTCCCTTCTTTCTCTCTCTGTTCTTTTCCCCTCTCCTGCAGCTCGACAGCAGCCAGCAGCCATGGCTCCCTCTCCGTTCCTCTCTAGATCCACAACTATGGCTGGGCTCTCCAAGTATTCCTACCCCATAACAAAGATCTGTGATTTCTAATTGATCTGCACTGGGATTCCCCTGATTTCTTCCCCTCTTTTTGTGTGTGCAGGTCAGTGGTGGCAGCGGCAGGCTTCACCGAGGTGCCAAGCATGGCAGCCATGGCGCCCAAAGGCAGAGCCAAGGGCATGTGGTGTTGGTGTGCAGCTGTGTACAGGGATTTGGATTGCAGCAACATCTTCCCCAAACCCCTTCCTGACAGTGAGTGTTCTTGGTCCTTATTTCCATACTTAGTTCATCCAGACTGTACTAGCCTGTGCATTGCTAGATGTGAAAACTCTTATGTAAACTTATCTCAGGCTGTGATATGGTGTGCTGCATATATAAAAAAAAATTGCTAGACCTTGTCCAGCTGGTTCATCATTTTCTTTCAGTTTGAACATATTGTGATATGATATTGTGATTTGTTTGCTGTTGAGAAACTAGTAGGAAAAATTGGTACAACTCTGATATTTAACCCAATGGCATGTACTGTGTGCTCGTGGTAGGGAGTATAAGAAAGTATCAAGGATGTGTCGGTGAATCTCACCTAAATCTCTAGCACTTGCTCCTTCTCTTGCAGGTTTTGGTGCTTCAATGTGCTTGTGGTTTGCTTCTAATCACTTGGCTTCCTGCTGACTTCCTCTCCTTGCCAACCCCTCCTCCCTACGCCATGTCCCTATCCATGGAGATCAAGTCACCATCTTGGGCTGGTGGAAGGGTTGGTGATTTTTCTCAAGCAAGGAGTGCACAAGTGTTTCACTGAGGTTCAACTGGAGTGGAGAGCCAGGAGATGAATGGTGAGAAGCTGCTACTTCGTTGGAGGCAAACACCTGAGGCTTCCCTTTTCTACTACTACTCCCCTCCTAGGTAATTTACTCCTTGTCATGACCTACCTTCACTGTGTTGGACAGCTGCCTATACCAGAGTTGGACACCTTAGGAGTGGGTGGAATAGTTGCCTACTGTAGCGTATAGTGCACCTGGAAGGTGTGAAGAGTGTTTCTGTGTGCATGGGTGTGGCAGTTAGAGGGGCTGGTGAACATGAATTGTGCACATATGTTTTCCAAGGATTAAAATATGATATGATTTGTTTATTTGTGCCAAAGTTTGTCAATCATTTAGCCTGTTGGAATTAGGAAAACTGATTGCTGGATTATTTGTGGTTAATTGCTTACTAAAAAGTGGGTCGATTCAGGTTTTCACCCGGTTGTTGAACATCAATCGACTAGGCTCCGGGAGGACCCATGCTAGTTCTGCGAGGGCCGCTGACCCGGGAGGAGACGCTACGGAGGATTGGCACCCATGGACTCCATGCTGCAGCTGTACCGGATCCGCGCCTACCTGGAGCCCAGCCCTCGGGGATCCCATTGCGATTGCCTTAGATAACAATCGCACAGATCCGGCACGGCAAAACAGGCCACAAGTCCTTGCGAAGACCAGCCGGAGGGGTAGAGGTCGTCGGCGTGATCATACGCCGAATTGGCCGGCCGCCACCCCAGCCAACTCGTCGGAGGAGCTCGGGACGGGCGGTGGAGGGGGGGTGGGACGGAGAGGGTGGCACGCGGCACCACGCCAAGCCGCCCGGCGCCTTGATCTGCCGGGACTTCGGCGATGCCCGCCCGCCCACGCGAGAGAAGGACGCGACCGTCGTGGTCCACCGTCGTTGCCACCTTGCACGCCTTCCACCCCATCCTTCTTTGCGCCCGGGCCGCCTAGATCCGGGCGGGCGCTTCGCCGCCGGCAAGGGTACTGTTGCGAGCCATGGAGGATCTCGGGGGAGGGATAGGGGAAGAGACGGTGGCGATAGCCGCTAGATGCGGCCATGGCGGCGCTGGATCTAGCCGCCCGGGGGGTGTGGCCCGCCGCCACCATCACGGTAGTCTCATGGCTTGTTGGCTAGAGGGCAACTCCGGCGGCAGGTCGGCGGCAGGCGGTGGGGAGGCCAGGGGCAGGTTCCGCCCGTCGCCTCTGGGAGAGGCGGGCGCCCCTGACCGTATGTTATCAAGTCCTTTTTTTTTCTTGTCTTTATCAGAATTATTTGAATTAACTAAGGTGTGTGGCCTCAGTAAAAAAAGAGTGCAGTTGGCAGACAAGCAGTACGCTAAGTAGGTCGAATTCAATGAATACTACTAAATGACCTAGTTTGATTCTTAAGGGTTATATGGATTACACAAGCAAGGCTCCAGGTCCATCATATAAGCAATCCACTACCACCACATCCAGCACCACCTTTTCTTCCCTTTGGCTAGCTTTTTCCTTAGATAGTGTTATATTTTGCCTTCCACAACGTAAAAACACAAAATGGCAGCTTCAGACACAGAAATGACCATAGTACTTGCCATATGAGTGGGAGGCAATGGGAATAGTACCAAATTGCAAAAACAACTTGGAAGCACCTTTGCTAGATGCAATGGTCGCCTGTGGGCCTGGAACTGACCCTCGTAATGCAGTTTGCTTGTTTGGCTTGTGAGCCCACACGGGCTGCATCGAGTTACCTCCACAGCTCTGGATCCTTCTTCACCAACGGCTCTGGAAGTGTCTCCACGCGTTGTCTGTAGTCGCATTCGCCGTCCGTGGTCGTGGTCGCCTGCAACCAAACTGGTGCCATTGTATGAGGTCACCTTCGCCATGTGGCGGAGACGGCCGTGGAGGCGAAGTAGTAGTAATTTTGGAATATCTTAGTGTATATAGCAAGACTAATAATTTCCTGGTGTTGGTCCATGAACTCGCGCTCTTGCAGTAATTACTAGAGTATCAATAGCAGGCATAATCATTAGAAGTTTATGACTAATATTTAAAACTAGTGACAAGCACTCATATTTGTTTTCTCTCAAATTATTTATTTTTCTAACACCTTACACATTTAGAATCATTTCCAGTTCCATAGGAAATGTTTTCCATGAATAATGAACGAAACCGTGAGGAAAAAAAACAGAAACCATCAGGGGATGTTATTCTGTAAAGATATCCGTGACAAATGAGGAAGTGAGGGTCTGACTGTCAGGGCAACCGTCGGGGTGGTGTTTGAAATAACTAAAGGATATTTTTCCTGATAAAAATAAGTATAGTAAGTACACACTTGTCCATGCATTTAGCAAGAAAACGTTCCGTATGTAGTACTCGTCCATTCACGATAGTAAAGGTGTAGTTATCTCAGCATTTCAACTTGGGTCCTTAAATGTCCTAATAGTTTTAGAAACTGCACGTACTATTATAGTTTTATATTTAATGGGTATGTATGTTTTTTTTTCACTTTTATTCTCTGTTGAATTATTTATACATTTGGTACTTTATATATAGGTAATGGATACAGTAATTAGATCTGAATTCAATAAACCAAAACATTATTAAAGGCACCGGATGTGATGCTTAAATGAAATGGATGCTAGCTCTAAGCTCTGGCTGCTTCATATAAGCAACCGAGAGTTGCACACCCCAGGTACATTGGCATTTCACAGGTGATCGTACCTTCGGTCACAAACACATGACAAGGGTGTAGTGCTTACTGTAGGAGTGGGAGGCAATGGGAGTAGTCCAAATGCAGGGAGGGATTCCTCCGCAGTCTGTAGAACCGTGCCTGCTATATCATTTTGTAGCACATCTCTACTACCATCTTGATAGCGCAGTGGCTCGCTTCGGGCATGCCCCCATAATATTTTCTCCGCTTGCTTCAGCAAGCGTCTGCCTCTCTCGCGTGGAGCCACAATGGGACGCGACGTGCCCGTCGTCTATAGAATCTGAAGGACTTGGGTGATTTCAAGAAGGACGCGGTCTTCATGATCTAAGTGTAGTTGTAGGTTTGTTTGTACATGGGATGGTGTATGTGGTGTGCGTGTGTTGAGTGGGCGTGCATATGTATAAACATATGCTATAGCTGTACTCAGATGACTGGCTTTAAAAAAAACTTGAAGAAAACAGAGTAGATTGTGCAATAATTCGGCCGACTACCAACTTGAAGAGCAAAGGAGGAATTCACAAGCACCCTGTGTACTTCGGCCTGCGCTTGAGTTGCAATGACTGGTGCTCGTCAATCTGCATAGCAGGCTAGCTGTCACCACACACATCTGCTTACTGGTAGAATCGTCGATCAGTCACCAAGACTCTGCTATCACGGCAGTTGGTACTTGATCTTGAATTCATCCATTAAAAAGGATTTTGATCTGCAATTATTATGTGTGCACTACTAGAATCCGGAATAGCCTTGAGTGCCCAAAACCGCCAAGGATAGAGGAAAAACCGCCAAGGAAATGATCCTTGACCATACACCGTCAAGCAAAAGCACTCAAGAATAGAGTGTAAGGGAAATTAGTTTCCTTGGCGGTTTCGACGCTCAAGGATAATTTCCTTGGAGGCTAACCGCCAAGCAAATGAGGCCCTGACTTAATTTGTCACACGGTCAAGGAAATGGATGAACCGCCAAGGAAAGATGTTTACTTGAGTGTGACACACCTCCAAGGAAATTAGTTTTCTTGAGGGCTAGGAACCGTCAAGGTAAATACATATTTTCTTGGGGGTTTCAAACCTTCAAGGAAACACCGTTTCCTTGACTGCATCAACCGACAAGATAATTTATATTCTTGAGGGTAAAACTTTAAATCCTTGACTGCATGAACCGCCAAGTAAATTCTAATTTCCTTGACTGTGCGAACCACTCAAGGTAATCATTGTTTTCCTTGGCTACCATAACCGCCAAGTTAATTCTCACAGTGTATAACCAGCATGGTAATTACAATTCCATTCCCATAAATACATCCTTAGGAACCATATATTTAAGCGTAACCAGAAAGTCATCCATATAAATATATATTCCAGCCAACATGAATATATGTTCCAACCAACATCCATACTGGTTCATTACAACAATTTCATGCGTAGATATTAATACTCCATCAAACAAGGTTCATGCCTAGATGGCAAATAGTGCCCGCAAATATTCCTAGGTCTAGGTGGCAATATAGTATCATTCCTACATGTCAACACCACATGCATATGGAAAATAATTGCCAGCAACTAAACATTAGCAAAAGGTTAGCTGCACATCAGCCTAGTTAGTCGCACATCAGCCTAACTTTGTACCAAAATCTACCAAAAGAAGGTCCATGTCTCGCCACTTGGAGCTGTTGGCATTAGTTAGTCACCCTTGTGCCACTTCCATGTGTAGGCATGTTGCCTTGGAGAGAATCGTCTTCACCATTGTCTTCAAGCTCCTCGTCACTTTCTATTTCAAAGTGGCCATCAACATCAGATTCAAGGTCATCATTGTTATCACTTCCATCCCAAGTGTGGTCATCCTCATCATCATGTTCTAAATTAGGATCACCGTCTATGCCATCATATCCATGTGATGATCCTATGACCTACAAAATACACAATATATATGCACTTTATTTTTTTTTGGAATCTGCGCAAGCAAAACTGAAGTGATAACTAGAAGCATTGCAAATATAAATTGCTGTGATCTTTGAATTCACATTATTTGTAGTAGTCAATGTATCACCTTAAATCTACCAGTTATAAGATACGACTCATAAAGCCATTTCTAATCAACAGGAAGCCACTTGTTCACTGGCAACTCAAGTTGGCGGTCTACCACGCAACAGTAATTATTGTCTAGATGGCTAAAGTTTGCTAGAGACAGGGATTTTCCATACTAGGAATTGTTGTGTCTCTATAAAATTCCTTGAACCTCCTCTATTTGGAGCAGGATCATCAGACCTCATGCGAGCTTCTTGGGCTTTTTTCTCTCTTTTTCTTGTATTCATCAGAAGTCCAATATTTGGAAAGCCATGCCCAAACTGCCTTATTGCACCATCCAATTCTACAAGTCGGGTATTGTTCTTACGTAAGATGAATGGTACGTGCCCTTGTATCATCACAATCCTCACCCCGTTTGTCCGCGAAACATCTTGACGACCTCCAAACGGACTTGGTACATCATATTTGTTACTCTTCTCACTAGATAGTTTTCTAGAGCTTTGTCGACCTTTCGCCTATGTTGTGGATGACATGTAAACAAACTCGTATAAAGATATATACATAAATAAATTAAATAGAATAGAATAGTAGAAGCCAATCAGCTGAAAAAGAAAATACTCAAATCATTAAATTGTATCTAGTATAGATAGTTTGCTTACCCAAATTCTGCCTTTACATTTTTTGCATAGCATATGCCATGCTCATCTTTTTCCAATAATAATCATTCCATGAAAGTGCGGGGTTGTCGTTTGACAACAGAGCCATCATCATCATATACCTTGATAATACCAGGGTACATGCGTTTAAGAATGACACCCACTTGTGAGGGATACTTGTAGCCTTTAGGGTTGTACCCAACATATTTGAATTGATTTGCAGAGAAATTGATACATGCATTAGTCATCCTTAGATTTTGAATTAATAGCGTAAAATCACAAGTGTGGTACTATATGTAAAAGTGCTCATATATTTACTTACCAATGACCAACAGGTTCCAAATCCACCCTCCCACTACGAGGAGGCACCACCAATCTTTGTCCTTGCCATCTTAGCTCTCCCTCTTTTTTGTAGGAGCTTGGCAGCCCGTTTGGAACCAATATTCAAGTTGGAGTTAACATCACCACTCAAGCGGGAGTGAACATTAGTTGTAACCCTTCCACAAGCATCACCATCACCTCTTACAGCACTAGTCCTTTCAGAGTTAGATGCAACAATTCTAGAGTGAACACCGGCTGCACTAATCCCCCTTTCAGTGCTCCTAGCAGCACAACCATCCCTTGCAGTGTTGGTCTCGACCTCAGCATTTGTCCTTTCGGTGCTGCCAATAGCATCAACTCTCCTTTCAGTGCTTCCATCAACTGTATTCCCAGCAGCAGCAGCAACTATGTTCACATCAACATTGCTTCTTTCAGTGTTCCCAGCGAAGAACTATGTTCACATCAACATTGCTTGCTTCGGTGTTCCCGGCGGCGAAAATGCAAGAGCACCACCCCTTTCTGTGGTTCGGGGAGTAGCAAATAAAGAATACCCCTTTCAGTGCTCCCAGTAGCAGCACGACCCCTTCCAGCTCTCCTGGCAATAGCCGTACTGCCTCTTTCAGTGCTCCCAGTAGCAGCAGTGCCACTCCTTTTATTGCTCCCAACAGTATCATCAGCACTCCTTTTGCTATTTCTAGTATTAGTAGCACCTCTCCTTCTAGAGTTGCCAGCAGCAATGCTTTTGGACTGAATATCAGCAGCACTACGTCCTGTTTGGTTGCTCCCACCACTTCCCGCATCCTTGTGTACAAGCTTCTTGTGTCGAAGACCGTGCATCTTCTGGAAAGTGAACAAAAAAGTTAGTACATCTCAAGAAGAAAGGGACATATTTTTAAACACGCAAGAACACAAGAAAATGCATGTTTATCACATAATATAGACATGAAGCGGCACACACAAATAACAATCCGACAACAATGTTGTTTAGTTCAACAAAGGTACAAAGTGGAAACAAAGATGAAAACTAAGAAAAACAAATCAATAATCATTTGGATCTAAAGCTAGATGTTCTTGACGATTGTCTTCATCTTCATCTCGAGTCTCTTCATCTTCTTCATCTTGACCATCGGCCACATTCCCATCACCTTCGTGTTCAATTTCGACGAAAATTCTAACTCCTTAGGATCGGTTATCTCATCCGACACAACTGCGCAGCTTTGTATTATCAAGCTCAAAATTCAGATCAATGACAAATGTGCCTTCTAACCCCTCCTCTTGGAAAAATAACACTTCTTCTATCGGACCAAGATGAGGGTCATTATCACTTTGTCATCTACATTGATATAGCCATGTGGAGTAACGATCGTAACCCACCACTCCTTTAGATCTGATTTCTGACATGCATAAGGTAAATAATATACTTGTTTAACTTGACTAGCCAAAACAAAAGGCTCAAACATAGAAAGCCTAGCAGCATGCTTAATTTCCACCAGTCCCAAGTTTTCGGTGCGCCTTGTTCCATTAGGTGTTGGATCAAACCAATCACAATCAAACAAAACCAGCTCTAGTTGCAATCGTCCTTCCCATTTTATTTTTATGATGTCCTTAATTACACCATGGTACTCTGTCTCATTGTTGCTATCATCAACACAAGATACACAAACACCAGTATTAACTGTTGTCAATCCTGATTTAGATCTCTCATGCTGTTTTGAGCGAAATCTATAACCATTCACATCATAACAACCAAAGGTGGTAACTCTTGGGCGAAAACCATAAGATATTTGACATAAGGCTGGATCAATGCCAGGTGTTTGCATGCACTGCAATTAAATAGATTTAGTTTGATATGTTAGTTTTTGGTGGAAAACAGATGGACAGATTACTAAATGTGAAAGGTTGTAGAAAGGATTACTTCTTCCTTGAACCAATCAAAGAAGTTTGCATCGGCTTAGCTGTATTTTCATGTCGATATAATCTTTCAAGCCTATCTTTTATAGGAAGGTACCGCAACACTTTGCGTGGGGGATTATTTTTGGCCTTCCTCATAGCGAGAGAGACTACAAACATCACACTTATCTTTATTCTTATTGTCTCCATAGTAAAGCATGCAATTGTTATAACACACATCAATTTTCTCGATATGGCATGCCTAAGCCTTCTAATAATTTCTTGGACTGGTAGAAATCTTTGGGAATCTTAGATTCTGGAGGTAGAAGTTCGCTGATTAACTGTAGGTTTGCTTCAAAGTGTGCAATAGACATATTGTACCGTGATTTCAAAGCTAGCGACGCGTGACCACACGAGAAAAAGAGATGAGTGTGTTGTGTTCTCATGGACCGGTTGATCGGCACTAGCAACCATCCTATAGAAAGCTTTGTGCTGACCCCCGTGGGCTCCTCTTCAATAGTCGGTGCATGACCACCACCTAGGTCAACTAACATATCATCCATTCGATCGGCTTCATCAAAACTCTCATCACTTCCAACTTCTATATGACTCTCTCCATGTGATGTCCATATTTTGTAGTCGTTTCTAAATCCATTTTTACACAAGTGCATCTCCACATCAAACCTTACATGCCTAACAAAGTTCCGACACAAGGCACATGGGCACTTAATGGTGTCATTTTCAACATGATCAACCCTAGAGAATGCATGATCCGTAAAACTTATTTGTGTTTTCAATCCACTCAAGTAGTGGGAGCCCGCCCGAGACCAACCAACCACTGTACATCCACTCTCGATGCTGTCATTACTCTTGTTCTGTTTTAAAAAATATATAGCACGAGGTATATATTTTAGTTTCATCACAAATTCACGAACTATCACCCAAATGTAGCTATGCGTAAAAACATGTGCATTCTAGTAAACATTGGCGGATATTCAACAAGCTAATAACATAGTTTACTATTTGTAGAACTACCACCCAAATCTGGTCACACAAATGCAGCAAGCTTCCAAGAGTTAAGATAGAAGATGACATTTTTTACCTCTGCCTAGTGACCTGATGGCAACAAGAAGAAAGGTGGATAGAAGAGTTGAACCCTTTAGTGCTTCCTTCTTGGATACTTTGCAACATGCACAGGAAAGAAAGAACTAATCGAACTGATCTATTTCCAACAAGGAGACATGTAAGCATTTCAATAGTTGCGGATACACCACAAGAACACTTACATGCGAGAAGATGGCGGATCTGGGGAATTGAATCCTGCTGGTTCCTCTACAAAATCAACGAAGGTAGTAAACATGACATCAAAATCGAGCTAAATATGTTACTTCTCCAAAGAGGGGAAGAGATGCCGATCTGGATGAATGAAAGTTTGGCAAGCAAAGTAACCCAAACCTTGAATCTTTCTAGCCTTTACGCTCCTTTGTGCAACCAAGAGGTGAAGAGGGAAAGAGGTGGCGTCGACTCCTTTCTCGCAACCAAGAAAAAACAGAAATTAAGTAGTGCTGACTTCTTTGAAACTGGATGCCTAAGCCCGGTGCCCGGCGCTTGTGGGTGGCCGCCGTCGCGGCCGGCCAGTCCAGGACCGCCTCGGGTCTTGATGCCGAGGGATGCGGGGCGTGACCTGCTGTCTGGCGACGCGGAGGTGGGGGCTCTCGCATCGGCGCCCATGGGATAAGTGGCGGCGGGTACCTGTGGGCGGGAGCTGCTGGGTGTCGGAGCGGCGGCGGTGCGGGCGCGGCGGAGCGGCGGCGTGCGGTGCGCCTCCGGCAGCGGCGTCGGCTGGGGAGCTCGCCTCGGCGACGCACGGCGGGGCTCGTCCTTCAGCGCGGGCGGCGGCCTTTTTTTTTTTTTCTTCCACTCGTGACCCGTGAGTTGTGAAATTGGGGAGGGACTCAGCTGAGAAGGGACCGAGGGTTGGATTGGCAAAGTGGTGGCAAGAGGGTTTTGGCACGGTTCGCTTTGGCGCGCAGGGCGCTAGCCGCTCACGGTTGGGACGCGGGGGAGCCTCCTAAATTTTGCTTTGCCGAACCAACGAATTTGGGATGGAACTCATTTGTGATGGTGGGTTATATATATAAATATAAAATAAAACTTCTTTGTGTTTAATATAAAAATTAAAATGTGGTACTCAATATAAATATAAAAATAAAATTACTTCGGACAAGTAAATTTATATATGTCCTTTCTATAATATTTTATATATTTAAGCAATGTTTGATTCTAACTACTAGCTAATTTCCTCTTTTTTACTTTTCTCAATAATTTATTTTCAAGATGGCATCATAGTGTTAGCATTATTTATATAAAAAGTTGCGAGGTTGTGATGTCATTTGGCGGGCATTCGCGAGGTTCTCTTTGCACCGGGCATACATCTTGGAGACCTTCAGCGAGCATCATCTCCCAAATGGCCTGCTCATGCTTCTTAGCTTGTTCGTGTTCGTAGGGTCTCGAGCCCATCGGCACCGGGGGTGAGCTCGTGTGTGGTGGGCGGCAACCTACCGCGACATGGCCCGACAGCCAGGCAAGCGCGTGTTGCGGTGGTGTGGGCGGGCACTCGCGGCTGCTAGAGAGCTATCGCTTCGGTGCGGGGCGAGCGCAAGAGGCGGTCGATGAGCGGCGAGTCGGTCGAGCATCATGTTGATGTTGTGTCAAAGCCCGGCAAGCCGAGGAGTCCTAGAGTTAATTTGCTTGCTCATGGTTGGATGTGAATTGAATGGTTGAGATGTCGATTGTACAGACAAGTCACTTTGCCGACTTTAGAGGATCTCATTCCCAATGGGCATATCGACACAAAACATGTCTAGGGTTGGAGGGGCGCCTCATTAGACAGACATGCCCGCGAAGGGAGGCGGGCTGCCCATCATGTCACCAAAGGGAGAGGACTGCCCGCGGTGTTAGGCGTTGCGTGCTTTCTAGGGTTTTTATCTCCAAATTAACTTAAGATAATTATAATTATAATAATATATCTAAATTCTGCTAGGTAAATCTATAAACTTGCATGACAACATGGTTTTTGTGTATAATCTTTGCATAAAAAAATCAAAGGATGTAAACTAATGGTCCTATACATTGTTATCAAATTGCATCTCACATAGTTATGTAACTAGATGAGAGATATATCCCTTTGTGACAATGTATAGTTCAAGTTTGTTAATATGAGTTCAAACTTTTATGGCAAGGTAATACAACCAAATTATGATCTCATGCCAAATTTTATGATTTTTAGAGACCATTACGATATTATTATTTTTTTTTAAGTGGGAGTCTCCAAAATACTTATAGTTATTTCATTGGGTGCTAACCTCCAAGAAAATTAAATAACCCTCAAAGGAAATTATAATTTACTTGGCGGTTTGGAAGAACACTCAAGGAAATTGATCATTTTTTGGCGGTCACAATTAACAGTCAAGGAAAGAGCCATTTCTTTGGCGGTTTGAAAGTGCACTCAAGGAAATAAGTAATATCCTTGGCAGTGGTTAAAATCCGCCAAGGAAACTCTGTAATACCTTGGCCGTTTAGTGCAACCGCCAAGAAATATATATTTCCTTGTGTGCAGGTCACCACCGCCAAGGAAACTACCCTTTCCTTGGCGGTTTGATTTTGGCACTCAAGGAAATTTCTGGCCGCCAAGGTAATTCCGGATTCTCGTAGTGGTGTTTCCAAATGAATTTCTTTAGCTGGTAGAAATTATATGGATAAGGATACACTTTTAATGGTCTGGGTTCGACTCCTGTGGGACTGAATTAAACATGTCTGCATTATTCAAAAATTTTAAAAATTGGTTGGGGGTCAAAAACACTTGTAGGACACACTTTGTTACTTCAATTTTTACTAATATACTATAATGACAATGTCTACATTAATTAGAATGTCAGACGTCCTGCCATGTTGAAGTTATTGAACTCCATGTGTTGTCAATTAAATTTTATAGTCATAGATTAGCAGTATACTAAGGCTCCATTGGTTGGGAAATAAGTTTGTCTCTACAAAAGGCATCTCATGCATCAAATATCCCCCACCTGATTTTCGTTTATCATTCTCTCTCAAGGCCTAATAACTAAGAAAAAAATTCTTTGTGCAAGCCGCTTACATGTCCGAACAAATGGTGTGAAGGTTAATATTGCGTTAGCTAAAATATGGCACCAAAGATGTCGCAACTTTTTTATCTGCTTTGGGCATTCTTGCCCCATTGGAACGCTTCTGCCATGCAAGCGCCCCAACAAATGGTCTGAAGATTTACATTGGTTAGCTAAAACTAGTTCGTGCTCTCGCACGGGTTAAATTGTTTGGACACACTAACTAATAAAATTTGTTTTTTTCTCTTCACTAATGTTCTAAAATTATATCTATAATAGGTACTTCAGATTGTTTTTTTTTCACACGCCCCACCGGGTTTACAGCGAATGGTGGACCCTTTCTCGGCGCTCGACTAACTAATAAGAATTACTTATATTAAATATCTTTCTCTCTCTCCACTAATAAGAATTACCTATATGTATATTCAATATACATTTAGTTGAAAATTTACTTAAACCATGATAGTTTTAGCTACGGTCTACATTTTTTTGCTAAGGTAGTGCAATCTATATTTTGATGGCATGAACCTCAATTTTCATTTTTCCCCTAAATTTTAACCTTATTAACTCCTCGGATACTATAGCAATTATTTACATGGTGATTATAGTCTACCGGTCAATTTGACCACAAAATATTTTAGGCATTTGTAAGAATTTTAGGATCTATTTTTTTACTTGTACCAATTTCATGCATAATAAATTCTATGATTAATATTATGTAGTACCATATATATTTAGTTGAAACATAAATAAACTTAAAGTGTATAAACTCTTATATCAGCCCTTTATCTGTGATATCATGAAAATCTATACATTAACCTTTAACTTCTCATCTAGTTTTTGGATTATATTTTGTACGAGAATAATTTTGATGAAATTTTAATGCTTATTGTATGGTTTATTCAAAAAAATTGTTTACAAATAAGAATGTTCTAGATCATAGGTTACCCTCTTAGTTTTGATAGTGTCATAAGTAGTTGCTTTAGGATCCACCATGGCACTCAAGATGTTGAAATTAATGTGTGATATTAGTACGGTTTTATTAAAATAATAATTCTTAAAATTAAGTTATTAATATTCATATGATATAATGTTTCAATCAAAATGTTCAAAGTTTTTTATGGACATTCACTTACAAAAGTTACTGTCATAAGTGTTAGTATAAGTAAATTGTAAGTGCCATTACTCCGTTGTTTGGTAAGGATATATTTCCACGGTTGATAAGCTTATTAAAAATAAATATTCATAACAATATAAGTTTTAACTCATGGATGTCGAATTATTGTTTGTAGTAGCATTATATCAGTATTTACTTGTCGATTTGAGACCTTTTTTATTAATTTTTTGTACTGGCTAAGGTGGGTAGTTTAAGTACAAATTATAAAAGATCTATATTACTTTACACTATCTTTCACAATGCAAACTTAGGGGTTCAATAAGGATTTTTTAATTTTTAGCATCATTGACATGTAATTAGAAGTAATTTAGTGACATTATTATTTAGATAATAAAAAAACCACATCTGATGGTCAATGAGGACTATATCATAAAATTATTTGTTGGAAGTAGTAATCAAGGATGTTAAATTTAAAATAAATGTCATGCCTAATAATTTTCAAGAAGTATCATATCATGTATGTTAGAAGAGACAGATTAAAATATGGCATCTAGCAAAGATAGCCATACCTTTAGTCAACATGTTGGACAGGGGGGGACGTTAGTTGTCTAGATGTCGTGGACACAGGAATTCGTGTAAAGCCTGCATGTTCGCATCTTCCCTGTATTCACACCTACATCCCCCGTTGTCCCCCATGATAGAATGTTGGCTTGTCCTTACTTGCCTCAATGTTGCCATGTGTCATGGTTTCGTTGATGTATATGTGGAGTTGTTGTCGATGGCGTCCTTGTCGATTGCTGATGGATAGATCTTACTTGGCAATCGGTGTCATCTTCGTCGCCTCATTGTCCATCCTCACCATCTTTTTGGCTGGAGCCAACAATACCAGCTAGCATACATGGATTTGGGGAAAATCATATTAGTTTCTCACCCATTCACGACTACATGCATGCCATCACCGTCCTTGCTTCTAGAACACGTTGTCTTGGTTCTCAATGGGGCGTCACAAACTATCACGATGACCAAAGGAGTTTCGGACATTGATACTTCTAATTCTTATTTCAAATTTTAAAATTTATTACTTTCTAATGCATCTGGTGAGCATTTAACATGGAGGGTCCATTAATTTTTGTTTAATGTAAATATTCTATATGTAATTTTTTGTAATGTAAACTTTTGGTCCATTAACACTATTTTTGTAAATTTTACTTGATTTACTTATGTTCTTGTACTAATAAAATACTTTAGTAACATATTTATGCATTGTACATGAATTCATTAATAAATAATTAAATAATATATCAATAATGCAATTTAAATATGATTTCCTCACTGGTTGCAAAGTATTACAGAATTTTTTTAAAATACTAAACTATCATCCTACGTTCTAACAAAATATAGCAATATACTTGAGATTAATATTCTTTTTAATAACAGCGATAAGTAACCCTAATCCACAAGACTCCACACCCTAACAACAACAATCAGCCCGAACGTCGTTCCGCCCTAGCCGCCACCTACCCCTGACGGAAGGGGTCGGTCGGATCGGCGCCGGCAGCGGAGATGCCCCTAGTCATCCGCTAGGTGATGCCGGCAGCGGATAGAGAAGTAGCCATACAAATGCATTATCTAAGTATGTTGGAAGTCGAGCTGGATGGATTAAATTGTAAAAGCTTATTGATGATATGCAAAAAAAATATTTTTCGGAGCTTCTTTTATTTCACTTGGATGCTGTCAACTTAAACTTCCAGCTTTACAAGCACATCTTCCACATGATCATGAAATTGTATACCACCCACCATCATTCAAATTAATTGATGGCATTGTACTTCAGCACAAACATGTGAGAAGCAACCAATTAAATTCATTGCTGCAGATTTCATTTTCTTGGCAAAGTTTGGTGACCTTGTATAACTCACATTGGATTAACCACGCATTTCACTTCGGCTATAACAGCTAGGTGCTGTCTGTAAAAAAGCTACCTTTTGTGTCATGTGAAAATTATATATTGTAGAGTGTATTTGTCTCCATGACCTGAGTTGAGTACTTGTCATGACCCAGGAAATAGGGCCCGGGGAGGACAGGGCCCGACAGGCCCACGGAGCGCCCGGCGCCGCCCTCTGAGCTTCTTGCTGGCGCCCGCCGTCGTCCCCCTCCCTTCCGCGGATTCTTCGGCAATTAATTCGAAATAAAGGGAGGAAAATATCTAGGATTATCTTTAGGCGTTTTTGGTGTGCAAGGGGATATCTCATCTATAAGGGAGACCCTTATTAGGAAAAATAAATAAATGGGATATGCTTGTAAAAGGTATTCCAATCTATAAGGAAACCTTTAGAGATTGCTTGAGATACAAGTCCCACTAGCCGGGCTATAAAAGTAAGGGGTATGTAATCTTTCGGGGCAACGAGCAAATAAAGAAGTTATTCCAATCTTCCCGCCTCCTCTCTCCCGTGCGCCCGCCCCTCCCCCTGCCCCGCCGCCACCGCTTCGCCCCGCGCCGCCCCTCCTCCCTCTTCCTCTCCCCGGTTCGCCAATTGGGTGTCTATTCCGGCCCAATCTAGCCAGAATCTGACAGCTGGTATCCGGAGACCACTACGATCCACCCACCACCATGGATAGCGAATCGAAGAAGCTGTTGAAGAACTTGGGAGAACAGTTCACCAAATTCGAGAGCAGGATGGACACGATCGAGAATAAGCTTTCTATCCTCTCAGGTGACGATCCAGAAGCAATCGAGCGCCGTCAACAACTCCATGACGCCGAGCTTGAGATGAAGACGACATTGGAGACAGCAGCCCGCGACTTCATCAAGAAGCGGACCGATGGCAAGCAGAACCAAGACGATCAAGTCACAGCAGCTGATCTAGAGAACCTGATGAAGGGCTACTTGGGGCTAAAGCAGGCACCAGCAGGGGCGCCGCCATCCGCGCATGCGCCGCCCCCTCTGGTCGACACCTTCCCAGGTCTCACTCCCCGCCTGCACAAGCTATCCATCCCAACCTACGATGGCAAGGAGGATCCCCTCCCATGGATCAACCGCTACGAGCAATTCTTCAGGGGACAAGGTACGCCAGCCACAGAGCAAGTCTGGTATGCATCCTATCATCTCACAGGAGGAGCACAACAATGGTACATGAGGCTGTCCTAAGAGAAATCGGTGGCAGATTGTGCGAGCTTCGCCCAATATGTCAACGAGCGATTTGGCCCAACAGCGGTGGTGGAATCTGGCCGGGTGAGCCGGCATCGGCCCGAGGGAGACAGCACCGTCGATGAGTACACGGAGCGTTCACGGCGCCGCGTGGCACGTGCAAGCGGCTCGATGACAAGCGGCGGTGAACATCTACACAAGAGGCTTGGGTGAACCGCTCAAGACGGGCGTCGAGATGCAGAATCCCAAGGACATGGAGGTTGCCATGTCTCGCGCCGAGGCGTATGAGCGACGCCTCGCCATCCTCTACAACACCGGCAAGCCAGCCGCGAGGCAAAGGCCAGGCCGCCCGCGCCCGTGGCCCCGCTGCCGCCCCAGCGTCCCCCCGTCCCCCGGTCGGCGGCAACGACTCGGCGTTCAAACGGCTCACACGGAGGAGATGACGGAGCGGCGCAAGGCTGGACTACGCTTCAATCGTAATGAACTGTTCACACGGGGTCATAAGTGCAAGCACCTCTTCGACATCACGATCTTCAACGACTACACCGGCGACACGACAAACGCCCCACTAGCGGGCCGTCAAAGAGGAGCCACCTGCTCGAAGGTCCTCGTTGGGGACCCCAACTCCCCTCGTGCGTGGTGCTCATTCTCTCTACCTCGTCGGTATGATCTCGAACACGGGCGTCAACATCATCGTCGACTTCGGGGAGCAATGCACAACTACATCGACCCCAGCGTGGTGACCACGGCAGGCCTCGGACTCAGGCCGGTCGCGTGTGCTGATCACCACCGGCACGGCACCACTTCTACATGTCGAGCCGCCACCTTCGACGTACCACTACGCCGGCGCCGGCACCTTCGACATCGACGCCTCGTCATGCCACCGGGCGGCGGCGCCGGCGTCATCCTGGCATGCCTTGGTTGGCAAGCTCGGGGCGTGGCGTGGGACTTCGCGACCCACGAGCTACGCGTACTACCGCGGCGATCGCCCGAGCACGCGTTCACGTCGGCACCACCCCCGCCAGTAGGCGCTCCTCCCGGCTTTTTTTTCGGTCGCATCTTCGTCGATGTCCGAACACCTACAACTCGGCTTGGGAAACGTTCGAGGCATCGCGACGCCTTGAACCTCTACGACACGTCCATCGGCATCTTCGTCCGGCCCGACAGCGACGCCTGGAGGACCAGCACCTCGCCGGATCGCCCTTGATGTCACCATGGGCGACGCTGCTCCAGCACGACACTTTCGAGGACGGCCTCCTTCTCTTCGATGGCCGCTTCTACCTTCCGGCTTCCTCTCCACCGCCTGCACCTGCCGGAGGCTCTTGCTTGGCGGAGTTCGTGAGGGACGAACTTCCTAGCCTTGGGTGCTTACACGACGGAGCCAACTACACCTGCACCGACCGCCATCCCGTTGGGCGGCATGTGGCCGCTGGGCGCCACCACGCCGGCCCGCCAGGGTCGCCTTCCCCTCGATGGCATGGATCGCCTCTTCCTCACCGTCGACAACGCCCACATTAGCTACGATGCGAGAGGGGTGCCCACCAGCTTTTGCCCTCTTTGTTCGACGTCGGCTCCTTCATGTACGGTACGATGTTGAACTTGGCTGCTACTCCTCCTACTCGCCGCGACATCACCATCTGGCGTCTGCTTCCGCTCTTCGTCAACGCTCCGCCCAACGAGCGTTTCTTGTTCCGGAGAGCCCACCCCCGCGACATGGTGCATCAGCACCTTGAGGTGGGCGTTCAAGGGAGCTCCCTACCGGTGGCCCGTCGTCCGACGGCTTCACAGCGGCGGCGTGCCGTTCACCGGTACATCTACTACCACGGCTACATCGGCAACCTTCACTACCTCCCGGAGTTTGATCCAAAGCGAACCAGGGATAACATGATCCTCGGGAACCCGGTGCAGGGTCGACTCATACCGCAGGTTGAGCTCATCATTCTAGGGGCAGCTAATCTTCACCCAGGTGTGACTGAATGGACTTTCATCCAGCGCGAGGACGCACCGGTCGGAGAAGGGGGGGAGATGTCATGACCCGAAATAGGGCCCAGGAGGACAGGCCCAACAGGCCCACGGAGCGCCCAGCGCCGCCCTCCCGGGCTTGCGCGCACGCCCCGCCGCCGTCCCTCCCTTCCGCGGATTCTTCGGAAATTAATTCGGAAATAAAGGGGGGGAATATCTAGGATTATCTTTAGGCGTTTTTGGTGTGCAAGGGGATATCTCATCTATAAGGGAGACCCTTATTAGGAAAAATAAATAAATAGGATATGCTTGTAAAAGGTATTCCAATCTATAAGGAAACCTTTAGAGAGATTGCTTGAGATACAAGTCCCACTAGCCGGGCTATAAAAGTAAGGGGTATGTAATCTTTCAGGGCAACAAGCAAATAAAGAAGTTATTCCAATCTTCCCTGCCTCCTCTCCCGTCTTGGCGCCGCCCCCCCCCCCCTGCCCCCGCCACCGCCGCCCCCCGCCGCCCCCTCCTCCCTCTTCCTCTCCCCGACGATCGCCAATTGGGTGTCTATTCCGGCTCAATCTAGCCGGAATCTGACAAGTACCTTACGAATTTGAGAGAAAATAGAAATTAAGGAATATATTTTTTGCCTACAAAAATCTTCTTTTATGAGGTGCCAGTGATGCAACGAAGTCACATTTGTTTGTGTTTTTTTTTCCTCCACGCATAGGCAGAGAATGGACGCTTCCAGAATAGAGTGCAATATCATTGTTTGAGTAGTCAACGATTGGCCAGCTGATGGTAGTAGAGCATCAAGCTTGATACTGGACGTACCATTCGAAGAAGGATACTGCCAGTACTTAATCATCCATCGGGTCGGGTATGAATTCTTATTGCTGGTGTTTGAATTCTTAAAAGGCAGCTGGTATTTTATTATGTGCAATATACTAAAATGGTGGAGGTTTTCTAGTGTTTTTAGTTAGCAATAAAACACTATCACAACATTATAACCGTCTCTAAAAAAGCTCATTAACAGTGACCATGCTCAAGGCGCGGTACTCTGCCTGCCTCTGCAACTGCAAACATGTTCCGAAGAGGCTTACTGCAGAGTGTTAGTGGGTCATATAGTTGTTTTTTCCTTCCTCTCGTGGAGGGGGTCATTGTTTTCTTCCATTCTCTCTTTTGGTGTAAGCGGTGGATTGAGTATGGTTGTTTGCCCACCCTACGATGGATGATTGCAATCTGAAGTTGTATATGTTTTCTTCTGTTAATATAAACTAGGTGAATTCCCCGCGCGTTGTCGCGGGTATGAAGATGAATATAAATGGGCTAAGATGTTACTGATAAGACTTAGAAGATGTATTCGACCTTTCTTTGTACTCTGTATTAGCATTGTATTGCATCATGATAATGAAATCTTGAAAAAGAACCATTGATCATTTGAAAATACACACGGTTCGTTTGAAAAAATATAATATCTTGTAGCTGTTGATAACTGATAAATTGACAAATAAAATTACATAGAATATATAACTACCTAAGCATTATTTATGATAATTAACTATATATAGAGAGATAGTATTACTATACATAATTCTTTTTTTAGAACCTCGCCCAGTATGGCTTGCAGGCCCCATGAAGGTCCCAAGGCCCAGCCTTAGCTCTTCCTTTACGGCTTCACGCTCCTGTGTCACGCTCCTGTGTCAAAGGACCAGAGATCACGAATACAGGCTGTGGGAGGCGATCGCCAGTTGCAATGGCGTCTTGTGACTCGTCAGGGACTCGGAGGCAGTTCCTTCTAAAGCCGCTTCCATCTCCTCCCCCGCTATCACTACAGATCTTCGGTGCCACGCCCTGCCATTGCTGATCTTTAGGGAAACCTTCCCTGACACCCTGCCCCATGGCCCATGCCAACCAAACCTAGGCCTGGGTGATGCTCGTGGGATGAGAGACAGGTGAGAGCGATGGACACGATGGACAGATTCATAGGTCTATTTTATAGGGGCGGCAAGGGACAGCTCGTGTGCCGGTGGTGGCCATATGAAAAGCCTGGAGTCAGCTTAGTGGATCAGTTTTTTTTTACTCGGTGGATCAGTTTGCCATTGCTGTTGAGTTTCTTGTCATTGCTGTTGAGTTTCTTGTCAGGGGCAACAAGTACCTACCAGAAACCAGACTCAAAGCCTAAAGCGATGCACTGATTGGAGAATTGTATCTTCCCCTGATTTGTAGTTCAGTCTTCAGACAGCAAGGCTTTGCATGCTCGGTTCTACATTCTCCACCTGCACCATCAAGTCTTCTACATCAGGACTCCAATGCTCTCTTGTCAATGGCAGCGAGACTGCACGGCCGGACCGCGTGGTGCGTCAATCTTGGAAAGAGCAACCCCTAAACCACCCAAACGTCCCACACCCTGATGATTGGCCTACTCGTTGTATAATCTTCAGCAAGCATATCATACGCCCTGAATGATACTTCCCCTGATGCCTCCTACTACCAATTGCATACGCCTACCTTGTGTCACAGGTCTCATTGTAATTTGTTGCACTTGATAAACTTATCAAGTCAAGAAGTTTTCAATCCCCTCAGAACCGTCCTCTATATATATTCATGTGTGGATAAAGAAATAGTGTGATGACTGACGCTAAACAACACTGATGTCCCATGCCAGGTTGAATGGCCTTCTCGCAAACATCTCCATCAGGAACCACGAACCATACTTGCCCTGATGCCTCCTACTCCCAAACATGTGCCTACTTTCTTTATCATTGCACACATCACACATTGTACTGCACTAGAGAAACTTGACACACAGGACTCTCTCGATCAGCCAGCGACCATCGACTCTATATATGTATTCAGGTGGATAAAGAAATAGTGTGACGACCTCCCACACTATATATGCCTCTTTAGTATAAATATATGTACCAACGTTTTATATGCCTCCTCTTGGTTGGCAACTTGTATACATATATGTATTAATCACGCGTATATGCACACATACATTATTCTAGCTAATAACCCACCATATATATATATATAGTGCTTTTGTGTAGATAAGCATTGTGATCTCTTCAGTTGTTCGTTGAATCGGTACGCATTGATCCATTATAGTATATCTAAATTTCTCTGAAGCACAAGACCTCATAAGGCACGACCGTACCGTCATAAGGCTGATGGCCACTGCCATGTTTGCCTACCCATTCAAGTTATTCAGCTGCAAATTACAAATGACAAATTGCGCTTTTTCACCATGTCTAGAAGACGAGTCCAATCCAAAGTTCACTTTCACCATGTCTACAACACAATAGAATTTGCCTAGGTTGGGCCTTTCGAGAAACTTTGATGGGTTGTAGTGGGCCGTAACAATATGGAGTTCCTTCGATAAATACAGGCGGAAAAAAAAAGACTCGGCCTGCCCGACGACGACCGCCCTCGCCATCCCCGCCGCCAGCGCATCCGGCGCGGCCACGTCCGTCCTGCGACGCCCGCCGCCGGTCCGCGCGGCCACCGCTGTCCTCCGCTCGACGCCGCCTGCTCGGCCACCACTCGTCTCCCTAGCTATCCACATCCCACATCCAGCGCCGCCACGTCCTGTTGTTGCAGATTGGAGTTGTTGGAGCTGCGAAGCCGAGGAGGTTCTATCTTGACTGGAGAAGTTGGGTCGGCGGGAGATCGCTCCTACTGTGCAAGGAAAATTCGATAGCTGTGCTCAGACCACTGCAAAAGGAAGAAATTAAGGTGCTTTTGAGCAGAGCCCTACAGGTTAGACTTCAGTTTTGACCTTTTATTAGTTCTATCCTATTCCTAATTTCCTATACATCAGTTTACTTATTTTGTCAACTGTGAGACTAATATGTTTGTGTTCTTAATGTGCCATGGATACAAATCTAGGTCCATATATTTTTTCCGAGGTCTTATCTAAGTTCGCAAACAAAATAAACGGTTTGCGAATCTAAGATGAGATCTCAAGAAAATTTACAAACCTAGATAAGATCTCAAAAAAATCATGGAGCTACACTGAAATTCACTCTAATCTATTTTTTTAAAAAAAAAAGTGAGAGGCGCTCCCACTGCTGCTGCATTCGGTCGGAAAAAATGTATCCTGTAATAATGATTCAATAATTAAACTGGATTTTTTGGACTTCATATTTGGATACTTGGATACTTGGAATTGTGGTGTTAGTTTCGCTGTAGGAGGATTAGGCCTAATTGATTTTTATTTGACAATCGATTCTTCGTATTCAAATTGCAGCTGGAATCAGATCTACTAGTAATATCAGGAAAGCGACGAGCACGAAACAAGGATGCCGAAGCGATTCTGCAGCAACTGCAGCCAAAGGCTGTGCAAGAGGTGCTGTGAATGTGTTGGTTGTTCGAAGGAGAAGAACCTTTACCTTATTCTTGATGACTTTATCAGTGGATACAACATCCGCAAAGATGAACTTGCCATCCAGCTCAGATGGAGGTGCTGTGCAGCGCTTGCCTCCAGCTTTCTTGTGCATGGTGGCGGAGCGTGGGTTGCCTGAGCTCTTCACGGCTGCCTTTGGTGCCAAGATCCTGATGATGCAAGCTGCAGATACTGACATATCTTATTGTGTCCCGCTCATCGACGTCAACAAGCTGGACGGCACGCTTGGCCCTCACATGAGCTGTGCGTATAGTCCAATCTTCATTCCTGTCGGCAGCGATAAGCTATTTGTTATAGATGGAGGCCCCTTTGAGGTCGAGGTCTGTCGCTTGCTGCCACAACCTGATGTTATTTACCCTTCCCTGACTCGAGACCATTGGGTGTGGAAAAAGCTCCAAATGCCGCCATTCAAATCGAGTCTGAATGTCTCTTCCTATGCTGTGGACAACCAGGAACAAACCTTCTTCGTCAGCAGCAAAGGCGACAGTGATGCAACCTTCATCTTTGACATAGAGAAGTCTATCTGGAAACATTACGGCCGCTGGGTGCTGCCCTTCAATGGGCGTGGATACTATGTCCGTGACATGGATGGTTTTGTTGGGATATCCACAGACCCGAATACCCTTGGGTACCTTTACATCTGCGACATGACCGAAACCAGCACTAGTGAAGGCTTGTGCCCTTACCCTGATGTGAAGCGTAGCAAGGTGAAGGTGTTCAACAAGAACCCAGATGAGCACCATATTGGTGCCACTCTCATGTACAGGCGCAATTCCAGATTCTGCATTGTGGAATGTGTCTCCCTTGGTACCCTCAAGGCTGATCAGGTGCTGCAGGAGCAGGAAGCCTCATCTGGAAGTTCCTATGTGTATCATGTGATTACTTTCTCCATCATTTATGACAAGATGGGAGATCTGAAAGTTAAAAACTATCGGGTTAGTTGCTATGATGTGCCTCGTGAAGCAACTTCTACTTTCATCAATGCGAATCCTGTGGCATTTTGGCTGTAAATTGTGAAAATCATGCCATGATAATGAGTTGTATGCTTCACTCGGGTGTATAACTCTAGCATGCCAATGTTTTCATTCAGTGTAATCTCAAACTGTGATCCTGTGGATCCTTCGCTATCTTTTCACTTTTCATTCAGTATAATCTCAAACTGTGATCCTGTGGATCCTTTGCTATCTTTTCACTTTGGCGTCAATGTGATTTAATGTGAAATCTCAACTAGTGGTTCAATGCTATGTAAGCTTGGTTGTAGTGTTGCTTTTCTATGTTTTACTTTATGGTGTAATCTCAACTGTTGATTCAGTGAGTCATGTGATTCGCTCTAGTGTTAGGGCTTTTCTATGTATCAATTTAATGTGGCTTAGGAGTACTGCGATTCTGTGAAATTGAACAGTTTGCAATTGCAACTAAGGGTTGCATGCATCATCAGTTGAGACGTCTGCCACTATACCTTGACCATAGTATGGAAACGCTTCTCAACCTGTAGTGTAGCATTTTAATTTATTTTGTTAGCGAGATGATATTCTACGTCTTATTAGATCTGCCATGACATGCGTCTTTTTTTTTCTCCTATCTGAATGTGTGGTCTCAGAATGTGGTTCCGGATGAAAGCAGTCAGAAGAAATAGCTTTGGCCTTAAAAATAAGATGCTAGGCTCCTGACACTGCAATTAAACTTTAACATGCACATCCAAGCACGTATCTCTTTTAAGTAAAATCGTGACCACTGTATACCCCTAGCACCTGAGAAAAGGGATTGGAAGAGTAACATTCTTCGTTAAACATCAGCTACCTTTGTAAGCGGCTTAGTTCAATGATTTCATTACGAACAACTATTGTTCCGAGATCAATGACTACTGTTGTTCAGTGATTTTATTGTGGCTGCAGATTTTTCTTTGGCAGAGGACGCTCACTCTGATTCATCTATTTTCGCAGCGATCCGTGTCATGGTACCGGCGACCGCGATGGTGAACGGTGGTCAGGGCTCTGAAGATGTTGCCGTCTCTGGTGACGATTGATCAGATGAAGGATATCTAGAGGAGAGGAGGAGAGAGGCCCAGATGGGTGAGAAGGACCAATAACTTGTACTATGGGCTGGTGACGCTGGTCTAGTACATCAAGAGGAGTGCGCGGTATGGAGGAGTCTCGCTGAAGGAAGGAAAGGAGAGGAAGACTTGCCGGCTGTGACCGGAGTCTCGGATGAAGCGAAAACGAACTGTGGCTCGGTGTGCTAGTGATTGGTAACCTTGTATCACGCGAGATTTTGCGGGGCCAAAATAAAAGTGGTTTGTCGTTTTGCACTAACATCTGTTGCTTGCTATACCGGCAATGGTTTATGCGACGTTGAACTTCCCGAATCTCTCCAGCACTATACATCAGTACAGTTTCTACTCGGAAAGCAAGATCCACATGATGAGGACATCACTCTTTCGGATGCACAAGATGAACATATGTTGGACATTCAAGGTCCAATTACAAGAGCACGCGCACGACAATTAAATTTACAGGTGAGCTCTTTCCTAAGCAAGTCTTTATATGATTTTGAGAATAGATTGCTACCTAATGATTGTATTGTGCTTAGGAATCATGGAGAGGACCAGAGTGTGCATAAGGGATGGCTTGGAGGCGTGGAGGATCAGGAAGGGCGCCCAAGACAAGGTGGAGACCCAAACCGAGTCGATTTCGAGCCTGTTTCGGAGTTCAGGACCAGCAAGGAGTAAAACGGACGCCCAGGACGCATCCGGGCTTCGTTTTCTACGATCCACCCATGGTTGGAAAGATAATTTCATAAGGAAACCAATGGCGTTGGTTTCAGGTCCAAACTCATTCGGAGTCGTCGGGAAACGTCAAAACAAGTCAGCGTCCAGAATCTGTTTCGGTGCTGCGTCACCGTTTTTGGTCCAACGGACCGTGTATCGATGTTGAGCCCATTAGGGGGCGCGTCCAAGGGTGGTGACGACCCTTAGACCTATATATTCAGCCGCCGTCTCTCTCGTTAGGTTTTGGGTTTTGCTTAGATTATTCTGTCAAGAACAGTTTCGCCGTTTCATCGGTTTGTGAGACCCCAACTCGTGAGATTAATCATTCATCTGCAAATTGGTTGCATTCTTCCTTGTTCTTGCTTGTGTTCTTCGATTCGCAGGCAAAGGACTTAGCCTTCTTGGCGAGGTCAACCGTGCAACGCCGGTTGATAACCAGAGGAGACGTGGTGCTGCGATTGCGGGGTTTCGGATCGAGTTGTTCGGAAGCCGGATCGAATTGTGTCTCGTTTCCACCAAATCGAGAGTTATCAGAACCTTTCGGAAGATCAGGCCACCCTAGTTTCCATCACCACAGCCCGTCGAATAGAATGAATGGTAAGGCTGCCTTGGAAGATTTGTTGGTCCCCAAGGGGTTACATCCATCTACGATGTTGTATTGTTGTTGGGGTTATTTGGTTTGGTACCATTACAATTCTTTGAAATCTGAAATGTACCATTACAATTCTGGTATTTGGAGACATACCATTGCAACTTTTTGGCTCACCAAAATCTACCATTATCTACGTATTCTACCTCCTTGGTCCCATTGTCAGGTGTAGAGCAAAGTGAATCTTTCCGTATAGACTTTTTTACCCTTCTCTGGACCGTGAAACCGACTGCGTTGCCTTCTTCCCCGCCGCGCGCGGCTTCCTTCCCGGCGCGTCTTCTGTGGCCATGTACCCCACGGAATCGAGCGTGTCGCAGGCAGGAAGAAAATATTGAGCCTTTATCCCTTGGTCCTTGGAAGCCATGGCAAGAGCAGCGCACCGCATCGGACATGGCCAAGGCCACTGGGATGGGATCATTGCCAGCCACTACGGTGGTGAACACACGCAAGCCAGACCTTGTCTTTCCTAGCACGCGACTGCTCTCTCGCACGCACTGCAATGGTGCCCGCACACACGCACAAGTCACGGGAGCACGGTCAGCTTGGTCCCTATTGTGAAGCGGCTGCACGTCTAGCGAGGCTTGGGTGTCGGCGGCGCTGCCTTTGGACTGCGAACGCACGGTGACGGCAGACGAGCGCGGGCCAATGACGCGTGCGAGCAGACGGTGGCGTCCGGCAAGCGCATGTCCAGCGGATCTAGCGCGCGCAGCGACGGCGGCCCGGCCTGGACGGACAGCAGTCCGGCGATCGCATCCGTATACGGCAGAGGCACTGCGACGAGCGCAGCCTGCGTATGGCAACGCGGCGAGCACGGCCTGGCCGGACAGCGGCGCATCGAGCACACGGCCTGGACGGACAGCGGCACGGCGCAACGAGCGTGGCCTGCACGCGGCTGGACGGGCGACGACGGCGCGACCTACGCGGGCCGTACGATGGCGACGCGACCTGCACGGTCTGTGGGAACGCGAGTGGCCTGTGGATGACGGCGGCGCGGCGAGCGACGACGGCGTGGCCTGGGCGGCTTGTGCGGACGCGAGAGGTAGCCTGGGCGATACGGATATAGCGGTGCGGACTTCAGACGACGGCGCGGCGGCGAGAGCGCACGAGGAAGTTCCATTGCGGATCGGCTTTTTCGTAGTCCACAAAAGGGTAAAAATGTCCATACGGAAATGTGTATGGTGCTCATACACTGACAATGGGCCCAAGGGCGTAGGATACGTAGGTAATGACAGATCTCGCTGAAACAAAGAGTTGCAATGATATGTCTCCAAATAGTCAAATTGTAATGGTACATTTCAAATAACCAAGAATTGTAATGGTATCAAACCAAATAACCCTTGTTGTTTTAGCCTGTTTAGTTCGGTGAAACTTTTTGAGAAATTTTTGGGGTCCTTTTTGAAGGCCTATTAGGAGTACTAAATATATACTAAACAGGGACTTATGTGCCTAGACCGGCAAATAGGGGAGTGGATTTTTTACAGTTAAAAAGCAACATTTCTTAGGAGATGACAAATATATACCCCCTTCCGTCCCCAAAAAGAGTGTTGTTTTAGGTTTTTCATACATCATGTTTGACCATCTGTCTTATTCAAAAAAAGTTTCATAAGTATATTTGATTTTGTTATGACTTATTCATCATTAGAGATACTTTAATGTTGATTTATCTATTTTATAATTAACATAAAAAATTTAAATAAGACGAAGCGATCAAACACGATGTAAAGTAAAAAACAACACTATTTTGGGGATGGAGGAAGTATGTTGATGTTATAAAAAGAATATGTCCACTCCTCTTAGCTATATTTAGTTGTACAGAGAATGTTGTAACTTTGTAAGAACTATTGGCACTGGCCCAAAAATAAGTATATCTGTCGCAAATTGAGCGGTGTGCATTTCCCATGATATACACAACTGACGCGGGCAACATAATCTACAGTAGGATGGCAGAATAATATTGACTTCTCCCTTTATTCTCCGGATGCCAGACACTAGTACAAGATTTATTTTGCACACACCCCCAAATTAATCCGTGGCGGTGGCGGATCCACCCTAGCCTAGATCTGGGCCCGTTTGGGGCTGGTTCTGGATTTTTTTTTTTTTTTTGGGGGGGGGGATTAATGGTGGCGGTTTTGGCCTCTCGAGAAAACCGCCACGGAAAATCGCTCCATTAACCGTGACCCCTAACTTCATGGCGGTTTTAAAAACCGCCACGGAAAATCGAATAGGTAGTAGTGGTGGCGAAGCCCACCTCCGCTCGGAATCATGTGCTACTCCTCCCGCATCCCTCACCTCTCTCTCTCTCTCTGGCAAAGACGCCTCCATCCCCGCCTCCCTCCCTCCACTCGTTGGCCACCACATCCCTAATCCCCACCTCCCTCCCTCCGCCCACTTGTGCACGCCGCGCCAGGGAGGTTCGCCACTCCCGGGGGATGTGCGCCACTCGCACTATGCCGTGCGGGCCGCCGAGGGCGAAGGTGGCCGCCACGCTAGGGGAGCCGCACCGCCGCAGCCATGCCGGGGGCGAAGGAGTCTTTGCCGGGAAGGGTTGGAGTGTCGCCGCAAAGGTAGGTCTCTCACCCCCATCACCCATTCTCTTTCTCTAGTCATCCAATCACTCATCCCTCTCTTCTCCTTGTAGATCCAGAGATGAAGGGTCTAGATCGAAAGCAACGGCGGGGTAAGATCCGGCCATAGCGGCGCGGACCGGAACCCTAGGCACAGTGGAAGTAGCGGCGGCGCCCGTAACCCTAGGCACGGGTGGATCTAGCGGTCTCCACGGCGGATGCATCCCCGACATGTGTGGATCCGGTGGTGGCAGGCTCAAACACGGCTGGAGTGGCGTTGGGATCGAGGCTACGCCGGCAAATCGACCGGCGGCGGCACTATCCATATAGGCTATTAGTGAGAACACCCGAGTACTACCCTGGAAGCAAATTAAATGGGTATGGAAAAATATTATAGCTATTTTGCCTAAAATACCATGATGTGAAGCTTAGCAAGGTGAAGGTGTTCAACAAGAACCCAGCTTAGGTCCATATAGGTGCCACTCTCATGTACATGCACTTTGTTAGAGGAGTCTAGGGCCTATTAGGCCTTAGCCCATTAGGGTTAATTATTGTCTTGCTTAGGGGCCAAGTCAAACTTCTATATGATGAAAGAAGATGTATCAATCTAAAATTAAGAAAAAGATTAGAAGGAAACCCCTTCTCTACCGCCATGGGCAAAGCCCTGCGGCCGACCTCCCACAACACCCAAACCCCTAGACGTCGCCCGGTTTGTGAACAATGCCCGCGGATATTGTAGCATCTGCCCTCCCAATATATAAATATATTTATGTCCCTACAAAATTCTTCCCCTAGGAAAATCACCTTTTATATCTATACCTACTAATAAAGCGAGGAAATTTCAGTCCACCTAAATTTTTTTTCACCTTTTTCCCCCGTCGCATCGAGTCCGGTACAAATACACCTTTATTTCCTTGATCAAGCGATACGAAAACACATTTCTTTTTCTTGACCGAGCCAAACAAATAATCTCCTTACATGTCCCAATTCGATCTGATCTCCTTACTTTCCTTGGATATACACATGGCTGCCTTCCTTAAAATAAAAAGAAAAGAAAAAAAATTGTGTGCTTTGGCTGGTGTCATACGGGATACGGTATCCTGCGCTCAAAAATACGCACGAACTCCATCTCTCCTATCGCTACCGATCGTCGATTCGCCGGTCATGCTTGTGAAAGTGAAGTCTTTCGCACCCTCACCGATCCTCCGCGATCTCTTCTTTCCTTCGCAGTTCCCATCGTGGCGAGGTTGTTCGAGATGGAGGCAACCTTGCCCGGCACCATCTGTTGCGGCGGCCACGACAATGATGCCATAGATGTGGAGATCACCACCGCGGGGCAAGGGAAGCTAGGGGATTGCGCCGCCGTGAAGCTATTGTCGCCCCCGGTGAACATGATGCGAGCAATGCGTGGAGGCGGCGATAGTTCACGTGGTGGCCGCTAAGCCGTTGCCATACCGATAAACGCCACGAACTTCACGTCCATCTAGCATGCCGCCATCGACTCACGCCGCTCATCAAGTCATCATGTTCAATGCCGGCACGTACACGTATGTACCTTGCATTGCTCATCTTGTGCTTGCTTGCTTCTATGGACAGAGAAGGAGAACATCTCATCGGGCGGGACTGCAGGGGCGCTAGGGCAAGATGATGGAAGGAGGAATATGGCGGTGACGACGAAGTCTTTTGCGCGGAGAAAAAAACTAAAAAAAAATTGACCAAATTTGAATGTTTCGGGGGTGAAATATTAGGTACTATTGAAGATGCGCTTCTTTTTCTCCTGATATCTTTTTGGTAGATGTAAACCATGGTGTTTTTAGGAAGAAAACTTAGGAAACTCTTAGAGATGCTTGAACATGATTTTTTTTGCCGGTTTGCTTAATCTAATAATCTCGACTAGAGGATACCATATGATATGGACTGGAACACGATGCCCTACATCGACATTATGATCGGAGACTCGTCATCTTCCGTCCCGATTCGCTATTTGGAATGGAGCGGCCCTGATCCGTCGATGCGCACACGGTGAAAGGATTGTGACTCGGAGCGGCAAAGCAGTACCAATGTGCCATCGGGTTTGTCCGGGCCGTCGCGAGTCGCGGAACCAACGTCATCGGAGAAAAAAATATAAAAAATGATTGTATCTTAGTTATATCAACGACTATGACAAACTATTTTAATCAAATGCTTATTTGAAATGATGATTTTAACTTAAGTGAAGCTGCTTCCCAAAATACGGAGTTCGAACCCGTGACCCCGTGGCAACACGCGAGCACTTTTGCTAGTATTACATAAGACAGATGTACCATACTTTATATGTATAAATATATATCTTCCCTACAAACTCCTACCCAAATAAGAATCGTGCAACCGATGTCGTGCAGTTGGCTGATCTGCTGGCCTCCAGGCTCCCTAGCCGCCCAAGTGCAATGAGCTCCATGGTGACTCCTCTCGACCGGATCGGCCCGCCGTGTCATGGGTTTTTCGCGCAATGGCATCAGAAGTGGTTGTTTTATATAAAGTGAATAGTTGTAGGTTTTTAATTTTACTTTAGAAATTGTAAGCTATTGATAATATTATACACAAAAATATGTTTTGGAGGTTCTTTTATTTCACTTGGATGCCAACCTTGAACTTCCAGCTTTACTTGCACAACTTTCCACATGATAAGAAAATGCATACTACACACCATCATCCAAATTGATGGCACTGTACTGTAGCAGAGGCATGTGGGAGGCAACCAAATTCATTGCTACAGGTTCCATTATCATGACAGAAGTTGGTGAACTTGTATATATATATATATATATATATACTGACATTGGATTAACCATTTCACTCCAACTGTAAATATTCCAGGTTGTTTCTTTAAAAGGAGAAGTACCTTTTTGTCTCATGTGAAAAATATATATTGTGTGGTGTATTAGTCTCCAGGACTGAGTTGAATATATATACCCTACAAATTTGAGGGAAAATACAGCCAGATATCATTCTTTTCTGAGGCGCCATTGGTATGTCATATTTGTTTTTGAACAATGAGAGTCATATTTGTTTTATGAACAATGGAAGTCAAAAATTCTTTCTCCACAACACATGGACAAAATGGACGCTTCCAGAAAATAGAGTGCAATATCCTTGTTTCAGTAGTCAACGCTTGGCCAACTAGCTAGTATATCAAACAAGAGAGGTGCCCATCAAGGTTGATGATGTCTAAAGCGTGGAGAGCAATAATCCTAAAAAAAAAAATCTTGTGTTAGATGCTTGGTATTTAATTTTTTTCCATAACCATTAAATCCCCATCCAACTTCTCCCTCCGTCCTAAAAAGAGTGTCATCCTAGGTGTGTCTTATTAAAACATTTTATGTAAATTATAAAATAATTAAATCATTATTAAAGTATATCTAGTGATAAAATAAGTCATAATATAAATAATACTTATATAAAAAATTTGGATAAAACAGATGATCAAAGAAGATGTTTGAAAAAGCTAAAATGACACTTTTTTTTTAGAGACAGAGGGGGACATACCAATATTTATGCTTCTTCTTCTTCATAGCTCACCTCTTTCTCTCTAGGCACGCACTCCACCCGCCCACTTGCCTCCTTTCTAAGACCATCTCTAGCACTCACATCCTTCATCGGACGAACCTACCATCCCCAAGGACGTCGAACACTCGCAAGCTCCCTCCCAAACCCAAATAGCTCTCACCGGCATGCCATCGAACACTCCATAAAATTGTTCTATGTTTGACTGAAAAGGCTTCAAATCCAAATAAAATAAGCTCATTCTTAATGTTATATAAAAACATTCCATTTGTTTATTTTCAATGGACTAACAAATATCATTGTTATTGTTTTCCTTTTTTGAAACCACTATTTCATCGCCCATTGTTGGTGTGACACACACATGATAGTTATTAGTAGTTAGGAAATAAAAAATAATAATTATAAAAGTAAAAAAAAAAGAGGAAAAATAAAATAAAAAGTAAATAAAAGAGAGAGAAAAAGAAACTAAAAAAATCGACAACAGAAGGCCCGTTATCCCGTGACGTGCGTACACGGCAACAGGCCCGTCTTCAGCTTGAAAGGGGAAGAAGAAGGCCCATTAAAGGCCCATCTCGGCCCGTTAAAGGCCCAACTCCAACCAACCAACCAGGAGGAGGAAATATATATGAGCCAAGTAACCCTAACAGTCCGTCTCCTCATCTCCTCCCTTCCCTCCCTCCCACAGTCCAGCCCCCCAGCCGCCGCGCTCTCTGCCTGCGACGACTGCGTGGGCCAGCCACCGCCGCCGCCAGCCGATCTCTTCGCCGGCGAAGAGCGCCAACCAGGTACCCCCCTGACCCCTCCTCTCCCCGGTCTTCTGCTGCTGCGCCGGCGAACCCGAGTTGCCAAACTCTAAACCCAAGCCATCTTGCTGTTCGATGTCTGGCTAAACCCCTAGCCCTTTTCTTGAAAAGCCGTCGACTTTACTAGATCCGCACCTGGGTTGGGTGATTTGACGCCATGTATGCTGTCGCAATCGTTTCAGGCAGGCTCCGGCCAAGGGCGTGCGTGATGGCGGCTGTTGGGAGCTTGCAGCAGCCGGGGATGGAGACGACTCTGCACGTGCAGGGGACTACAAGGACGTGGCGCCTCCGGCCAAGGCTTCCGCGGTGGAGAGCCTCCAGCCGGCGATGGAGAGCCTACATGTGCAGGACTACAAGGACGCGGCGCCGGCGGCCAAGGGCGGGGCCGCCGCCGCCGCCGCCGTCGGGAGCTTGCAGCCTGGGGTGGAGAACCTGCAGGCGCAGGATTACAAGGACGCTAGCATGTATTATGGTGCCTACCCGGCTTATGCCTATGGAGGTAATGGTCTGTTCGTTTGGCTCGGTTGGGTTATGAGTGTTGGGTGATTGAATTTGTACAGGCAGCTTATTCAAAATCCTGTTTTTTTCTCTACAATCTGCAGCATATGGTGGCTGGGGGAGTACTCCACATACCTGAGCCATGATGGATCACAGTCACCAACTGCTGTGAGTGATTCTTCTCTGTTTGATGATGTGTTGTTCTGGGGATAATAATCTCGTTATTTTAGTTAGTTTCAACTTTGAGGCTGTATTGAATCGAATAATTGCTCTCATCCTCATTATCTGGGCATAAAAATGCATTGGTGTCTATGATTTTCATGTGTTCTGAGTGTGTGTTTTTTATTGACTGAATAATAATTCTCTGTTCATGTATGGTTCAGGGTGCTTATGCTGACATGTACTATGGATATGCTCCATATGGTGTTGCAACTTTGGGTCATGATGGTCAGATTTATGGGTCTCAGAATTACGACTACCAGTACCCATCGACGTACAACAAGCAACAGAATTCCACTGCCAAGCTGTCGACCAATGGTAAAAGTGAGAAATTGGCTCCTGCGACTCAAGGGGATGCCACCACCATTGTTGTCGATGAGGTGAAAAGTCTGAAAAAGGAAAACTCCACCCTGAAGGCAGACCGGACTACAACAGGTTCTAATGGTTCGTATGGCCGATCCAGTGCGCGTTCTGATAGCTATCAGAACCAGACTAGTTGGTCGCACTATCCATACTATAGCAGTGAATTGTTCTCTGACAAGCAGCAAAAGTTCACCACCAATCGCAATTCGACTGCTGCCAATGCTAAAACCAAGGGGCAGTCAAGGAACCAAAACACGAGGCAGTATCCTCAACTCATGGTATGCCTTTCTGCTCTTAATGTTTGCTAAATTGTTTTAGTTACATCCATCTAGGATAGAGTTCTTGATATGTTTGTAAGTATATTTTCTCGTTAGATCATACTAATGGGGTTCACTGTTGTTTGGTAAAGGGCCTGTTTTTATTATTATTTTTGGGTGGCAAATTCTCTCCATCCCATGTTTTGTGAGTGTAGTTATCACTGTGCGGCTGGCAATGCATGGAGTCACATTTAGTTTCTGCTGTCGTGGTTCCCCACCTCTCAACTGTGAGGATTTACTGTATTGGACTTTTTGACTGTCTAACCATGATGTTTCTTTTTTCTTGAAGGGTCTGCAAACACCAAGTTCCCCATCAGTTTATTCAGCTAATGGAATCTATGGGTATGATGGGAGCTATGCACCTGGTCTTTGGTATGGATCGCACATGTATAGTTCTGGGTTATATGGTGGGTGGAATTCACTTTATGATGGGAAGTACAGAACCAGGGGAAGAGGTAATAATGGATATTATGTTTATGGCAATGGAAGCCTAGATGGCTTCAATGAGCTGAAAAGAGGGCCAAGAAGTGGTATGTTCAAAACCCAGGGTGGGCTTGGAGCTACTACTGAAGCACCAGCAAAAGAGCAGGACCTTTCGGCTGCTAATGGTTCACATGCTCCGATGAAGGATCAGTATAATCAAGCTGACTTTGCGGAAACATACTCAGATGCAAAATTCTTTATTATTAAATCATACAGTGAAGATGATGTTCACAAGAGTGTTAAGTACAATGTGTGGGCTAGCACTCCCAATGGCAATAAGAAACTTGATGCTGCCTACCAAGAGGCTAAAGAGAAATCAAGCGAAACTCCAGTTTTCCTTCTTTTCTCTGTAAGTTTTGTGTTTGTTCATTATGATAATGCTGATGCTCGTCAATTTGAAATCATTCACCATGCTTATGGCCTTATGCTGGTAATATGTTCTCTTTTTAAAGGTGAATGCAAGTGGCCAGTTTGTTGGCCTTGCTGAGATGGTTGGCCGTGTTGATTTTGACAAAACAGTAGAGCATTGGCAACAAGACAAGTGGACTGGTTGTTTCCCTGTCAAGTGGCACATTGTGAAGGATGTTCCAAACAGCTTGCTGAAGCACATAATTCTTGAGAACAATGAAAATAAGCCAGTGACAAACAGCAGAGATACACATGAGGTGAGCAATTGTTTTGCTTTCATACCCCAACCTGTGGTTCATCACTCAGTAGAGCACAGTGCCACAAGACCATTGTAGAGCCGGTGTAGGACAACTGCTATTTACATGTTGATGCTTCTTACATATTGGATTATTATTACTACACTACAATGACATGCTTGATGCTTCTACATTTACATGTTCAACTATTTGATTGAATGGCATATTGAGTTCTATGTATGTTTTCTGTTGGTCACAGGTGAAGCTTGAGCAGGGCCTTCAAGTGCTCAAGATTTTCAAGGATCATGTCTGTAAGACATCCATACTGGATGACTTTGGCTTTTACGATAATCGTGAGAAGTTGATGCAAGAGAGGAAAGCAAAGCAGCAGCAGTCACTAAAAAAGGTATGGAGTATGTTGTACTGCTTTGGTTGTAGTTTTTTTTCCTGATATTGCACTCTGAGAGTCCTACAAATTTCATGTAATTGCACAGCTCATGTGCGTTATTGACAAACTATTCAAATGCATGTGCTGCTAAGAGTATAGGAGCATACAAGTTAATCTTTGCTTTCTTGTAATATCAAAAATAGTAACTTCTCAATACATATTTACTGATTAGTTCATTTTCAAAATGGATTGATCAATAACTCAATTATAATTGTTCTAATGCTACTTCAGGTCACCGATGTGAAGCTGCCTAATGCAACTGACACAGAGAAAAGTCTCAAAGGAGAGACTGGATCAACAGAACTCGCTGAGGTTGAGGCTGATGTTTTGAACAAAGTGCTTTCGTTAGACAAAACAGGAGAGAAAAACGGCGAGAAAGGAAACGATGTCGCCCCACAGGACCTGAAATCACCAACTGAGAAGTTGGCAGGTCCTAATGGCTGTTAATTTTTTCGTTAGCTCAGCCATTGACAGTGGTATGGGGGTGGAACCAAAGGCTTTGGGTTGTTTGAGGAAATTGATATCCCATTAAGCTTATTTCTTGTCCCTGTTTCCTATAGTTCATAGGAGCTAGAGGATTAGCTAGTTGCGCTTGTGTTTGGTGATAGTTCTGGTCTGTTTTCTGGCATGTCAGGTATTTAGGAATAGAAGGATGATTAACTGGGTTTTCCAATGATGGATGGATCATGGGTTTGATGGTGTATTTTTCATTTATTTGCCTCTTTTTTCTCTCTAAATTCTAGTTCCTCCCTCTCTAGATTCTGGACATGTGGTGCTTATTTTAATGTTAGCTGGTTTAAGAACCTGAAATGAACATGGGAATTCAATCAAGCATTTGCAGACTTCCTTTCCACAATGCATTATGTGTTTATAATTTATATGTGAACCGTTGAATGCCTTCAAACTTTCTGCAGCCGTCTACTTTATGTTATGATCCAAAGTACTATGATGAGAAGACCTGTATTTATGTGACCCGCTTGTAAATTTTCTTTATATGGGGGCGTACTGAGCTAAATGCTTAGCACCGTCTAGTAAATGAATCACGTACTTTGGTCACTGTTTGATTAGAATAGAGTTGTTAGGCTTGTTTCTGCTGCACCAGCTTACAGCAATTCTTATTTTTTCATTCATACTATTTTCATGTACAGAGTTTTCAACAAAATGGGCATATGATATTAGAGTCAGTCTGATTGCATCTGTAGTCATTTGTCTGATTGGATCTGCAGTCTTTTGCCTGATTGAATCTGCAGTCTTTTGCTGTAGTACTATATATTTATTTATATACACTGAGATTGCTGGTCCGTAAGATCAGGAGAGGCTCTTGGTCATGGAGATGGTCTGGAAAGGTACTGCAGCCACACTTCAGGAAGCCCATGGTTCCTCTTGAGCGTTCTGAATACAGATTTTGTCAATGGCACGGCCATGATATCGTACTCCTTGGGCGCCTGCAGGTGCAATTCAGCAAGATGTGAACGTGTGTTTGCTGCCGATCAGAAACAACCTTGTTGCAGCAATCAGGATTCAATCAGGAAGAAAAAACTGCCACATAACTTACTTACCCTGGGGATCTTGCGCAGCTTCATGTTTGCCTGCTCTACTGTCTTCTGACCCTTCCTGGAGTTACATCTTGCACAGGCAGTAACCTGCAAAATTGAAATAAATGGTGAGAACAAATAAGGAACACCCAGTTTATAAAATGATGAGTAGATTGAATAGAAGCACCAGAACTGCATACCAAATTCTCCCATTCCCATTTGCCACCACGCGAAATCGGAATAACATGGTCAATCGTCAGGTTGTCCCCGGCAGAACAGTATCTGCAGGTGATGAGAAATGAGAAGTTTCTTAGACTCTCCATTAAAACTTGATCAGAACTAAGAGGATTTTGTTTCAAGAAATCGTCAGGTTGTTTCTTAGATTTGCCGAGAGAAACGAACACAACCTTGCACATACTAAGGGAACTGAAGTTGAAACTTGAGCAGTAATAATGCAGTACTTACTGGCAGGTGAAATCATCCCTGTAAAGAATGTTTTTACGGCTAAGGCTCTGCTTGACTCTTCTTCTCTTTACTACCTGCAGCAACTGTGGAACCTGAACAACAGCAGAGGAAGAACAACATAGTGAGAAGATGATGCCACTTCAGTACTGAAATAATTCAACCAAGTGAATCCAATATGTATGTCACATATATGTACCCTTAAAACTGCAGGGATATAAAAGGATCCGCTAGGCGAAGAGACGGTCTGATCATAGTACTCCAACACATCGGCCTGCATAGCTAAAACGATCATCACATTACGTGTTGAAAAAACGCAAGCAACTTCAGAGTTTCATCAGCACAGCTCACTGCTCACAGGCAGCTGATGAACTCAAGAAAGATGAAAAGCCTTTGGTCGGTATCAGGTATGCTAACCTTCCCAATGAATTCCAAGCAGATGGCGCGCTTCCAGCACACGACATTGACAGGCCTGATTGTAGAATACAGTTTCAGTTTAGCACACTCTGAGGATCAAATTCTAGCAAGTGCATCAAAATCTGATGACAAAAGTGCCTTGTGGAAATAGAAATTCCATGCAGAAATTCTGTGATTGATTGTACATCAGTACAGCTAGTAGTGACAGTGTAAAAGAAGAAGGAAAGCCCTGAATCTGAAAAGCTCCAGCCTCCAGGTAGTATGAAACAGACCACAACTGTAATTCTGCAAGTAATGTTAAGCCATTGCTGCTTGATGCAAGTACAAAACATTCCACAATTTTCGATCTGATTCTCTACCTGTGCTAAGTGAAAACTTTAAATGATTTTTAAGCCTTTTAAAGTTTTTTTTTTTTGTGTGCTGAAAGTAATAAAGTATATGAGATCCACATGTCTCTGATACGTGACCACAGATTTGCTATACGTGATCTCACCTGTAAGAGAGATCAAGAACCAGGCCCCCTGTACCCAGACAGCTCATCGGCAGCGAACTGATCCTCCTCATCCCCTGCATCGACGATCACCACATCAGCAACCTCCTCGTCGCCCTCCTCCGCCGGCTCGTCCTTGGTCGCTCCTCCCCGTCCACCACCGCCGCCGAACCTGCCCCTCCCGCGCGCTCGCGCCGCGAGCACCCTGCCGCTGCCGCTGCCGCCGCCACCACCGCTCCAGTACAGTACCCCCGGCAGCCCGGTGCCGCTCCGGCATCCTCCGCTGCCTGCCGGAGCAGGCCGGCCCAGCGGGCCGCCACGCACGACGTCGCGGCGGAACGCGAGCGGCGACGCCACCTTGGCCGCCATTGATCGATCGTCGAGTACGTCGTCGGCTAGTGTGATCGATCGATCGGAGGCGAGACTAGTGTGTGTGCGTGGGTCGTCGAGTGAGCAGGAGCTCGTGTGATCGTGGTTGCTGTTTTGTTTCTTGTTTGTTTGCTTGCTCTTGCTGGTTGGAATGGAGTGGAGTGTGCGGAAGGTCGAATGCGCAGAGCCACTGGTTCTTCCGACTGCTTGCAAGAAATATCTCTATTTTTTTATATATATATATTTTATGCATGCCATTTTTCAGTAGGAAAAGGTGTGGTTTTTCTTCACTCTCGTCACGGGGATCAGGGGACCAAAACTAGAGAATCTTGCCATTTCGTCGGCCTCCTGAATCTGGATACTACTAAGGTGCATTAGGATGCAGGATTATATATGGCAGAAACGTTTTGGGTTCAGATTTTTTTTTTCAAAAGACGTTTCAAACTTTCAAGTGAGGAATTAGATTTATATAAAACCATTTAGTTAGACTTCATTTGATTTAAGAAGGAAACATAGTATTTGGAATAATCAGTTAAATAAAATATCCTTTAGAAATTTAAAGCTTTATGGACGAAGGACAACTTAAAACAGTATATTTTAATTTATTGTATACAAAAAACGTAATCTGAAGGAAAAAAATGCAATTCTAGCAAATGAAGCTACCAAACCACGTTCCAAGCGATTCAGGTGGCCAGGCAAAGAAATTTTATTAAAAACAAATGTTTTGGGCTGAAACGTTTCACCGCCATCCCTGCTGCCGCAAATCAGGCCCGTACGTACATTGGGCAGCGCAACTGGAGCGGATCCGGCCTCTCAAAAAAATTAGGGCCCCTTGCTATTGGGCTTTAACTAGGCCTATCGTATGTATTGGCAGAGACGGTTGTTATTTTATTTATTCAGAAAATTAGTGAAATTTAAACTTAAGATAAAACTAAAACAATTCACAATGACAGGCTATTTGGATGTATTAGGGTCATAAATTTGGTAGAGGAGCATAGTCATGCACCTCCACTGATTCCTCTGAAAACATAAATTGTTTCTCAATTTCCAGAGGCACCAAAAACCAACAAAGGTAATAAGATTCAACACACCATTTTTGTTATTACTTAACCAAAATTTACCTATTGAGTCAAAGCTACCACCTATTTGAATTTACTTAGCTCCAGAGTTGACAGGCTACCACACATTCAAAGAAGAGGTGTTGCACAGTTTCATTTTCACAGCAAAAGAGACAATCTCTAGTTATCAACTTTCCTTCTTTTTTCCTAGATTATCTCTAGTTAGCACTTTGTTTTTCCCTAAAAGCCAAAGAAAGCATTGGACTCTAGTTGGGATTTTAAGATCCCAGATTGCTGGTACAAACACTTCTTTGATACATCTGAAGATCACCTAAGGGACAATACATTATAGATACCATTTGTGGAGAATTGCCAAACCAATGCATCCTCCTCATTACTCAAGCTAATGGTGGAGGCTAAAAGACAAACCTCCTCCCAAAGATCTAAATCACATGTTCTACTAAAAGTACATTTGAACTAATTACTATCCCATAGTTTTGCTACTGATCCATTCTTTTCTCTACCTTCCCAACATCCAGCTCATTTAAGCTATTTTTTAGTCCCAGCTAAGCTGATATAAACGAATCCTTAGTTTGACTGATGGCTGATGAACAGTAGTTAGACGATTTCATCAGATCTTAATACAGCTACTAATCGAAGGAAATCAGAAGTGCTTGTTTTCACTAGCTATTAGGATATTCATCATCATTGTACTTGGATGCTCCCATTTTATACTCTCGACAGTCACATTGTCCAACCTGTATACTTGTGCATAATCTCATAGAAAAGTACAACATCCATCTAAGCATGATCCACATGACTAGCCAAGAAGAAGAAGAAAAAATACATACAATTAAAGGAAAACGTGACAAATTTAATACAATAATAAATACTAATAAATTAGTATTAACAGGAACTTGTTACCAGTGCCTTTCTGGTAGGTTGGAAGCAAGGCGATACGATACGACTCGTTTACTACTGTGAAAGCGAGCAGGCATGGCCGCATGGGCGAGCTTATCTCTCCACGTCACTCTCTCAGCTGGCCGCTGGCGCCGGCGGGTCCAACCAACGTACAATCAGAGCAGAGCAGCAGCGTGACGTGAGCTGCTTGTCCAAGAATCGCTCTCCGGAGAGCGCAGCTGCAGCTCAGCCAGCCATCCGACGACTCCGGTTCTTGGACGACGCCCTCCGATGGCCGTCGCCGCGAAGGCGTTGAGGGAGGTGGTGAGGAGTAGGACGAGGGGGAGCTGGTTGGCGACGGAGGTCGGGCGCCGCTGCTTGTCCGGCGGGAGCGCTGCTGGACCGACGCTGGCGGTGTCGGTGGAGCGGAAGGAGGGAGGGAAGGCGGTGAATTTGTTCACGGCCGTGAACCAGGCGCTCCACATCGCCCTCGACACCGACCCCCGGTGAGCATCCGTGCTGATCCCCTCCCTTCTGGCCTTCTCTGTTCGTCCCTCCTTCCCTCCTTCCAATTTCAGCTCAGCTGAACAGAGCTGCCGTTGAGATAAGATAGCGGACCTGACATGTCTTAGCGTTCCGATTCGGTTTTGAAGTGAATTCATCAGTAAATTCATTCACTTGTGCGATGTGCAGTCGACTGAGCTTGGTTGATTCCCATTTTTTCAATCATTTCTGACAGCGCTTATGTCTTCGGAGAGGACGTTGGATTCGGCGGCGTCTTTCGCTGCACCACAGGTCTCGCCGATCGGTTTGGCAAGAACAGAGTGTTCAACACGCCGCTATGTGAGCAGGTGAACAGCTTCACTTAATAGTATATATATCTGCTGATGCTTATGCCAGTTTCATTTGCAGCAATATCTTAAAATTCAGTAGCCAGATCAGATCAGGCTGAACCTTGATTTTCTTGTTTCTGGAATATCTTGTATCCAGTAGAAAATAGGCCTCGCTCGGTAACGATGGGTTACCGGGTAACTTTTATTTCGTACTTCCTTCTACTTAACGAAATAAACGCAACGGCGTGGTCACAAAAAAAAAAAAAAAAAAAAAAAAAAAGTTTCGGAATGGGGATTGCGTCTAGCTTAGCCCAGTTATTCGTTTTTGTTATTACACCTTCATTTTTTCTGACCAGTTGTGCTCACTCAACAGGGTATTGCTGGATTTGCCATTGGCCTAGCAGCAATGGTGAGTTACATACCATGCCTTAGCTGTTCTATGTAATGATTTTATTGAAACTGTATGAGGAACCTTCCTGAATTAATTATTTTTTTTTTGTAAATTTAATTCAAAGCACAACTTGTAACACGGAAGAAAGTAGTACAATAGGATCAGAGGATCTTTAAGCCAAAGAAAATACAGATGAAATTAGTTTATTCAATACAAGACTTGACCAACATCTTGATACCAATCATGTAATATAATAGTATTCCTTGATTATTTTCTAATAGTATTCCTTGTACCGTGTGGAAATGATCAAGGAATATAATCAAGTCTTGATACCAATCATGGAATATAATAGTATTCCTTGATTATTTTCTGACTAGAACATGCACAGAATACAGTACAATAGTATTCCTTGATTATTTTCTAATAGGAGATCATTCTTTTTTTTTCTCGAACACGTCTTCACGTGTCTTTTTCATTAAGAAGAAGCGGATGGCCAAAGAAACGGTACAACACAAAGACCGCACAAACACTACACCACACAACCACGAGGAAGTGGCCACAACAAACGAGACAAAGAACAACTCAGAAAAACAAAGAGAGAAGCACGACACCGAGGCACCCAACTCAACGCAACACGCTAGCCGAAATGCAAAGACGCTAGGCCTAGACTCGGGACACGCCAAATGAATGTAGTGGAAGTCCCGGTCGCCGAGACTCACTCCGCCGAGCATCTAGGGGGCGTCACACCTCAGCAGCAACTGCCCGAGGTGGATCCTGGTGCGGCGTCGGTGGCCCACGGCCATGCAACGACGACGGCGAGACAATGGTGTCAACCCCCGAGACGACTCCAGGCGGAGTGCGGCGTCGGTGGCCCCCGGCCACAACGACGACGGCGACAACGATGGCGTCGACATCCGAGCGAGACGGCCAAGTTGACGGCAAAGCCGCCACGTTAGGCGAGTTGCAACTCCACACCGCCAAAGCCCGGGGGGGCTGCATCGAATATGCGAGATGAAATCTCGGTCGCCGAAACGCGTCGTCGGTGGCCCTCGGCCAGACATCGACGACGGCGGCAACGATTGCGTCCACCCCGGAACAGGCGGGCCAGAACGACGACGGAGCAAGGCGCCAATCGCAAGGCGGGGACGGGGAGGCGACAGGAAGATGGGGCGGAGCTGCAAGGCGACGTAGGAGCTCGATGGGTTCAACGGAGCCTTTAAGAAGGGGATGACGCCCGCGGACGCCAGCTGCGTTGAGAAGTACCCACTGGAACTTTCGTTCCCAGAGTCCCGGCAGCCGCGACGACGGCACAGATGACGACGCCTTCAGGAAGGTAATGACGAGGGGCGCCACCGTCGTCGTCCCAGGCGCAGGGCCTGGGAGGGGAGGGTTTTCACCCTAGTGCCGTCGTCCGCACCTGCCACCGCCACCTCAGACAGTCCGCCAGCACACCGGCGGCCCGAGAAGGACCACCCGCGCCCAGAGCAGTCGCCGCCGTCCCCGAGAAGGTGTAGAAGCAGCCTTGTCCGTGAAAGGGGCCGGCGTGGCGGCACAGGCCTCGCCCGCATGCCGCCGCACACCGGAACCGCCGTCGCCCGAGGTAGCGTGGTTGCCACGGCCTGGGCCCCGTCCATCGACCACCGCCTGTGGGAAGGACGGGCACCACCGCCGGCCGGGCCATCACCTGCGCGGGTGAGGAGCAGGCAAGCCGAGTAGAGCAGGGGCGGCCAGGACCCAGGCGAGGGGCCAGGCCGAGCTGGAGGCGAGGAGGTTGGGGACACGGTCGCCGGCGCGTTGCAGCGCGCACCCCGGCCGCCGCAGGTCGTCCATGGCCGCAGCAGCCCCACCTCCAGGCCCGGCATGCGCACGCCCGCGAAGCCCCGTAGAGCCCGACACGGGAGCACGCGCCTCGAAGCAGCAACCACCCGCCGTCGACCGGATCTGAGGAGGAGGGCACCGGATCCGGTCCCACAGCACCGGGATCCATGGCTTACCCGCCGGCGGCGCATCCTCAGGTGCCTCGGTTTCACAGGAAGAAACGAGGAGGAGGTAGGGGAGAGGACGGGGGTGGGAGGGGGTTACCATGGGGGCCTTTTTGGGCGCCGTGGCTGGCCGCCGGCGGCCGGGGGAGGCCGGCGAGGTGGAGGGCTCGGGTGGCTGACGGCCGGTCGCCCCCGGGTCGCCTGGGAGAGACGAAGCGGGGGCCTGGGAGCTCTCGGTTTCACTGCTGAAAACTTTATTGTTGATTTACCATACATTGTCACAAATCACTAGTTTGCTTCTAACATATTTTTATTTGTACAAATGAGTGAAAATGAATCCATCCCAAAGAAGCTAAAGATCTTTCACCTCTTTTATGCAGGGTAATCGAGCTATTGCAGAAATCCAGTTTGCGGATTATATCTTTCCAGCCTTTGATCAGGCATGTCTCTGATTTTACCCATAAATGTCTTACACTCTTACGGTCTTACCAACGATAGTTCTTTTGACCTTTCCTGGTTGTACATTCAAAATACTTGCTCTGCTGGGCCACATGATATTATTTGAGTCCCAGGAGGTGTCTTATTTCTCTGTTCAATTGCTTGTTGAGCTTTTTTTTTTTTTCATAGTCAAATCCTTCTTTTTTTTTTTTTTCTCAAAACGCACAAGATTTGCGCTTCTTTTTATTAAGAAGAGGAGTTTTTACATGATTAAACCTTTCGGGAAGGTTACAAGGTTTGCAATATATTTGGCCTTCCCGAAAAAATAATAATAATAATAATAATCCTTTTTATGCAGAAGTTTTTACAAGGCTTTATTTCTCAACGCGTTTATTCGAGCAAATTTATTTTCAATATATATTCTTGCCAAATTCAGTGCATATATTAATTTGTTTGATCTATGCTTTGTTCCTATCTAATTCATAAAACTTTTTGTTGCAGATTGTCAATGAAGCAGCTAAGTTCAGATATCGAAGTGGAAATGAATTTAACTGTGGAGGTATTTCATTTCTCTCAGTATCTTGAATGACATATCAGCCATACTATTATAAGTCTCATGCTGGGCTTTCAATTTTCAAATCCATGTTTTCTAGGCTTGACAATTCGAACTCCCTATGGTGCTGTTGGGCATGGTGGTCACTACCATTCACAGTCACCAGAGGCTTTCTTCTGTCACGTTCCAGGACTCAAGGTTAAGTTTGTGGCCCTACAAGAATCCCTCTCCATGAACTATTATCTTTTTTTTTAGGAAAATGTCAAATCAATATTTTCCTGAATGCATACCTCCTGGATAAGTGGATATTCTTCTGAACATTTTTTTTAACTGCTTTAGCAAGACTTGGTTGACGCAGTTCAGTGATATTACTATTTGAAAAACATAAGAATATATGCCTCAGAATATTCCTTCTTGCTAAGAAAGTGTGGTCTTTCAGGTTGTCATACCACGGAGTCCACGCGAGGCTAAGGGGCTGCTTTTGGCTAGCATTCGAGATCCAAATCCAGTTGTATTTTTTTGAGCCAAAGGTGGAGAACTCTAAACATTCCGAGCTCTTCAAAATCTTAATCAGAGTCCATGCTGTGCCTGTACTTTGCTGAGACTAAAACTACCTTTCCTGTCTTTCTGTAGTGGTTGTATCGTTTGTCTGTTGAAGAAGTTCCTGAGGAGGATTATATGCTGCCCTTATCTGAGGCAGAAGTGAGTATATTTGTATCGCATTATTGCATTTTTGATAACTAAATGAAGCTACTTATGCAACTTATGTACTTTAGGTGATTAGGAAAGGAAGTGATATAACACTTATTGGATGGGGTGCTCAACTTGCAGTGCTGAAAGAAGCTTGTGAAGATGCTGCAAAGGTCAGTTATTACTTCCATAATTCATAGACAACATTTCATTAACATCCTCAAGCTGATATATATGGAAGAACCTGCCCTATTATAATTTTTGGTGAAGTCCAACAAACCCAAATATCCTGTTCTGTTTTGTCTTGAGTCAACAATGGCAAACAAAGGTTATTACTACTTCCGATGTTTACTATTACTGAGCACCAGATGAAACACATAGTTGAATGCACATTCTCATCTAGAAAGACACATTTCATTCTCAGATCAATAAAGATCTGAACCTGAAATTATGACTAGAACATGTTGTCCGTCGCATCAGTTCTGGTTGTCCGTCTAAGTCACAACAAAAAAGTTCTGGTTGTTCATATCACATAATGACATGATTTTTTTTTTTAAAAAAAACTTTTTGTGACAATTAATAGCAAGTGGTATGTGTATTGTCCTCATAGCTTCTTGATTGTTTCTGTAAATTTTGATATCCATCTCCCCGTGATGTTCCTCAGTTTTTCCTAGACTACAGCTGACACTACTATATGTCAGGATGGTGTATCTTGTGAGCTTATTGATCTCAAAACACTTATACCATGGGACAAGGAAACAGTAGAGGCCTCAGTCAAAAAGACTGGAAAGCTCCTCGTATGCAGCTCTTCTCACATGTCTATTTACATCAACTTATTGTCATGTTTGCATTGTCTCTATGAGATGCTCTACCATTCCTCAAAAAAATTCCGTAACAGGTTAGCCATGAGGCTCCAATCACCGGGGGCTTCGGTGCAGAGATTGCTGCATCCATCACCGAGCGCTGCTTCCAGAGGGTAGTAAACCTTGCGGCCTTTCTTACTGAACAGATCATATATCGAATATGTTGATGCTCCTCTGATCACATTCCTAATTTGATATGTTCCAGTTAGAAGCACCTGTAGCGAGAGTCTGCGGCCTCGACACTCCTTTTCCTCTCGTTTACGAACCATTTTACATGCCCACCAAGAACAAGGTATGATCCTGACCAGTTAGTTACCAGTTGGAGCACCACCCTTTGCTATGTGCAGCTGTAGTGTGATTCCTAACCCCAAGTCTATTCCAGGTCCTGGACGCTATAAAAGCAACAGTAAACTACTGAACTGTTGGATCATGCCACTGCTGCCGTACATGTTCCTTGATCAATACAGAGTAGTTACACAACCTTTAGATAGATGTGCACTCTGTTTGCACTGCCAATCTGTAACCTGAGAATGAATATCCACAAATAAGCTTATTTATTCAATAATACAACGATCAATAAAGGTGCAGGGAGCAAATTTCTGAATGATACATACATATATCGAAGTGTTTTCCCCACCAAATTCATTCCAAACCAAACAAACACTCCAATTAACTGGAGTGTGCAGTAGTAGTACAAGAAAGCAGCAGGTTGTTGCGCTAGCCATGGAGGCTGTTTGCGCCAATTTTCTCCTAGAGCTGTGACTCTGAGCTGGCTAAGCAGTCGAAGAAGATATGATGCCGATTTGTTACTTGTCGCTTTGATCAAGAACAGGAACAGGATAGCACGATAGCACTATAGCTCTGGTCCAAAACTGAAAAAAACTTGATGCCACCGCACTTGAAGATGGGACAGGAACAGGATAGCACTTTGAGGAGGGACATGAACAGGAAAAAGATAGCACGAGGCTCACGAGACATCGAGGTCCCCGTCGTGCTCTGGACCCAACCGCCGGACGGCCGGGCCCCCGCGGCGAGACGTGGATGGCGCCGGCGCCGCACACAGTGTGGTAGTAGGCTGGCACTGCTGCCACGCACGTGAATAAGTACAATGGCAGACACTGATAGCTACCCAAGAAACCCCAGAGCTGCCGATAGGTACAATGGCAGACGCTGGTGACGTCTCCGCCGTAGCTGCCGCGGCCGCCGCCGCCGCCGCCGCTGAGGCATCGGCGCAACCGGCGGGCAGCGGGCAGCCGCTGGCGGGGCGCGTGGCGATCGTGACGGGCGCGTCGCGTGGCATCGGCCGCGCCATCGCGGAGCACCTGTCCGCCCTGGGCGCGAGCGTGGTGCTCGGCTACGCGTCGCGCGCCGACGAGGCGGACGCGCTGGCGTCGTCACTCCCGCGCGCGGTGGCCGTGCGCGCGAACGTCGCAGACGAGTCCGGCGCGCGCTCGCTCTTCGACGCGGCGGAGTCGGCGTTCGGCCTCGGCCCCGGCAGCGGCGGCGCGCACATCCTGGTGGCCAACGCCGGGATGATCGACGACGCGTACCCGGCCGTGGCCGACACCAGCACCGAGTCTTTCGACCGCGTGATCGCGGTCAACCTTCGCGGCACGTTCCTGTGCCTCCGTGAGGCGGCCACCCGCCTGCGCCACGGCGGCGGCGGGCGGATCGTGGCCGTGACGTCGTCCGTCGTGGGCAGCCTCCCGCCGGGGTACGCGGTGTACGCGGCGTCCAAGGCTGCGGTGGAGGCGCTGGTGCGGACCATGGCCAAGGAGCTCAGGGGGACGCGCGTCACGGCCAACTGCGTCGCGCCGGGGGCCACGGCCACGGACATGTTCTTTGGAGGAAAGAATGAGGGCGAGGACATGGTGCGGCACGCCGTCGAGAGTAATCCGATGGGGAGGCTTGGGAAGCCCGGCGACATCGCGCCGGTGGTCGGGTTCCTCTGCACCGACGCCGCCGAGTGGGTCAACGGCCAGGTCATCCGCGCCAACGGGGGTTTTGTGTGATGTGTGATCTTTAGCTTCTACAAAGTCGGTGTTGATCATCTTCACACATCTGTAGCTTCTACAAAGTCTTGGTGTTGCTCATCTTCTTCTTGGTCACTGTTTGGCTTATCGAACTCTAAGCTTATCATTGAGAAAAATTCACCGCCGATCCATAAACTTGGATCCAACATTTGTCACTCAATCGATCATTATTTATATAATATTTATCATGGAATTATAAATGATATAAAATCATTTACATCAGCACAAAATAAATTAAAGTATTAAAATAATTTACACAAGCATATTAGATTTAAACTAAAATATACAAAATACTAAAATTAATCTAATATTTATGTATCATTAATAGTACTAAAATAATATTAAAATCCCTTTTGCATTGGAATTTTGGGACTCTGAAGTTCAGTCTTAAGCTTGCTGAGGTTGGATCGGATTGGGAAATTTGTGTGAGGATTGTTCTAGGGTGTTCCTAGAGACTTTTGGGACTAATCTACCAAGGTACATTGGCTTGATTGTGCTCATGTAAATCTCTAGATCATCAATGGCTAGGTTGCCAATGGTAGGCTAGGTGTCTGTTGGGTGTGTTATAGGGATCGAATGGAGAATATAGAGCAAGAACTCACTAATCCATGGGCAAGATCTTGTAGATGTGACCTAGGTTGGTGTAGAGGCCGAAGAAGAGAGGGAGTATGCCAGCGATGTTGTGTGCATGCTAGTGCTCCACATTTATGCATGTCTATATTTTGGCATACATGCACGTCTTTGTATTTTAATAGAAGAGTTCTTTACATTACGTGAAAGCACGTGTTGGGGAGGAGATAGTGTTACATTAGAGCGCATCCTCCCCCTCACTGGAGATCTATGCCGAGTACTCACGAATTAAGTAACTGAGCTTGTGCGTCCCGAGTTTGATCCATGGATCGATGGTATACTTAATAGGGGCTAGGAGTGGTGGTGATGCGACGTTGCGGAAGCATCTTGCATTCCTCTTTTCAGATTTGCCATGTCACCAAGGCAAAGGTGCCGGGCCCCTTTCTCTTGCCTCCATATCCGATGTCATTGATCCCACCAAACAATCAGTCAGGCGTCACACACTTGTGATGTGTCGACACCAAGTATCGCTAGGATGGCCCGCCACACTTGTCGGGAGAAGGAACGCAAGGCGATGATGTGGTCGATCGTCTCGGGTTCCTGGTCACATAGGAAGCAATTGTCGTTTGCCTCAAGCCCATGGCGTTTTCTCCTGTCCGCAGTCCAGTGATGTCTCTTTATGGCCAGGCATAGGAAAATCATATCTTCACTCGTAGTGGTGCCCAAGTTTTCTAGATTCTACTGCGTTCCAGAATCGGGTGAGAGGTCATCTATAATGCTCGGTAAGCTGACTTGGAGGGTATTGGCCGTCCATCTCCATCCGAGGCGGTGCTCGCTGTCGTTCAGCTGCACGAGCATGACGACATGATCCTTCATGTAGACTCTTTTTTTTTTGTATCTATCAGTTTGGCCCCAGGTGTCAATTCAGTGGACTCATAAGGCATCCAAGTAGCTAATTCTAGCTTGATGCCACCGCACTTGAAGACATGATAGGAACCGGACAGCACGAGATGCTCACGAGTCGTCGCAGTCCCCGTCGCCGCTCCGTCGTGCTCTGGACGCCACCGCCGAACGGCCGGGCCCGGCGAGACGTGGATGGCACGGGCACCGCACGCGGGGCAGTGGCAAGCTGGCAGCACACTGCCACGCACGTAAATAACACCAGACGCACCCAAGAAACCCACAGAGCTGCCGATAGTCACAATGGCCGACGACGCTGGTGCCATCGCCGCCGTGGCTGCTGCTGCAGCCGCCGCCGCCAAGGCATCGGCGCAACCGGCGGGCAGCGGGCAGCCGCTAGCGGGGCGCGTGGCGATCGTGACCGGCGCGTCACGGGGCATCGGCCGCGCCATCGCGGAGCACCTGTCCGCCCTGGGCGCGAGCGTGGTGCTCGGCTACGCGTCGCGCGCCGACGAGGCGGACGCGCTGGCGGCGTCGCTCCCGCGCGCCGTGGCCGTGCAGGCAGACGTCTCAGACGAGGCCGGCGTGCGGTCGCTCTTCGACGCCGCGGAGTCCGCCTTCGGCGGCGGCGGCGCGCACATCCTGGTGGCCAACGCCGGGATGGTCGACGACACGTACCCGGCGGTGGCCAACACCACCACGGAGTCCTTCGACCGCGTGATCGCGGTCAACCTTCGCGGCGCGTTCCTGTGCCTCCGAGAGGCGGCGAACCGCCTCCCACGCGGCGGCGGCGGCCGGATCGTGGCCGTGTCGTCGTCCCTGGTGGGCAGCCTCCTTCCCGGGTACGCGGCGTACACGGCATCCAAGGCGGCCGTGGAGGCGATGGTGCGGACCATGGCCAAGGAGCTCAAGGGCACCCGCGTCACCGCCAACTGCGTCGCGCCGGGGCCGACGGCCACGGACCTGTTCTTCAAGGGAAGGAGCGAGGACGCGGTGCGCCGCGCCGCGGAGACGAACCCGATGGAGAGGCTTGGGGAGCCTGGCGACATCGCGCCGGTGGTTGGGTTCCTCTGCACCGATGCCGCTGAGTGGGTCAATGGACAGGTCATCCGCGCCAACGGCGGCTACGTGTGATGTTGATGTGTGTGTGATCTTTAGTTTGTACATGTGTGCTTGTTGGTGTCGATCATCTTATCTTATCATTTCGATTATCGAACTTTAAGCTTGGTAGATGAGTACATGGATTAGTGAGTTCTTGTTCTATATTATCCATTCGATCCCTACACGTTTTCCAAAACGCCATATGAGCTAGAGCGGGATGAAACAATGAACGAAACTCGTATTCACAATGTAGTAGCGTTTTATGGCACTGTTTCATATGCTCATTGTAGCATTCTTGTTTTTTGTTGGGATCAAATTTACTAGATAAACTTTGTAGCGATTGTGTGTTCAGATCAACTCATACTTCTCAGGTATGTCTGCATACTAGGATCAAGTCATCAAACTGATTTATGTACGTAAGGCAGCTTGTCAAATAAACATAGTATAATATATTGACTACTTCATCTGGAGTACTGGATCAGACAGATAACTACAGTCTACATCATTTGCATAATGACAGGAAAAACATAGATAAACCAACTAGAACAGATAGTAACTAAGGTAGGGAAAGAAAGTTCAAATAGCCTTCAGCCTTGCACACGGCCTCTTACTGGTTCTTCTGACAAGAACTGCACCCCATAGGTTTTGCTTTCATCCTACAGAAAAAAAAAAAAAAAAAAAAAAACAGTTTAGTATTAGTTCTCAGAAATTCAGTTCAGTCAGAAGACATGTCATTCACACATTCAGATATTCTAGATGACGATTCAGACTACTTGTTCTCACTGACGATGAGCATTCAGACATTCAGTAACTGAACATCCAGTAAGATAGCAAGTGCTTGAACTGAATATGAGCATTAACTTTATTTATTGAACAATGAAAAATAACTAAGATATTTCAGTTCAGGTTATGTGTGGAAAATAACTAAGATAAAGTTGCATCAAATCAAGCTGCTTTCAGCCATGTAAAATTATAGCCTTAATCAACAAACTAACTGCTATTGGATAAATAACTCTGATCCTGAATAGAATCAAATGGGAGGTACTAATCTGATCCTTAATTATAGCCATGAAAAAATAGTCAACAAAGTAACTGATATTGGATAAATATCACTTGGGAGCAGCATTCCATTTGACAGCAACGCAAAAGTAATAATCTGATCCTGAATAGAATCAAATGGAATCCCATCGCAAAATAGTATCTTTGCCGTGTCAGACTAATCCTATCCCTGGTAGAAATCAGGTTCTTTCTTGATCACGCAAGCACACACAACATAGAGAGAGATACGGAGAGACATGGGAGGAAGGAGCTCATTCTTGTATTCACTTTTCTCTGGTTGATTATAATAAAAGAGACCTCCTATTTATAGCCAAGGAGGCTAGATGAATACAAACACCGTGTGTGTGAAGAGCTTGACTTCCTGCCTCTTCATTAATTTAGCCACCATCAAAGTCTTTTGTTCATACACTATTTTTAGTCATTGTGAAGACTTTGATTCTCAACACTCCCCCTTGGCCAAATTTATGCTATGTGTATGCCTCGTTAAAAACTCACCCAATGACGATGTGTGTGTAATCTTTAGCTTCTACTTTCTACATGTGCTTTCTTGGTGTCAATCATCTTCTATTGTCACTGTTTCACTTATCGAACTTTAAGCTTCGTAGATGAGTCAATGGATTAGTGAGTTCTTGCTCTATATTATCCATTCCATCCCTAATAACACACCCAAGAAACACCTACCATTGGCAACCTAGTCACTGATGTCCTTCACATGAACAACCAAGCCATTGTAGTACTGTAGAGTACCTTGGTAGATGAGTCCCTAAAGTCTCTACTAGAAACACCCTAGAACAATCCTCTTGCAAATCCCCAACCCGATCCAACCTGATCAAGCTCGAGATTGAACTTCAGAGTTGTCACCATGCACTGACCGATGATCTTCCAGTATGCACGAATGGTGTCATTTTTTTTTTTATCTTAAAAAAAACAGTGACGTTTTTTTATAAACGTGCCGTCTACATATTTCTAAAAACTGGACTCTTTTTTTGTTTCAATTGCTTTAGAGCTTATAGACATGAGCATTATTTGTCTAAGGCAATAAAGGTTTAAATACCCTAAACAGAGTATCAGTCGACATACAACAGTTTTATAAGAATTCTTAGACCACCCATAGTGTGGTCGATGCAAAAAAAAAAAAAAAAAAAAAAAAAGGTGCATGCAGTGAGTGAGCACGGATGCTCAAAACTAAACTCTGGCTGTTGCACAATGTTCAGCATCGATGCCAGAACATGTGGGCCAAACTTGTCATCGTCGTTCCTATGCAGGGTTCGTCCATGTGAATGTGTTGAGCCCGGCTGAGAAATAATATTTTATTTGCCAGGCATCATATCACGTACTCCCTCCATTCCAAATTATAAGTCATTTGATTTTTTTTCGACAACAAGTTTGACTACTGCCTTATTCAAAAATTTGTGCAAAATATCACTTTTTTTGCCGTGGCTTTCTTTATCAATATAAGTTCTTAAAGAATGACTTGAATTTGACAATATTTACGCAAATTTTTGAATAAGACGAATGGTCAAACTTGGAGCCAAAAAATCAAATGACTTGTAATTTGTTTGGGATGGACGGGGGTACTTGCCACCATGCCTGGAATTTCGATTTCGACATGGCTGGCTGCAATGTGATGAGCCGATGCTTGGACAGTCTCTTTCCTCTCTGGGCACCACAAAAGACCAAAGCGGTGGCTAGTCTAAAACTAGTTCCATATTAGTATGGTTTAAATAAATTAATTATTAACTTATAACGATCAAAACCTGATAATTATATTATTATTTACAAAATAGTCGCCCTAAACAACGGTTAAACAAAACCGGTTGTCGGCCTATAACCAGCCCAGTCAAAACCAATGTCATGTTACAATGCGGTGCGGGCTCGAACCCGCCTATCCAACGAAGACTTCGAAAGCCTCGTCCCCATGTGGGGCCCAACGGAGGCGGCGCGGCACTGGCGATCGCGGAAGCAGTGACGGGGGAGCTCGTGAGCAACTTCGGTAGGTGCAAGCTCTAAGCCGCGGCGGGCGGCGGGCACGAAGTCCGGCACCCGGCGACCATGGCAACAGAGGCAGCGGCCATGGCGGGGCCGAGAATCCAACCCACCGAGTCACGAAACCCGTTCGAAGACCTATGTGGACTTACCCAAACTAGATAAATTCCCATGCACATGGGTTGGTTTACAAAACCGCTCAAAATTTGAATAACCCGGACCATGACATAGGACGAACACCACTTTGTACTGACTAGAGGACTAACTTTCTTCGATTTGAACAATAAGGGTGTCTGTTACCCAGTTTTATACTTAAGTGTTGAAAATGAGACCGACATGCAACATGAAAATCAGACCTAGATATATATACATAAGTAATAAATAAATAAATAAATAAATAAATAAAAATATGTAAATGCTACCGTTCCTTCCATTCAATTGAACCTAGAAAATGGGCTTGCACACAAATTAACATAGTGGGCTGGGCAATCAAAATGGGCCTCACGGATTATAACTGAAAAAAAAAATTTGTGTCTGCTTGGTTCTATGCTAATCTTTGCCAAGACAAAATAAGGACAAGTTCAAAAGATTTGGCATACAATTGGTTGGTTCCTAATGTTTTTTCTCTCTTGTTAGTAGCAAACCAAACACCAACATCCATTGTCTTACCAAAATATTGGCTTGTCCTAATATTGGTGTGCCCATATTTTGGCTTGGCTTATAATTAGCTTGGCAAAGATTGGCATTCAACCAAGCAGGGCCTCTATATTTTATTTATCATCAAAAAGTTCAGTCACAACAGTTGCTTCTAGACGACTATGAAGATCAAGACATGGATTAAGACGTGCAGGAATTCCAAGCCTAAAAGGTTGACGGAAATGTTCTATGCCTGTAATGCTTGCTGGAGGGAATGAGTGTCAGCAAGATGGCTTTGCTCTTTCTGATGTAATGTCTCAAACTACTTGTATTTCCGTTCTTGGCCGAGCAGAGCCTTCGATTTCTTATCGGATCAGGAAAGAAAGCCAATTTGTGCTAAAATGGTAAGCTTAAAGTTCGATAATCGAAACAGTGACAAGAGAAGATGATCGACATCAAGAAGCTGTAGAAGCTAAAGATCACACACACACATCACACGTAGCCGCCGTTGGCACGGATGACCTGGCCGTTGATCCACTCGGCGGCGTCGGTGCAGAGGAACCCGACCACCGGCGCGACATCGCCGGGCTCGCCAAGCCTCTCCATGGGGCAAATCTCCACGGCGCGGCGCACCATGTCCTCGCTCTTTCCCTTGAAGAAGAGCTCCGTGGCCGTAGCCCCCGGCGCGACGCAGTTGGCGGTGACGCGCGTCCCCCTGAGCTCCTTAGCCATGGTCCGCACCAGCGCCTCCACGGCCGCCTTGGACGCCGTGTACGCCGCGTACCCGGGCGGGAGGCTGCCCACCACGGACGACGTCACGGCCACGATCCGCCCGCCGCCGCCCCGTGGGAGGCGGCCAACCGCCTCCCGGAGACACAGGAACGCGCCGCGCAGGTTCACGGCGATCACGTGGTCGAAGGACTCCGTGGTGGTGTCGGCCACCGCAGGGTACGTGTCGTCCATCACCCCGGCGTTGGCCACCAGGATGTGCGCGCCGCCACCGCCGAAGGCCGACTCTGCTGCGTCGAAGAGCGACCGCACGCCGGACTCGTCCGAGACGTCTGCCTGCACGGCCACCGCGCGTGGGAGTGACGATGCCAGCGCGTCCGCCTCGTCGGCGCGCGACGCGTACCCCAGCACCACGCTCGCGCCCAGGGCGGACAGGTGCTCTGCGATGGCGCGGCCGATGCCACGCGACGCGCCAGTCACGATGGCCACGCGCCCCGCTAGCGGATGGCCGCTAACCGCTGGCCTTGCCGTGGACTCAGCGGCGGCGGCGGCGGCTACGGCGGAGACGCCAATAGCGTCGGCCATTGTTCTCACCTATCGGCGGCGGGCTCTGTGGTTTCTTGGGTGCGTCTAGTGTTTATCCACGCGACGCGAGTGGCAGTGGTGCCAGTCTACTAGCAACCTGCGTGAGGTACCCGCGCCATCCACGTCTCGCCGGGCCCGGCCGTTCGGCGGTTTCGTCCAGACCACGACGGGCCGGCGACGGGGACAGCGACGACGCAGCCTCTGGTGCTGTCCAGTTTCTGTGTCCTGTCTTCAAGTGCGGTGGCATCAAGTTAGAATCAGCTACTTGGATGAACTATGACTATGAGTCCACTAATTTGTGTCTACATGAAGGATCATAAATAATATCTCCAATAGTGTATTTATTTGATTGGTATTATTGTAATACTCTTATATAGAAGTACAGATTAAAGTAAGATAAACTTAACATGTTTTGGAGTTTGGATTACTCTCCTACCAAAAACGAATAATGACGACATATATACTTCCCTTTTTCATATCGTGACGTAATAATACCAACTGCCTCGGAATCTGCGCAGCCGATACATAACGTACTCGTATCGTATCTCGTACATAGAACTTTCCTTATCCATGGATGGCTAGTGGTCGTGTCGGCCGACTATATATCTAGCCCGACCCCGACAGATCAGGTCAGATCAGATCAGAGATTCTTTTGGCGCGCCAAGTCTCACCACCTCACGGCGAGTCGGCGGCGCGGCTGAACCGTCCGGCGGCCAACCAGGGCTCGTCGGCGATGTGTGGCGCCCCTGTTTTCCCCGCGATCCCGACGACGCGCTTCGCCTACAGGCCGCAATCAGCGGTGGCGCCGGATGTCACTGATGACCTCGGCTCGCCACCACCGCCTTCCACGCCGTCGATGGGCTGGCCGTACTCGCCGTTGGAGACGAGCGCGCCGCCGCACGACCGCGACACGTTGGCCCAGTCGTACGCGGCGTACGCGGCGGCGGCGCTGATGGCGCCGCAGCAGAAACTGATGGCGGACGCCACGCGGGGCTCCTGGCGGGCCTGGCGGCGGCGCAGCAGATGGCGGCGCGAGGGCCGGACCCGGACCGGCAGGTGGTGGCCAGGCGCGGCGCCCTCTCCGTTCCCGTTCCTCTTCCTTCCCCGATCGAGATGATGGTGATGCCAGCGGCGGACGTCATGGACGCCGGGTCCTCGGCGCCGTCCACGCCCTCGCACTGCTCGTCGTCGTTGGAGACCACACCGTCGCCGCGCGGGCCGCTCTCGCCTCTCCTGTCGGACTCGGCCACCGCGGCGTGGGGGCTGGCGACGAAGCCGCCGTTGATGCCGTTCCCGCCGGCGACACGCGTGGAGGTGCGCCAGGTGTGGGCGCACAACTTCGACGAGGAGGCCAGGCTGATCGAGTCGCTGCTGCCCAAGTTCCGGTACGTGGCCGTGGACACGGTGTTCCCGGGGACGGTGTACCGGCCGGCGGGGCCGGCGTACACGCTCAAGCCCGACGAGCGGTACAAGCTGCTTCGGTCCACCGTCGACGCGCTGGACCCGATCCAGCTCGGCCTCACGCTGTTCGACGCCGGGTGCCGCCTCCCTTCCCTCGCCGGCGCCGGCGCCGACGTCGCCACCGCCACGGCCACGCGGTACGTGTGGGAGTTCAACTTCCGTGAGTTCGACGTGCGGCGGCACTGCCACGCGCCGGAGTCCGTGGCGGCGCTGCGTTCCCGAGGCGTGGACCTGGACCGGACACGGCGGGACGGCGTGGACGTCGCGGCGGCGTTCGGCCCGCGTCTACGCAAGTGGGTGCGCGCGCGTGCGGGGCTCGGGCGCGCCGGCGTCGTCACGGCCAGCGGCGGCTACGACCTGGCGTACCTGGTGAAGATGATGCTGGGGCCCGGGTTCAGGATGCCCGCGTCGGCGCCGGAGTTCGAGGTCGTCGCGAAGGCGCTCCTCCGCCGCCGGAAGGTGTTCGACGTCAGGGAGATGGCGCGGCTCTGCCCCAGCGACGACGGCCTCCGCCGTGCGCTGGACAGCGTCGCCGAGAGGCTCAACGTGGCAAGGGCCGCCGCCGGCGAGCCGCACCTGGCTGGCTATGATAGTCTGGTCACATGCTACACGTTCGTGAAACTGAGGGAGATATGCTTCCACGACGATGCCAAGCTCACGAGCGTCGACGGGATCCTCGCCGAGATCACGGCCGTCATGTAAATACGAGTACATAAAATTTGAATTTTTTTTTTTGATTGAACATAGAATTGGATTAGAGTTTAGGAGTTAGGATGCATGCATAGTAAAACATTTTCATTGTTCATTATTTTGCTGCATTGTTTTGAATTGAATGTAATGTGCCGAGTTTTTTCTGTCTTTTTCTTAAAAAGTATTGGTCTTGTAATAAACTGTTGCATATCTTTAAGGATTCATCTTAGAAAGAATCAAAATATTCTTCGGAAAAGTGATAGAGAGAGATTTTCTATCTGAAAAAATACTGTTGCTTAACGGATTAAGCAAGAGGCGTCAATATTTGACATTTGTACATGCTGCAAACAAATTTGGATCTGCCTGTTCGCAACACTTAATTTATTTACAGCTGGCTCGGATTGTTTCAATAGTGATCTTCTGTGAATAAGGCACCAAAATAGAACCAATCAGCATTAGCATGGAGTAAAAATTATACCACATCATCTCGAACTTGTTAACTTCAAATGACTTTTCAAGTTATCAATCAATGCTATGGTGGCTTTTGGGTAACTATATTTAATTACATATTCAGCTAACATATGAGGTTGTTTGTTGCATAGCCCTGTTTAGTTAACAAAAAGTGAACCCAAAAAATGGTACAATACTCGTTATTAGCAAAAAAATACACCATCTGTCATTTCTTCTTCCTTCATTGATTGCCACCAAAGCTAGTAGCCTAGTGTAGTTAAATGCTTTGCATCCACCCAACCCACCACTTAGAGCATGGCTAATAATACAACTCACCACATGGTTATATGACTTTAACACATCATATACAACTAACTAAAAACCCACATATACCATACCCGTCTCCTTCGCTCACAGAGTTCCTAGGAACATGTGCATCAGCCGGCTATAAGATAACAATCCACTTCTCTTCTCACTTCTCTTTCTTCCAACTCAGCACAAAATGATGTGGTGTCTTTTACAGCCCTGCTCACATCAACTTATAATATTCGCTCTTAAGAATTTAACAACCCTCGTTGGATCTAGTTACTTCCACCTTTTACCTAACCCATTGACCACCCTTCGCTACATTGACTAGTGCAGCGGTGATACACCACTTCATCGTTTCACAATCGAACACAACCATGTCCGTTGCCCATTGCCAAGCTAACTTTCATCATTGTCTTTAAGGGCCCTTTGGAACACAAGAATTTCACATGGGTCTTACATGGATTTTACATGACTGGATTCACTTATCATATGAAAATAGAATGAACTCAAAAAGTTCCCACATTCTAAAGGGGGCCTAAACATGCAAACCTCAAAATCCCAGCCTAATCCTCACCATCACTCCCGAAAATCACAAGCCCCACATTCTTGACATAGAAAGAGAAGGGGTGAATTTCGCTGGAGTTAGCGAAGACTGAGGAAAAAAATTAGGCATATAGGGGTAAGAAAACAACCGAATGTCAAATAGCCGTTGTGTACACACTAAATAAATCAAGCTATATAGTTGTCCTAAGTCAAATTTAATAAAAAAAAGTAGCCAATTTTATACACAATAAAACTATATTTTATTAGAAATCTAATCTAATCATACTAAATTTGTGTATTAAATATTGATGCTATTTTATAAAAAAAATAGTTAAAGTTACAAAAATTGACTTAGTACAACTCTAGAAGTTGGTTTAGCCTTCATACCCATTTTGCAGTTGTACACATAAAGGTGTACATACTCCCTCCGTTCTAAAATGTCGCTTTTCGGTTTTTCGTGCCACAACTTTGATTGGATTTGTACAAAATACGTGCAACATTTATATCTTCAAATAAATTTGTTAAAAAACTAGGTTCAAAGATATTTCTAATGATACTAATTACTCCCTCCCGTATGGTATTAGAAGTCGTTTTGGACAAGGTTCGGTCAAACATTGGGAATATAAATCATCAATAACTTTTAAGTTGTTGAGTTTGTAAATGTAAAAAGTATATGAGTAGATTTGTCTTAAAAAAATACTTTGATAAAAATATACATATATCACATTTTCATATATATATTTATAATAACAAAAGGTCAAAGTTGTGTTTTGAAGACTGTGTCGCTGTCCTAAACGACTTCTAATACCAAACCGGAGGGAGTATGTATGATAAATATTAATATTTTTTAATTTATAATTTGTTAAAGTTGTTTTTTTCGGGAAGCGCAAGTGACAAACATTTTGGGACGGAGGAAGCATATGTTTAGACAGGAACATATAAGTAAAGCAGCCATGTAAGAAATCAATCCATCAAGAGGTTTCACTAGACGATCTCTTCATCTCGGAGCACGCACACGCAAATTAGCACGTTGTCACGGTCAACTACACTCACGCTGTGCCATCACATGACAAACATTAGCATGCACGCATTCTATATATCATCGCCATAACGCACACATGAAAAATTAACTAATTAAACTGCAAAGCTTATTATTCCACCATTTACCACACGAACAATCATCATCGACCAGTTTATTCAAAAACCAATCATCATCATCAATTTATTTATGCGTCCATGCAAGATTTGCATCGCCCCATTATTTTTGCGAGCTGCGGCCTACGGCTACCTATGGCTAGGGATGAGAAGAATCGATCGATCACTTGCCGTCCTGCTGTGATTCTCCTCCACGGTCGTCACCGCGGCCTCCGGCGCCGGCAGCGATCCACGACACGAAGGCGTCCATGGTGCTCGCGTCCGACCGGTACTGCTTCTGCGTGAACTGGAGCAACTCGCGCCACGTGAAGTCCGGGAACGCGCGCGGGCGGCGGCGCGTTTCCAGCTCGAGGCAGAGCGCGTCCGGCGGGCGGACGACGCGGTCCAGCGGCGGGTTGAGGAAGAAGGCGAGCGACCGGCGTGCGCGGACGCCGCTCACCACGGCGCGGTGGAGGCAGCTGGCATGCCGCCCGTCCGTGAGCGCCGCGAAGGTGTCGCCGATGTTGACCACGAACGCGTCCGCGCGTGGCCGCACCGCGCGCCACGCGCCGCCGCCGCCGGTGGGAAGCACCTGCAGGCCGCCGACGTCGTCCTGGTGGAGCAGCGTGAGCGACGTCGGGTCCCGGTGCGGACCCGTTCCCAGCGTCAGGTGCGGCTGCCGGCACGCCGGGTAGTGGTTCAGCCGCATGATGGAGTCGCCGCCGGCGAAGAACCCGCGCAGCGCGCCGCGGTGGCGCAGGCCTAGCGCCGCCGCCAGCACCTCCGTCACGTCCAGTGCCAGCCGCGTCATCTCGTCGCAGTACTCCTGGTACACCTCCCTACATGTACGTGTTTTTTCGTTTCATGCATGTAATTAAGGGTTTTTGACACGATTGTATAACAAGTAGAATGGTAGGTATGGGCAGGTACCCCATGTGGCGGTAGTCCTCGCCGAGGACGTCGACGAAGTAGTCGACGACGGCGGTGGCGCGTTCGGCGCCGGCGCCGGCGGGGCAGTTGAAGGAGAGCGTCTCCTTCCAGGGCAGGCAGGAGCGGAAGCGTCCGGTGAAGCTGCTGGCGTAGCCGTGGGACTCGCCGGGGCGTCGCTGCGCGCGCTGCTTGTCGGCGAGCGGGCGCGCGTAGAAGGCGTCGAGGCAGCGGTATGCCTCGGCGAGCAGCGCGGTGGGCACGCCGTGGTTCACCACCTGGAAGAAGCCGTGGCGCTCGCACGCTTCCGCCACGCCGCGCGGGAGCTCGTCGCCGTCCCCGTTCCCACCGTCGCGGCCGCGGAGGAACGCTCCCAGGTCGACCACGGGGATGGCGATCTCCTCCACACCGCCGGACGGCGCCTGCTCCTCGGCGGGCCACACGAACTGCGCCGGGATGCGCTCCTCCCGGCTCAGCACCTCCGCGTCGAACACCGCCGCCGCCGCCGACGCAGCCATACCAGGAAATCCGCCGATCGCTTGCTGCGTGTGCGTGCAACGTTAGCCGGAAAGCTTTATATATCCCCGCATTGCAAACTGCACTGGCAGCTCGTCGCCGACGACGGCCGGTGCGGCCATATATAGCGGCGACGTCACGTGTCGGATCGGGGAACGGTCACTTGTTTTGGCACGGGTTAATTTTTTTTTCAATTTTTTTTTGTGTGCTGTCAGCTAATTACAGGTGCCAGGTCACCGTAATCTGCTCGTCCAGCGTGTTCCGGGGACACACTCCATTAACGTACGTGTTCATCATGTCGATATCTCTTATTTTTGTTTTTTTTGATTATCTGCTCGTCCAGCTAATTTTTTTAACTATATATATGTCGTTTGAATTTGAATATGAATTTGAAACGCTGGTGGGTGAGTAGTAACGCTTATTGCCACCTCTGATTTGGACGTTGTTGTGTGACTGGAGACTGCCAGACTGGAGTTAGAACAAGCATGAGGATAAGCATGTATTTAAGGTCTGTTTGGCATAACTCACAACAGCTTTTATGACCTGTAGAAGTTGTCATGAGCTGTTTTTTTTTCAAAAAATCTTTTTCAAAACAGCTTCATGTGTGAACTTGTTTTAATCCCCCTCTCAAAAAAGAAATACTCAATCCGTCCTAAAAGAGTGTCGCTTTTTTACTTTCGGACATCGTGTTTGACCGCTTTGTCTTATTCAAATATTTTATGTAAATTATAAAATAGATTAATTAGCATTAAAGTATCTCTAATGATAAATAAGTCATAACAAAATTAAAGATATTTATGAATTTTTTAATAAGACGGATTGTCAAACATAATATATGAAAAACCTAAAAGCGACACTCTTAATGGGACGGAGGGAGTAGAATGGAAAAGAGTTGAAATATAGTTTATCTCAGCTCTCTCATTCATTTCTCTCTCATATCCATGCATGAAGCTATTAGTGAAGCTACTTTACCAAACATTTTTGTTAAAACAGCTCAGCTTCACCTAAAAGTTCCTCATGAAGTTGTTTTTTTTAAAACAAAACAACTTTACTAGTCAAGCTGAGTTGTGCCAAATGGGGCCTTACTATATGAATGCTAGATTTTGAATTTTGAAAGTATTTACTTACTGTGTATGAAATATATGGAGGGCTAGCTTTAATTTGACGTGATGAAATCAAATCAAAAGAAAGTAAGATTGCATTGAAGAGATTCCTTTTTTTTTTTTGAGCAAAAATATTGGACTGGATTGGAATTGGGTGCTCGGACTGGACTTGTTGGGCCAAGACATGAAGGCCCATGGATCAAGTGTGTTCATGCATGCTGTTTTTTTTTTTTTTTAAAAAGCATTTTGGGCTCCAACTTTGTTCTAAGTCCGGAATCTCCAGATCTGCGCCGGGTGCCTTGATCCTTCGGAGGTGCTTCATAGGGGTAGGGTTTTGCGTGCGTGTCTTCATAGGGGTGAGTGTGCGTGCGTGTTGTGAGCTTCTGCGTTGTCTTTGTCATTCTCATTCTCAAAAAAAAAAAAAAAAGCAATCAGAAAACCGGATGGTTGATCTTTTTCCAACTTCTAAACTGGGTGGATTTGCAGTTAGGCGTTTCTGTGCTACATGGACCCGACCATTTCAACTGTTCTATGTGACACCACGTCAGTCAGTCTCAGTGACGAGCGGGCTATATCGGAGTACATTGGTAGTTCAGTGGTCGTAGGAATAGTTATTAAAAAATAAATTCTAACTATTTTTTCTGGAAAATCTATGCAGTTAAAAATAAATTTGGTTCAATCTATGTTTCAGCTATGAGAAATTTAAATACATTCATTACAATAAATATATTATAGTGAACTGGCACTATAGATGTGCAACGCCCCAGCCCGGGCCTATGCCGGAGGCACGGCCCGTTAGGGCACGGGCCTGAATGGCCCGCGTGCCACCGTGCGGGCCTTCCCCCAGTTCATCGTGCCGTTTTCCGTGACGGGCTGGCCTGATTAAAGCATGGCCCGTGAAGGTGATTGGGCCGGCTCGGGCACCCGCCGCAGCGAGGAAGGCGAAGAGAGGCAGCCGAACTCGGAGGAGGCCGCCACTGTTGCCGATTGGAGGCCGCCGCCGCCACGCGAGCTCCGGATGAGGGCGCCCTGCCACGCGTGAGCTCGGAGGAGGGCGCCACCGCCGCGCCCAGGCTCGGGGTCGGGGGCGAGAAGTCGTGCGAGGTGTCGGGAGGCCGCCTGTCCACCACGGTGCCCGGAGAGGTGTTGCGTGCCTTGGGGTCGGCCGCCGGCTGCGGCGGGCTTCGTGCCAGCCTAGGCCCGAATCCAACTGGGTCGTGCCCGTTTTCGTGTCGAGCTAAAATTTTTGTGCCTCGTGCCGTGCCACCGGGCCTCGTGCTTTCTATTCAGGTATAACTGGCACACTGACTCGGAGTTTAGAGTAGTGCTTTCCACCATGCTTTTCAGTCAACCCTGTTTTCACTTAAACCAATACAAGGCCTAAATTGAAACAAAAAAATAATGGTTAAAAAGTAGTAAAAATTTATTGAGAGAAATCGAACTTAGCTACGAGGTACTAAATCCGTTTCAAAATATAGTTTGTTTGACTTTTCAACACTACTCGTTTTATTTTAAAACTTATGTAAAATATCACGTCTTTTGTTATGGCATGATTTATTAACAAAATATTTTTAAAAATAATTTAAATTCAACTATGTTTGTATAAAGTTTTAAACTAAGATGAGTGGTCAAACTTGTGGCTTAAAAACAAACAAACTATAATTTAGAACCGAGGGTACCAACTGAGCTACCGGTACGTGTAACTAATTTACAAGTAGGCAGATATGTAGAGAAACGGTCAAGTTCCTAGTTCAGCACGCCGAAACTGAAAGCACACCACAATGGGCCTCGTCAAGTTGAACGTCCTTTACCAAAGAAGTCAAACAAGACTGCATAGTTCTTCGGGTGCTGTCTGCACAAGCTGCCTGCCTATATGAATGCCCTGTTGCTCCATCTCCCATCACACAAAATCACTTCATCACTCTCAAGAGCAGCCATCTACAGCTTACAACCACACAGTCTCTAATTTCTTGCCTACCCACATCTCTTTTCATAGTAAACCATGGCGTCCCAGGCCATTGAGAGCCACCGCGCTGGTGCAGAGGTCGTCACCGGGGATGCCGCATGCAGGAAGAAGTCCATTGAGCTTCTGGAGGAGCTCAGGGCTCCCCAAGGGCCTGCTTCCAATGGAGGACATCCAGGAATTCGGGTACAACCGGGAGACAGGGTTCATGTGGCTGGTACAGGGGAAGAAGAAGGTGGAGCACACGTTCAAGAAGATCAAGCAGACGGTGTCGTATGCCGCCGAGGTCACGGCGTTCATCGAGAAAGGCAAGCTGAGGAAGATCACCGGCGTCAAGACCAAGGAGCTGATGCTATGGCTAAGCGTCGTCGAGGTGTATGTTCCTGAGGCCTCCCCGGAGAAGGTCACCTTCAAGACCGGCACTGGCCTCTCAGACACCTTCGAGGCTACTGCCTTTGCGCTCGGACAGTAATATAATGATCATTGGAATCTCAGTTCAAGTCAAACTACTACGTGCTGATCATTTTTTTTAAAAAAAAAAAGTCGAAGTACTACGTTGCTTATGTGCTGTCCCCAATAGTTATTTCTTGTTTCGTAACGAAACCAAAATGTGTATGATGAATGTATCGTGTTTACTTGTACTGTGGAGTATTTTGGAATTTGATTTCGTACACAAGAATTCAGTGAACTCTGTCAGGCTAGCTCGTATTATTCCGGGCCCATCGTATCAGAGACGTCTGGACTCCACGTCCGGCGATAGGCAGAAGTCAAACACATGACTGAGTACGTACTGTACAACATTAAGGTGAGTGGTAACCAAACAGAGAGTGGTAGAATAAGTTCAGTGTGCTGCAAGTGCTAAAAGATGCATTACTTAACACTTGTATGGTCACCAAATTAGCATCACCCTCCAGCACAATTACACAGCAAGAGGCATCAGAAAGACAAAGTAGGTTAAGTTCAATGAAACAGAGTTTAAACTGAAACAGAGTCAGAGTTTGATATGCAGTCTCTCTTGAGCTGAAACTAATTTTATGGCGCCTAGATTGAAATCATCTTAATTTTATGTAGTCTTATTTTGGTCTTTATTTGCTAATGAATGCTATATAGTCTCCTTTGTAGAAAAAAATTGTTTATTGTTCATATATGTTGTGTCTTATAGCATCTGTTAGCATCCTCTATTCTAGAACATTGTTGGAGGATGTCGATCGAAAAGAGTATTTTTACAATCTCATTTGGACTTTAAAGAACATTGTTGTTGGATGGTTTCTCCAATCATCAAGAGAGTGTTGAATGTGCCATGTCTCGCAACGGCTTCCCGAGGGCTTGGAAAATACGAAACCAAAGCTCTCTAGTAAATATGCAGCTGCAAAGGATATGATCGATTGTTTCCGAAGCTTGATCGCAGAGGTAACATTCTTCTTTAACTTCCCGCCCATGCCTCGCGCGTTGGTCATTGGTCCAGTGTCTCCTCCGGAATGCGAGCCATAAGGAAATTTTCACCTTCTTTACCTCAAAAATGAAAATTTTCACCTTCAACGGCCCTATGTTTTCCAAATGAGTGATTGACCACGGAAGGTTACTGAACCTGCATGCAGCATCTTGTAGGCGGACTTAGCATTGTACTGACCATCAGGAGTCCATCGCCACATGGTCCTGTCCGGTTGTTCACTGAAAAGGTGAAAATCAGGTTTGCCGTGGCTTCCAAGAGGTCCAGAATCCAGATACTCACCCAGGTCTTGTCCAACTAATAGTTGTATGTATGCTAAAAAAAACTAATAGTTGTATGTCACTCAAAGCTGCAGTTGACTTAGCTAAATTATAAAAACTGTTGTAGAATAGTTTTCCAAAAAAGAAATTCTAACTAACTTTTCTAGAAAATCTATGCAGTTAAAAATAAAGTTGATTCAATTTCTGTTTCGGTTATGAGAAATTTAAATACATTCATTATAATGTGAGAAATTTATATATATTATAGTGAACTGGCACACTGACTAGGATGCTTTCCACCATGCTTTCAGTTAACCCCGTTTTCAGTTAAACCAACAGAAGGCCTAAATTGAAACAAAAAATTATAATGGCTAAAAAGTAGTACTACTTTTGTTCCAAATTATAAGCCATTTTGTTTTTAGTTCATCCATTTTGCTAAACATCTGGCCAAATGCATAGCAAAATAGATGAACCAAAGAAGTCAAATCGACTTATAATTTGAAACGGGGGAGTTACAATTTATTGAGAAATTGAACTTAGCCACGAGGTACTAAATCCTTTCCAAACTATAATTCGTTTAAGCTTTTAAACTCCAAGTTTAACTACTCGTCTCATTCAAAAATTTATACAAAAAATCATTTCTTTTGTTGTGGCATGATTTATTAACAAAAAGTCCTTAAGAATGATTCAAATTTAGTTATTTTAGATAAATTTTTAAATAAAATGAGTGGTTAAATTTGATGTCAAAAAAAGTCAAGCGAACTATAATTTAGAACGGACGGTACCAACTTAGCTACTCGTACGTGTAGAGTTTAACCTAATTTACAAGTAGCTATATATGTAGAGAAACGGTCAAGTTCCTAGTTCAGCACGTCGAAACTGAAAGCACACCACAATGGGCCTCGTCAAGTTCAACCTCCTTTACCAAAAAAGTCAAACATGGTATACATTGTTTTGGAGTGCTGTCTGCACAAGCTGCCTGCCTATATGTATGCCCTGTTGCTCCATCTCCCATCACACAAAACCACTTCATCACTCTCAAGAACAGCCATCTACAGCTTACAACCACACAGTCTCTTTCTTGCCTACTCATAGCTCCTTCGTAGTAAACCATGGCGTCCCAGGCCATTGAGAGCCACCGCGCTGGTGCAGAGGTCGTCACCGGGGACGCCGCATGCAGGAAGAGGTCCGTTGAGCTTCTGGAGGAGCTCGGCCTCCCCAAGGGCCTGCTTCCAATGGAGGACATCCAGGAATTCGGGTACAACAGGGAGACAGGGTTCATGTGGCTGGTACAGGGGAAGAAGAAGGTGGAGCACACGTTCAAGAAGATCAAGCAGACGGTGTCGTATGCCGCCGAGGTCACGGCGTTCGTCGAGAAAGGCAAGCTGAGGAAGATCACCGGCGTCAAGACCAAGGAGCTGATGCTCTGGCTCAGCGTCGTCGAGGTGTATGTTCCCGAGGCCTCGCCGGAGAAGGTCACCTTCAAGACCGGCACTGGCCTCTCAGACACCTTCGAGGCTACTGCCTTTGCGCTCGGACAGTAATATAATCAAAGCATTGGAATTGGAATCTCAGTTCAAGTCAAACTACTACGTGCTGATCATTTTTTTTTTAAAAAAAGTCAAAGTACTACGTTGCTTCTGTGCTGTTCCCAATAGTTATTTCTTGTTTTGTAACGAAACCAAAATGTGTACGATGAATGTATCATGTTTGACTTGTACTGTGGAGTATTTTGGAATTATCTTAATTTTATGTAGTCTTATTTTGGTCTTTATTTGCTAATGAATGCTATATAGTCTCCTTTCTAGAAAAAAAATGTTTATTGTTTATATATGCTCTATCTTACAGCATCTGTTGCATCCTCTATTCTAGCACACCCAATCTGTATGACCTAAATTCTTAATTCAAAGAATCTATAATGAGTAAGTAAGTGTGACAAAGTCTAACGGTGAGCGCTAACATGGGTCTCTCTTGTAACTTGTGAGTGTGGTGTGATACTATGATGCCATGCGGATCGCGCTTTGCAAAAGATAATCACCCTTAACCAGCCAAACACTCAAAATACCAACTGGTTTTGGTGGAGATTGTGTTGACACGAAACTAGGGCTTCGCACCGACACACCGGGATGGCCTTGGGCGCCCACGAAGGCCGCGATCGACCTTGGAGCAGCGAGCACCGCAGCGTAGTCATCCAAACCGATCTAGGGATCGGCAAGGGCGGCGTGAAGCTTCGGTGACGGCTGAGAGAACCTCGAACGCACCTCCGGGAAGACCCGTCGGGAGGACGCCGCGAGGATGCCCTAGGACCAGCAAGGCCGCCTAGAACGCCGATGAAGAACACGGAGTTCGCCGCCGAACAAGAGAATAGAGGGTTGAAGGAAGAAGATGACCTACAAACGGGACGGGGGTAGATTGATTGTCGATTGGATGTAGATGGGATCAAATCAGCCATGAACCTCTTTATTATATAGAGGAGGGTGGTCTTATCCTTTTTTAGGAAACCGTCCTTGGGCGTTTCAAGCCTAAAAAACCGACCTAAACACGATTGGAAACAAATCGGTTCGGATCTCATCGACGGACCACGGCCCGCGACGGGCTGACCGGACGCTGGATCGCCCCGACCGGGGCCTTTCCGGTGGCTGCGTCCCTGGTCGGTTTCCGATAAGGTCTGAAACCAACCGCGGCGCGCCAACTTGACCGGACGCCGCGGACGGTCGCTGAGTGCGTCCGGTCGATGCCTCGAAATCAGCCTGGACGTCCGGTGACCGGCCGGACGCCAGCAGGGGAAGTGACCGGACGGTCCGGTCGCATGGAATTTTACCATGACTTGGACCAAGCCATTTTGGCTAAGTCTAGGATTTTACCATGTCTTAGACCAAGCCATTTTTGGGTGTCAACAGTTGGAAGAGAATCACTTCTCCATTTACACTAGGAGTCCTGAGTTAAAAGAAACCTACTTTAGCCTTCGCCCTGTTATAGATTTTTACAAGCAAAGTTGCAGGAGGTCGGTCGAAAAAAAGAGTACTTTAACCATCTCAATTGGACTTTAACAATTATAAAACCAAAATCTATTTTTGTCCAGAAATTGAAGCCATTTTAAACAATTAAGCTTTTTTAAGATCCGGCCCGGCGATTATAATAAGGAGAATAGAGTTTGTGACAAAACGCAGCGCAAGAAGCGCGTCCGCCTCAGCCAGAACCGTTGTAGGGGTGATAGTCCCACGCACACACAACAAAGTAAACGACGACTCGGCTGGAATGTCGAAGACATTACGACCAAGTCAATTTCCACAATGACGCCTTGAAGAAGGTTACGGCGTCATTGGCGCCGTCGCTTCGCCCAAGCATGGGCCGGGTTTTCACCGTGGAAATGTTGGGGACACGACGCCCCCAGCGGGGAAAGTGACGCCCTCAGGCGTCACCGTTGTCGGGCTTTCGCCCAAGGACCCCAGCACAGACATCGGCCCAGATGCGGACCCGGCATTGCACCACCATCATCGCTGCCACCCATCCTGCGAAGCCTTGCCTCGAGGGGCGTCGACTTCGCTAGCTACGCCCGGCAACGGCTGCGTCGGCCACCCTTGCCAACCCGGGCGACATGCCGAAGACCAGCCTTACCCCGTGTGCGCGCGTCCACCTGCCGGACACCCACCGATGTCGATGCCGACGTTGCCGCCGGCGATCACCGGGCGTGTGCTCCCACCATTTCGGTGTCGCCCCCCCGGGGCACCGGATTAACCAGGTCCCGGCCAGCATCCTGCCGCCGCCTCCGACTTGACCCACGGTCATGGTGCCGCGCAGCAACAAGGCCATCGGGGAGACGGCAGAGAGAGAGAACCGTCCCCAACGCCGCACGAGGCAAGCCGCCGCCACACCTGCCGTCGGCCCGTCGATGCCAAGCCGGATCCGGCCGTTTGGCTCGGATCCGACCTCCTAGGCACCGAATCCGGACATCCGGGCCCGGTGCTTAGCGCCTCCGAGCCACCATCGCCCGCCGCCTTCAAGGCGAAAGGGGCGGCCACTCACCTACTATCCGCCAAGCCCAAGGAGGGATGGGGAGGGAGCGCCACGCCACCGTGGGGGGGCGGCCGCCGCGACCACCATGCCGAAGCGGGCCCGGCGGACCAAGCCCCATCGGCGCCGAGACGGCTGGAGAACGGAGAGAGGGAGCCCAAGCCCGAGCGAGATCCGGTCATGGGGTGGCCGGATCCCGGCCCGTGAGGAGGCTGGAGCCGCCGCTACCCGCCGGTGATGTCCAACGCCGCCGCTCCCGTGCCGCACCTCCTCCTCGCCGCCCGGTAGGAACGTCGCCCGCGGTTTCGCCTGGCCACCTTCCTCGCGTGTCGCGCCCGGCCCGGCCGCGCGCTCGAGGCGGCGAGGCAGAGTTGGGGAGGGGAGGGGTGGCGGCAGCCGCCTAGGGTTTTCGCCCCCGAGCCGCCCGCACATGGGCGACGCGGAGTGAGCTTCAAGTTAAACCATTCGCTTTTCTTGAGTTGTTCCTTGTTTTTTGTGAAATCACTACACCACAACCCTTAATCGGCGACTTTCAGTCCGTTTGCTATATGGGGTGTACAGCGACTTTCAGTCCGTGGCTAAAAGTTATAGCGACGGACCCCTGCAGGTGCTAATGAAGCCGTGGTTAAATGTATACAGCAACGGACCCTTCTTTAGCCACGGACAGCATGATGCTAAAGTTTTAGCAACGGGCAACTAGTTAGGCCTTTTAGCAACGGATGGTCCATTGCAGTATTCAACATATAGCAACTGACACTCCATCGAGCTTGTTGGAAATAGATAAAAAAAATAAAAGCTGACCTCAAATGATAGCTAATGATCAAACATTAGCCATCCACATACACAGAACGATATTCAATTGATCACAATATATTGATTCATGTATCAATCAACTACATACATTATACATGATAATGTCACTTAACATCAAACTACTCCTTGTTTGAAGTATCTAATGATAAAAAGAAAGGCTAATCCTAGTTGTTGATCTAAAGTTTAGCATAGCTCATGTCCATGAAAACCAACAAACATTGGGCAAAAGCTCAAAATCCACAACAATACAGCCATTAGGTCATGACCAATCAGTTGGTACCAGCATCCAAAAGTCCCTGGAAAAAAAATCACATTTAGTTCACCTCCAAAACAAAACATAATAGGTGAACTGAATATAGAATAGAATCTAAATATAATCCCTACAATAACAGCACATATTACAGAGACTAAACTAAGCTAGAATGTGAATATGGTTCCTGAACATTCCTAGAGTAGGAAAAATAGGATTAACACATATTACATAAGGTCTGTGATATCTTGTTATATTGAAATGGTGCCTAAACCATCAATAGACTATTGTAGTGTTCACAATTTCGCATTGAAGGGCCACCATGTTTCTTCCATATGTACACAGAGACTAAACTAAGCTAGAAACAATGATAGCAAGGATCAAAATGATACCTTTTCTCTGTACATGTTCTTCAACTGACTGGCCTCCTCATCCATGGGCTAATCAAGGTTCTGATCCAGTTCCCACATCAGGGCAGGTGCTATCTCTACATACCATGATGTAACTTGAATGATGATAGTGCATACTTAGAGAACTGTACAACAAAAAACAGTTTTATATCTCAGGTCTTTATTTGTAGTGTTGCAAAAAGTAAAAAAAAAAAAAAGGTGAAATTAGAAAGAAGCATACTCCTAGCTATTTTGCTGCAGGACCTCCCCTACAGTATTGTATCTCAGGTCTTTATTTGTAGTGTTGCACAAAGTAAAAAAAGGTGCAATTAGAAAGAAGCATACTCCTAAGACACTAAAGCCTTGCTACTTCATACATTGCCTAACCTATGTGTAAGGGAATATAAGAGCTGACTGAAGCTGGCCAAGGCCACTAAGTTCTGATGAAAACTCGCTTATTTACAGCCAGGCATAGCATGTTAATAACACTAACGACAGCAAGAAAATTTACCTGTATATATGAGTGTGAAGGTTAATATAGCACAAAGTCAACAACAAATTTCATAAATAAATTTAAAGGTGTTATTTCTATGCATGATAAATTCCCTCCTCCAACCCCACTTGATCAAACAGGGAAGGGTTAATTTGGAGGATCCTTACAAGTACAGCCACACACTTCAGGTCAACAGATCACAAACTATCCACAAAACTCAAGTATGTAGAAATCTGCACTTGTTGCCAAGGAGACTAACTTGCTGAGCAATATGGTTCTAGATCTGATGGCACTTGTGCATGTTCCTACAAATATGAATGAGCAACAGAGCACAATTAGGCTTCTTACCTGAGTATGGGAAATGATATGGACAACAGAGGCATATTTCTTCTCAAGCTGCAGCTGAATTTCCTTCTTGCCAGCATCACGGTCATACTTGAGAGCATACTTGGTGAAAGTCTTCTTCTTGTTCTTGCACCAGAAAGTGTTGAGCCCAAACACTTTAAGGAACATAAATAATACTTGAGTTCTAAGCTGAAGAGCAGAACACATCAGATCGCCATGTATAGAGACAAGGCATGTCAAAGCAGCAGTGGCAAACTAGAGACCCAAAGATGTCACTTAACATGTAATGTCACTTACGATCAAACTAGTCCTTGTTGCATTGACAAGCTGTTGGACTGTTAGCACTATGATGAATGAAATGTAAGGTATGGAATGAGTAATCTAACATCTATTAGCCAAGTCCTTGCTACAGAAGACCTAAGAAACAGACAAAACTATTATTACTTACTACCTTGATACACAAGAATGTGCAAGAATGTCCATACATTTTTTTGGTAAAAATACATTCAGGACAAATGCTTATAGATAACTCTTAAAAGAAGTTGCCAAGTCCACTAATTGCATTATAGTGTCAGCAAGCACTTGGCAACAGTATCATAGCAATGAAAATGAGGTTTTAAAAGTTCATACAGCCCACATATCAAGGGGTGGAAAAAGATGGCAATTAAGGTGCATTCAGATATATGCCATAAATTCAGGAAGCCTATAATGGCCATGGTTTAGAACCATGGTTCCCTGAAAGCTGAAACAGAAAACAAATTTTAGTATTTTACTAAAAAGAGCAATGGGTCAAAACCAAAGAAAACCCCTGCATAGACAATCAAAACAAAATGTTGCAATCTCTTCCTTCCCAGAATGGCAATACACACAAATCAATTTCAATTGATACACAACTCTAACTTCTTGTTTATTCATTACATGGGTAGCACTTGTAAACTCTACCTTGCAGATCCATTGTGCATAGAGAGACAAATGACCTGTCCATAATGAGATATCTCAAGGCACCTGGTGGCTGAATTCATGGTTCATCATCAACTTGGACAGTGAATGAACTGTGGAGATGTAACCTTATAACTTTTCCATGGGCTAACCGGTTGTGCAATGGAAAATCCGACCTGACAACCACAGGAAAATGATTGTAAGATGGCACCTCAGCTTCATCACTACATATCAGAAGAAACATCACCAGATTTGAAAATGGACAACACTTTATTGAATTGTGAATTATATTCTTATTTGACATACGAATTGTATTCATATATACAAACCACCTCAAGTATCACAATAAGCTTTCTCTGTACTGAATTGTGAATTGTATTCTTATTTGACATACTGAAGAACTGCTATACATAGTACTGCACAGTACATGACTCATATATGGAAAACTAACTACATTGTGGAACGCTGAAAAACATCCAAAAAGGCATCAATTAATTTATAGAATATACTGTGATATCTATGTAGATATGACAGGTTCTGTCTTCTGTTACTATATATAATAGTATAACATAAGAAAGGCAGGCAAAGGTCTTCAATTTATAGAATATATACTGTGATGCACTATTCAATTTATTATAGCCCAACACACTGCTCATATTTCAATGTATCATTCATTCATTCGTGATTTCCTTATTTTTTTCAATAGGGAAACATTGGGACTTCATCATACTGAAGCTTATCTCCCTTAAAGAAATCCTGATCTCGGCATAACAAACTTGCCAGGACCAACATCCCCCCTGTTCCTTTGAACTTAGGTGCATGTTATTCCTTCCTGATTCATATATGTCAGTACCTACTTAACTTAAAATTTGATGAGGAATAAGACTTCAGTACTTTTAGGAATCTATAAGCAGATATAAAAAAATACATCAACTGTAAATGCGAAGAACCATCACCTCGTCCTATAGCAGGGGAAACACCGACGCCACGCACTGCCGGAGTCGTGCGCCGGGCTGCCTGGCCTCCTCTGCAGCGCCTCCACACGCCAGGTGTTCATCGCCGGTGGAGATGCCCGCCGCTGGTGGAGGAACCGGATCTGGATCTGAGGGTGAGCTCGGCGGAGGTGCTTGTCTCCGGTGGAAGACCAGCATGAGCCGTGCCTCAGCGAAGACGAGACAGTGGATGCCGCGTTCGCGGGGAGGAGCCAGGCCACGGCAGCGACGGCGGGCAAGCAGCGGCGCATGACTTTTGATGGTGCTCGCGGCGAGGGGCACCTGGTGGTGCGTAGATGGAGAGAGGAGGTCGGTAGGGCGCGGTGGCGGCGGGTCGGCGGTGTTGGAAGCGGGCGTCAGGAGTCTGCATGTGTGGAGGCGGCGGCGGTGTGGATGGAGTCGCAGAGAAAGGGAGGGAGCAGAGTGGGGCTGTGCTGTGGTGTGGTGACCTAGGGTGCAGGTCATTTTGGGCCAAATTGTTTTGCGGTAATGGCCCAAAAACATTGGGCCAAGCAAAAAAATTTCAGCAACGGACAGTCAAAAAAAAAAAAAAAACTGTTATCTAAATTTAGCAACGGATCACTTGACGCCATAGCAAAATATGTATAGCAACGGACCATCCATCGCCGTAGTTGATATTAGCAACGGCCAGTCCGAGACAAAACTTTTAGCAACCCACCGTCCCAACACTAATTAAAAGTTTTAGCAACTACCAGTTAGTTCTTTGTTTAAGTGTTGTGGTGTAGTGAATCCCAAATGCTGCCTAATAGTTCTATCGGACCCCTAAAGCTTACTCAATGCTGCCTAATAGTTGTATGGCAGGCGCACACTCAAAGCTGCAGTTGACTTGGAGCACCACGCGATCGTGCGGGCACTGCGGCATAGAAGCCTGCTAAATTCCGGGCTGGGCCCCGCCAGCGGCTGGTAACTAAGGTTTAATTAGAACCGGACACACTATATAGAATACCAAAATGTGGACAAATTATATGGAGTAATTAATAATATAAGCACATGCGGATGGACTATTTTATATTTTGAAGGAGCATGATGATTGATGATGAACTAGTTAATTAAAGATAAAGGGCAGCCTAGTGGTTACGAGAGTGGCCTCAGTAGCATGAATATTTCAGGAGTTAACGTCTTCGTGCTTTTAGTGATAGATGATGTTTTCATGGATAGCAAGAGGCCGATGCCTTGTGGTGACTTCCATCAACCCTGAGTATTTGTGGGCCTTGTCTTTAAAGGTGCTTACAACAAGGTTAATAGGTACAACTGGCTGCTCGTTGTAAGGTGTCTTGTAGCCTTCTCCGAGCCCATTGGTATATTTTAGTGAGCTCTTAACTATTAATACATACCCTTGTCTCTCTTACAACGTTCATAGGTTCTTGTGTATAAGCCGACTATAAATTTAGAACCCGCTTTTCTTCTCCCCTCTTCTCCAAGCTGGCTTAGCTTGCCATTGGGTCGTCCGCAATGGTCGGGTTATTTGACTATCTAGATATAACGTGGTAAGAAAAAAATAGGAGAGAGTAGTCACTATATACATGCAAATAATTTAGACTATTTCACGCGATCCAAAGAATATACTGAGAGGAGCGCGTGAGTCTAATAATATAAAATAGTCTTTGTTGTTGTTTTCTCACCTCCACGCCGGCCCGACTACGTAGCTAGCATTAAATTTATTTACTTATTGCGGACGCCCTAATACTTGGTAAGATTTGTGTGTTCATGAAATGAGTGTGCTGTTAGCCTGTTACGATTGTCCGTGTTTTATTGCAATTAAATAAAACAATAAAAAAAAGAAATGTCACGGGATCGTAGACAGCCCCAGTAGGAAAAAAAGGCAAAAGGGTGCCGGCCACCGAGGCAGCCAATTGTATTGTACAATTATTAAAGAAATCGATAAAAGCCGAATCAGCCGGCCCTTCCTGTTCCTCGTGCTGCTCAGCTGCACGTTGCCTTCTCTGACTTGCTCCGCCCACCCATCTCGCTGCCGCTGCTCGCACCCCCGATCCGTCCACTTCCCTTCCCTCCGTCGCAGCCAGAGCAGCTCCGCTCCGTCGGGTCCGTCCGTCGACGACACCATGTCGAACCTACTCTCCTCCGCGTCCCACGAGACGCTCCCATCCAGCTTCATCTTCTCAGCGGAGCAGCGTCCACCGGCATCTACCGCCACCGTCGCGCTGCCCATCATCGACCTCTCCGGTCCCCGCGACGAGGTCCGTCGCGCCGTCCTCGAAGCCGGCAAGGAGCTAGGCTTCTTCCACGTCGTGAACCACGGCGTGCCAGCTCAGACAGTGCGGGACATGGAGTCCTGCTGCGAGCAGTTCTTCCGCCTCCCCCGCCGAGGACAAGGCGGCCTTCTACTCCGAAGACACGGCCAGACGCAACCGCCTCTTCACCAGCACCACCTACGGCACCGGCGGCGAACGGTACTGGCGCGACTGCCTCCGGACAAGCCTGAGGGACTGAGGGACGCGACGGAGCGGTTCGTGGCGCCGACGCGGGCGCTGGGCATGGAGCTGCTCCGGATGCTGTGCGAAGGCGTGGGACTTCGCCCGGACTACTTCGAGGGCGACCTCACCGCCGGCGACGTGGTGGTCAACGTCAACCACTACCCGCCGTGTCCGGACCCGGCGAAGACGCTCGGTTTGCCGCCGCACTGTGACCGCAACCTCATCACGCTCCTCCTCCAGGGAAGCGTCGCCGGACTCAGGTCTCTTACCGTGGAGATTGGATCAAAGTCCAGCCCGTCCCCGGCGCCTTCGTCGTCAACTTCGGACATCAGCTCGAGGTACGGTCCTCCACAATTTCTTTTTGTTGTTCTTTTTCCTGTCTCGAGATTCGCTCTCGATGCGATTGAGTGAGGTGGTGATGGTGATGGACATTGGATGCAGATTGCGACGAACGGGCTGCTGAAGAGCGTGGAGCACCGTGCGGCGGCGAACGCGGCGGTGGCGCGCACGTCGGTGGCGACGTTCATCATGCCCACCGACGACTGCCTGGTCGCCCCGGCCGCGGAGCTGTCCGGCGGCGGCGGCGCGCGGTACCGCGCCGTGACGTTCCGGGAGTTCATGAAGGTGTACAAGACTGTCGGCGCGCGCAGGGAGAGCGTCGAGAAGGCCTTCAAAATCTCATCTGATTGAGAGATAGATTGGCCGCCGTCTACTGTGATCTGTGGTCTGCACACACGCCACGACGCCACGCCGAGAAACTGCTACTAGCTTGTATGCTGGTGTCGGTCTGTTGGCTATTGTACTACTGTTGGCTGCCAAAGCACCAAGAAGTGCAGCCAAGCCCAAGCAGCAGCGGCGTCGTTTTTATTTTACGAACGGCGAGCCAGTAATAATAATAAATGAATGAATTGCTTGCTTTATTTTCTTTGAGACCACGCCGTTCGCGCGTTTTTCATTAAGCGGTAAAGTTCAAACAACAAGATGCAACGGTAACCAAACGATTCACCGGGCGACACCTAGCAACTTCACGGATACAAACGAAGGGATTACATTTTGACAAATTTGCAACAAAGCAACCGGACGCAAGGAGGGTTAGGCGATCTCTCACCCAGCCCTCGGTGTTGAGGTCGAGTGGAGAGGTCGAACGCTCCATTGAGAAGGATCTCAAAACGGCGCCGCTTGGCGGCGGCACTCCCCTCCGAAGACGACTCGGGCTTGTCCTCAATGGCGCCGGGAGCCTCACCTGCCTCCACATCCACGCCCGCTTCGAAGCAAGAGGTTACGGGCTGCAGAGTCGCGTTAGCCGCCCTCGGCTGCGCCGCGACCCGGCGGCTGCGGCGCAGGTGTGGGTAGAGGCCGAGTGCGCGGCCGGCCGCAGCGCCGTCCCGACGAGGATTGGCGTGGCCAGCGGCACACACCTCGTCCTCAATCTCTGCGGCACGAGACCTCGGCGGCTGCGAGGCGGCGGTGGCGGCGACATCCTCGAAAGACGGCGGTGCGGCGTTGTCGTCGAGCTACGGATCGGTTGGTGTAGAGTCCGTCCCAGCCACCTCGGACGCCTCCGCATCGGCGAAGCATGGCTGGGCCACACTAGGCGGCGGCACGGGGCCACCCACACTTCCTGGTCCTCCGAGAGGTAGGTAGTCGCGAGGCGGGCACACGACGAGGGAGGCCTCGAGCTCATCGATCATTGGATCAACCCAAGCGGGAGGCTCCGCACACATGCCCGCCCCTAGCGAGAGGGTCTGCAGTGGCGACGGAGGTGGCAACGTTGATGGCGTCGCCAAGAGGAGGAGGCCAAACGAATCCCCCACCGGCCGAGGCCCAAGCCGGCACCTCGTCGAGAAGGCGAGAGGTCGAGGCACCCCCGGCTGCGGCCCGAAGCTCCTCAGGAAGGTGGTGACGGCGGCACGGATGAGATGGGCCATCCGACGGTTGTCGCGACGTCGGCTTTGCTGCGAACTTGGGGGCCGCCGCTAGGCCAAGGTCAGCGCGGTCGAGCAACCGCGTTTGGCCGACCTCTAGCACACGCCGCGAGCAGTGGCGCGCCCGATGTCCCTCGCCGGCAAAAGCGCGACAACGCGACCCGCGAACCTGCGAGCCGCCTTGACATGGCCCTCCCGAAGGCAATTGAAGCGAGGCCAGCAAGGTCGCCGCACGACCCGCTGGCGAAGCGGCGTCGAAGACGCCGGGCGCGGGCGGCGGCGACGGCGGATGATCGTGGACCTCCGAAACCCATCGCGTCGGGCTCGGAGGAGGCGTGGCGGGTGCAACACCGGCGCGTAGCCGCGAGCGACGGGGGGCCCGAGTCTCCATCACACGGGTGCCCCTCACGGCGCGGCCGGCGGTGGCGCCACGCCGCGCCGGCTCCGGCTCCCGCCGCAAGCGAACCAAGGCGCTGGTGAGCCGTGACCAGCGGCGTCGGCCGGGGTCAAAGCGCGGATGGGCGGGACCCTTGCGATCCGTCGGCCGCCTCTGCGCCGCCAGCCGGGTATGGCGGGGCCTTACGCCCGGCAGGCGCAAGCGGACTTGGAGGTCCCGATAGGCGCGACCTTGGTGCGAGGTCGCATCGAGGCCGGGCCATCCTCAACGCCTCGCCGGACAACGACGGCCGGGTGGGTCGGGCGCTGCGGCTCCCATGGTGAGAGCACAGAGGGGTCGGTCGGGGCGGCGCCGGGGTCGGCGTCGGAGTTGTAGTCGGTGTCGTAGCCGAACAAGTGTGTCTTCCGAAGAAGGGCCCCTACCCACGGGAGCGCCCGGGAAGAGGTGATGGGCGGGGGGGGCGGGGGAGGCGCTTTCCCTGCGGCTGTGGCGCTCAGCGGGGTGGGTCGGCGTGTTACGGCCCGCAGACGAGCTGGAAACGCATGAGGGGGCGCCCGTAGCGATTTCGCCATCCTCAATGCCGTCGTCGTCGTCTTCGTCGGCATCGACGACAACCTCGATGGGGATAGCGTCCCCGGGAGCCCCACGCCCTAGGGGTCCAAGCCGGCAGGAGCCAAGGCCGGTGGAGCGGGTTGCGCCGCCGACATCCCCTGTGAGGCCGCCTCCATGGTCGCGGGCGCCAGAGCTCGACGCTGAAGGCCCGCGGCGGCAAGGCCGTCAAGGGCGACGAGGTCGGTCGGCGGCATCACCTCCGCGGCCACTGGGGAGCGCGGCGATCCCCGCCATGGCGACGCCTCGCCGCGCTGGAGGGCTTGCCGTCGGTGGTGACCGCCGCCGACGAGCACGCATTAAAGCCCGCGACCTCGGGGGCGGAGCGCCCGAAGCCGGGGCACGGGACCCCGAGGAAGACCCATGGAGCGGTAGATCCGGGCACGGGGATGACGGATCTGCGGTTGAGAGGGAGGGGCGGGCCTGAAAGGGGCGGTGGCCGGAGGGGGGGGTGCGCCGCCGTGGTTGTTGGGAGCGCCGGCTCCAACGGCTCGAACGGGTGGGTTCTCATACCGCTACCGAATTGCTTGCTTTGTGTTGATGATAAGCTTTGACTGAATGGTAAGAGCCAAGGAGAAAAGATGATCATGAGAATCTGTGATGATTTGATACACGCTACACTACTGCAGTTCGTGTGGCTTATACCAACTGCTCGGCTCAAAATTATCATTTTGATCCACATCAATTCAATCTCTAAATTTCAACAATTTATCACCAGTTTGGGTCAAAACGGAGGTACAGCCGAGGAGGAAACTCTCAGAAACTTTGAATATTCTAACAGTATGACCGCTACAAATTTGAGAACACATAGCAGCTGAAGATGCTTATAGCAAAAAAAAGAACTTGGAAGTTTCTGCAAGACCCACTTCATCATTTAGCTTTACGTTGCTTTTTACTAGAGTTTTGCGCCTCCTGTTTCTTCTCCAGATTATTCCGAGACCTCTGTAAATAACATGGCGAAAAAAAATATCAGAATACAGAGTAATGGATCATCAAGTAGCCTTGCATGCTATGGTGCAATACCCATACAAAAAATATCAGAACAGAGTAATGGAGCATCAAGTAGCCTCACATGCTATGATGCAAATATACATTAAAAATACACATTCAGTTATTGTTGCTTGTATTCAACATGCCAATATGACACCTTATGCTGGCATACAGGTAAAGCTCATTCAACTGGAGATGGTAATAAGATGGCATTGCTCAAGCTTCGAGCTCAACAGGCTTTTCAAATGCTGCCTAAAAGCCTTTGATAGAAATGCATATTAAAGTGTCTCTTAACACCCAAAATTGATCTCCATCGTGGCATGCTGTTCGAGATCAATCAAGGCGATGGAACATGATATTCCACAACCATTGAGCTCAACAGACCCCTCCAAATGACACCTTAAAGCCTTCAATATGTGCTCCGAAAAAAGCACATGCAGTGCCACAGTAATGCAGCTTGAATTGTTTAAAGTGTACTCTTTCCTTGAACATGTTTGAAGTGTACTCAAGATCTAAATATGATCTCCATGGTGGTGTGCTGCTCGAGATCATTCTAGATAATGAAAACGTGATATTGCACAAACTTTGAGCTTAATAGGTCTTTCCAAATGACACCTAAAAGCCTTCGATATGTGCTTCGCCAAACAAAAACAAAATGAAAAAGAAAAAAAAATGCAATCGCACAAGCAAAAAAAAAAGGGAAAATAGTGACTTAGTTACCTTCTTCTTTCTCCGATTTTGTCGCTGCCTACCTGGATCCTTCTTTGGCTTTTGTACTTGCTGAAAAAATTATCAGGCATAAGAAGAATTAGATGGCAAAATTCCATCAATTCAGTTCAAGAAAGTACATTGGCCAGGATGAATTAGAAATTTTGAAATAGTGTAAACACCTGAGAAATAGCTATAGTCCGAGCATGTCGTTCAGCATGTGTCTCTTGCTCTTCCTCCAGTTCACCATCACTGTTGAGCATCAGTTTAAGCCTCCCTTCTCCAAGTAGTTTCTCAGAACGAGCATGCCTCTACAAAAGCAAAAAATGAAGTCACACATGAGGAGAAAACGCATAGGAAGTCTACTATACCCTGATAAAGTGCCGCTTTAAGTTTTCACAACAGAAAAATCTTATTAAGTTTCTTCTGATCGTTTAGCCTCTTTTTACAGAATGGAAACATTAGCACTCTTCAAATGAGTTACCTTTGATTTCAGATGTATCTTGACCATCTCCTCATTTAAGCATATGATCCTAGGACAGAGCTTGCACTTAAACACAGATTTGCATTTCAGAATGCAGTTAGGAAAATCTGCATCAACAGCACTTTTGGCAGAGTCAGCATCAGCACTTTTGGCAGAGCCAGCATCAGCACCAGAAGATTTCTTAATGGGCAAACTTATTTTTTTGATGTTCTTCATTTCTCGGGCTGCTATGTTCATCATCGTCTGAAACGAAATCCATGATGGATTAAAAAATTGATTTCACAACATTAAGAACCATTTAATGCATAAAAGAGATGATGTCTATACAAATGGGCACAACCAGAACAGTTCCCTTCCATTCTTTTCGAGAATATACATAGCATGAGTCATAACTTATAACAAGTAGTGTTCAGGAGAGCTTAGCTAATTTTCTCAGGCCGTGAACATTTTTTTCGTGATCAGTAGTTCAACATGAATCCATAAACTGATAAACATATAACAAGATGACACCAAAGGGTAACAGTTAACAGGTGTACGCTTATATTCTTTTAAATCACAATTAGAGCAAATTAACCTGCACAAAAGACTGAACAAACAGTAATTCTCAGTTTCATACGGTCGACAACAAGTCTTAGAAATAGTAATTATCAGCAAGAGCAAAGATACCCTAAATTTAGAGGACAATTAGTTACAGTACAGAAACAATAAAGCATGGCTTATTAGTTATCAGCAAGAGCAAAGAATACCTATAGATGCATCATCAACGTCATTCTCAGAGTTATCCTCACTTTGGTATCCTGAACCTGGTAGACATAAGCAACAAAATAAGAATTTGTTTATCAATTCTTTTCACTGGTCAAGAGTTTGCTTCAGCTATCCCTGCACCTGGGCATAACTCTCAGTTGTTTATAGTAAAACAATAAAATGGATATATCTAGAACTGATTACCCTAACAAACAGTAGGATTCCTAGGAAACATATAATGAAACATAACAACGGATGACAGTTTCACTTAATAAATTATGGCATACTGCTCCCTTTTTTTTTTTAATTTCTCCATTGATTCTACAGCTTTCTTTACTGGAAATTGTAGTTAGACCTAACATCATACACAAGTTTTATACTCATCATAAAAAACAATACAATACATTACTCTTAGCTAACATACTGGAATAGTGTCATTGTTAGACTGAAATTGCTAAAGAATCATCAACAATCAAAATAAAGCTGATGACTGCATTTGACTACTTGAAAAATCTGATGGATCCTCACCCTCCGCATGACAAATTGAAGTTGATAGGCTAAACACTTTAAACTCATCCAACCACATGAGGTTTTCCACTTGCAGAAACACAAGACCAAATTGTGCGACGTAACAGAGAAACAGAGAAGAATACATGCGAGAGATCTCAACCCCACGCCATGATATGTGGTCATACTCACTTTCTTCTTCAATTTGCTGTTCTAGTTCTTCTTCAATTTGCTGTTCTAGTTCTTCTTCAATTTGCTCTTCTAGTTCTTCTTCCTCTTCTTCTCCCGATTCTTCTTCGCTGACTGCTTCCTCTTGTTGCACCTCCTCTACCTCATCACTGCTGACTGCCTCTTCCGCAGAATCCCTGTCTGCGTCAGAACCCGACGACGACGAGGAAGACGATGAGGAGCCACTGTTATCGCCGTGGTCCTGCCTGAAGTAGCGCCTCTTGATCATTTCGCCTTCCTTCTCCGGGTGAATGAAAGACTGAAGAACAATTCATTCAAGAAGAAAATAATTCAGAAACCGCGTGTTCCTTCCCAACTAAAGAACCGAATAGGAGCTGTAAAAGGTTTGGGGCGCGGTTTCGAACGGAGGGAAGGAAGGGCAGAGAAGGGGTGGGGATACCTGGTGTGTGTGCTCGTCGCCGGCGAAGAGACCGATAAAAGCCTCGGCACCTGGCGTGGAGCGGTGGCGGCGGCGGCGGCAGCTCAGAGCAAGCGGGAGAGAGCGCACGGGGTGGCGGCGGAGGCTCGTCCTGAGGTGGGCGGGTGGTAGCTGTCCAGGGTTTGTTCGGCCCAGCCCAGCCCAACAGAGGAGGGCACCTAGACGGGTCTTTTCCTGGGCCGTTCACTTTCACGCGTTTCTTTTACACAATTTTTTTATGTCTATTTATTTATTTATTTTACTAATAATGGGAAACTGAAAATGAACAGTGGAACATTGGTTCAATCAAATAAGTAAAAAATAGTAATGATAGCTACTGATACATTTGCAAAATAAGCAAGACATTTTCTTTCCTATTAAAGCTAGAACCTGTCGAACTTGAACCTAGTACAATTTGAGGAACTTGCAGCATGTTTGTTTCTCTCAAAGTAGAAACAATTTTATCTTTAACATGTGACAAATTCCAAATGAACTTGGAATAAAATTATTCTTACCTAGAACAATTCGAGGAACTTGCAACACGTATGTTTCTCTTGAAGTAGAAACAATTTTACCTTTAACATGTGAAATTCCAAATGAACTTGGAATAAAATTATTCTTCTCTCATTCTTTTGCTATATACTTTTCTCTGTTATAAATATACATGTGACGAATTCCAAATGAACTCGGAGTGTTGCTTGGCGCAAGAACAAAAATTGAAGTTTACAAATGCGAGGTCTAGTTTGAAAACCATTTGTTCTACTAGAGTTCTACTAGACGTGCATGAGCACAGTACTAGAGCCAACAATTTTATCTTTAACATGTGACAAATTCCAAATGAACTTGGAATAAAATTATTCTTACCTAGAACAATTCGAGGAACTTGCAACACATATGTTTCTCTCAAAGTAGAAAACAATTTTACCTTTAACAACGTGACGAATTCCAAATGATCTTGGAGTAAAAATTATTCTTCTCTCATTATTTTGCTATATATATACTTTTTTCTATTATAAACATACATGTGACGAATTCCAAATGAACTAGGAGTGTTGCTTGGCACAAGAACAAAATTGAAGTTTACAAATGCGTGGTCTAGTAGTTTGAAAACCATTGTTCTACTAGAGTTCTACTAGACGTGCATGAGCACAGTACTAGAGCCAACAATTGGTTGCACAACCTTATAGTTCCAAGTTTTTAGTACACTAAACATAGTGCTAGAACCAACAATCGATCGAAACGTGTAGCCCAATCAATCAAAAGAGAAAGTGCCCAACATACCATACTGTAGCTCACTCATCAGCAGTCCACGTCGCTGTAAAGTTACACGTACGATCCCCATGTGGACCCACGCGAGCCACGTCGTCCCCCACCCGCCAAACCAAAAGCGAGACGAGAAGCCCCCACCACCACGGACAAGTGGGCCCACCTTGCCAGGCTTTTCCCCACCCCACCGTGCACGCACTCGCACGCGTCCCTCCAACGCCACAACGCCCTGCACGGTTTGCAAGCACCCAGACCCGCTGACACGCCGGCTCCACCCCGCAGCCGCGTGCGTGCTGGCCGTCTCCGTCCGTCTAGAAGGGTCCACACACTAACCACCGCGTTAATACGCTTTTTTAATCTAATCTATCTAATCGGGTGCGTAATCGTGCTGGCCTATATAAGCGCACGCCAACCCCGAAATAATCCCCTTTCTTTCTTTCCTTCGTCTCGTCTCATCTCATCTCGACGCCACAACAAGAAAAAAAAAAAAAAAAGAAATTCTCCGCGCGGGGGGAAAAGGTCGCGTGCCGTCCGTCTCGCCCACAGGTTGGTCCCGCCCGCCGCCGCTCGCCGCCTCTCTCCTCCTCCTCCACGGCCTCAGATCTGATCCCTCGCTGACGGCCGGCCGGCCGATCCGTGGCGCGCGCGTGAGTCTCCGTCGTCGCTGGCGGTTTCGCGGCGTGTCTAGAATTATGTTTTTAATTTATTATTCCTTGAAAGATAGAATTAGAATTTTTTCGAGGCGGCTTGGGTTGGCTGGCTGATTCGTTGGTTGGTGCTGCGATTGGATCGGCGAGTAGCGATTCCGCTTGGATCTGCGTTGTGGATTATTGGGTTGACCGATGTGGTTGGTTGGTCCTGCCGTCGTCGTGCAGTTTTGGAATTGGATTGGAGGAATAATTTCTGTGGGGCTCGATTTCGGATTTTGTTGTTTTGCCCCCATCACCGTTTAATTTTTCTCGAATCATTTGTGCCGTGGTTTGTTTCTAGGCTGTGAGTGTGGTTTGATTCTATACTAGGCTGTGAGTGAGCGAATCGGTGAAGCCTGCCCGGATGGATGATTGGTGAACAAACTTTGTGGTTGGTCACAGGCGGTTGGGGAAAGTTCATCCATCCATGCCCGCGCTGGTTACATGCTACGCTTGATTTGCAGGCGGGGGCTCTGGGGCTCTTCCTCTTTCATCCCTCGTACATATGTGAGAAGGCATGGTGCCGAATCATGAACCACCACGTCAGGAGGCATACTCTGATGAACAAGGGCTCTTATTGATTGATTATTTGATTATCCTATGACTTGGGAGGGCTGGCTTCCTTGCCGTGCCTGACACACATCCATGACTGCCTGCTGGTGGATTGTGGCAAGAGGTTTCGTCATGGACAGTCCAATTGCTTGAAAATATGGCTGGAATTGATGGGATTAAAAGCTTGACTGCGTGAATTGCTTGAATTGCTGAGATTGAAGCTTGACTGTGAATTGTGTGTTCATCTGGGTGACTGGGATTCCAGGGTCCAGGCCTAGGTTGCTTGCTTCACCCCGGTTGCTGCCAGTTGTGTCTGCCTTGTCCTGGTGGTGCACAAGCAATCTTTACTTGCGGAGCAACCAAAAGGGCTGTCGCTTCATGCTGTGATTGTGTGTGGCGGTTGATTAACCATGGGTGCAGAGCTTCAGTTCTTTATATAGAAAGAATGCCCAATAAGGATGGGATAGAGGCCAAGCACAATTAGATCAGCCAGCCCATAAAGAGGAGCTGGGTTGTGTGTTGTCGGCTGGCAATACCATTGCTGCTCTACAGGTTTTATATGCTTGTATTTATTTTGTTCTGTTGACTTGATATAAGCTGAGAGATGTCGTCTACTGTTTCAATATTACAGCATATTTTGCAACCTGGTGGTATGTGCTAGGAATAATTAGTCTTATATCAGGAAGAAAGGATCATGGTAGCAACTATTGATGTTTCAATTAATCAACTTACAATGGACTGCAGATAGAATCATATATATTAGTTTTTTTATGTTTCAACCAGGTTGAGATTGAGTGATGAACTGCTGATTGCTAACATGGCCTTTGCAGCTGCTGCTTATCTGAATAATCTGGGATGCGTTTATCAGTTAACTATAACTATTCGAATGACACATTGGGAGAAAGTTGACATGAACAATGTTAGCCTGGGATTATTCATTTGTGCCCTTTTTGTAATTCAGATTTGTTTTTTAGCAGATGGTCTGAAACAGTTGCATTCTTTAAAGGAAACAGTTGCAAAAAAAACATCCTTTTCATGATTCAATCAAGCACTGCTATTTTCCTCAGTTTCTGTCTGCTAACCTTTATAGTTTGAACTGTTAGACATTGGGTTGTATATCTTTCTGAACCTTAATCATGTATTTCTTTGTCACTTAATATTTTGTGTTTTTATTATTGGGTTATGTCTCCATACATTTCTTGCTAATCAACTGTGAACTTGTGTCCCTGCAGCCTGTTGATAGCAATGGCACAAGAAAGCTGGAAACAAGAGTCTGAGGAGACTGGAGTCCATGCGCCTGAGGCCCCAATCCTGTGCATAAACAATTGTGGCTTCTTCGGCAGCAGCATGACAAACAATATGTGCTCAAAGAGTGCTACAGGGACTTCATCAAGTTGATGGAAACCCCTGTGGTGGAGAAGAAGGCAATCGCAGGGGCATCATCCTCCGTGGCGCCGCCACTAGAGGCAAAAAGCGAGGCGATGCTCCCTCCGCCCGAGCCGCCGTGTAGACAACAAGCAAGCAGAAGCAGTAGCACCGGAGGAGCCCCCAAAGCCGCCGAGCAACGGTGCCTGACCTGCCGCAAGAAGGTCGGGCTGACTGGGTTCCAGTGCCGCTGCGGCGGGGACCTTCTGCTCCATGCACGCTACACGGACTCCCACCAGTGCACCTTCGACTACAAGGCGGCCGCCAGGGAGCAGATTGCCAAGCAGAACCCCGTCGTGATGGCCGAGAAGATCAACAAGATCTGATTTGATGGTCATTCGTCGTCGAGGGATCTGATCTCTGGATTCGTTGGGTGTCACGTGCCTGGGTTCAGTCAAGTTCGCTCTGGATCGATAGGTTCCTTCAGGTCGTCAGGTGGGGGTGGGGGAGTCTGGGCTAGTAGTGTGTTAGTTGGGGGTGGGGTGCTGGTCTCTCAATTGTGTCTATCCTTTCTCCTTTTATCATGGTTTCATTCTCTCGATTGTGTAATAATGTAAATATATTCAAACTGTAATTTAATCCTATTGCTTCCTATTTACTAGTACTGTGTTGATTGCCGGTTTGATTCGTTGAATATATATCAGGTGGCGTCAGGTCTTGGTTCAGTGCATGTCAATTAAAACTCTTTTCAAAACTATTCGAGTTGAAGGAACGCATTGTGATTGGGGAAGGATATGGAAGCTTGGCTGAAACGATGTCGTTTTGCTTTGTCGTCGTCGCGTCCGCTGGAAGTTTTTGAGAAGCGCAGTCCGCAAGTGGTGTATTGCCATGTCGTCACTGGTATATTGTATACATTATCACTCAGGTGCTCTGGAAGCCTGGATGGAAGCCGCAACAAGCCTGAAACTTATCTGATCCTCCTATCTATCAAAAGTACCAAGTACAAGTATAAGTGATGAGATAAAGGTAGTACCCAGTACAAGATAAGCTTATAGGTAGATGCGAGGTCCGTTTCTTGTGATGTCCCTTGCAAGGTTTGTGAATCATGGATGTCCACATGCAACTGCCTTGGCCATTCCTTGCTGTACTCAAGATCAGTGCGTCTGTTGGAAAGCAACACCTGTTGAGAGTTGGAGGACATGAGAGTCATCAGAATCTATCATCATCCATCAGATCAGATTATTGGGGGTATAGTTGCTTGGAGAGGGAAAGGGAAACACTGCTGCCGGGATGGAAGAGGGTTTGACTGGCATGCAATGCTCCCTGATGTGATGTGCTGTGGTGTTAGCCTTTTGTGGTGTCAGCTTGGCTTTGTGCTGGGTCTCTATCACGGTCATGGTAGAAAGGGAAATCGCGAGAGAGTGAGGCGAATCAGAGTGGTACCATCTTGACACGTAGAATTAGAGGTTTATTATTAAGGCTCTCTTCAGACTACCTTGAACAGAATTCTAGAAGGCAAGAAAACATGTGCCCAGACCTGTCTGTCCATGAGGAACATGGATCTTGTGCACTATGGTTCCATGTTGGCAAAATTCTGATGGGATGGGTGGGTGGCACTGCACTGGAGTCTGGACCTTGTCAGTCTCAGATCGCAGAAATAGAAATGGTTTCTGCCTGGGTCTCCTCTTCTTTTTTTTAGATGAGAGGTCTATTGACAATTGGAGTGGAGATGTCCTGTTCCGAATACCAAATTGGAGGGCACCTTGTTCGCTTGGATGTTTGGATCCTGACGCGGTTTCGACTACACCGTGATTCACGAGATCCGACAATATCCAATACGGAAGTCGACGCCGGCCGAGCTGGTCGCCTCCACCGCCGCCGATATTCGGTGACTCACGCTGTCATCGTGTCACGCACGCACGCACACCTACTGGGCCACATCTTACAGGCCTTATGGGCCACAACCACGCCTGGACGCAATCGTTCCCAAGTACTATTTACCTTGGTTTGGGCTTCCTTTTTGGGACTTCACCCGTTTTTCTTGGCTTGGGCGTCAATGTCAGCGGCCTCTGCAGCCCAGGTTCCCAGCAACAGCACGGGTACGACGTACAGGACAGCTACTGTTCATCGATTTTTCCCAACCGCTATTGCAATTGCAGGTCAGGGCAATTTATTAGACCTGTTTTTGGAACACACTGCAGAAGAAGAACGACAAAACCTTATGTGAAGTGGGCATGCCGCATGATGGAGATTGTGACTATGGAAATTTTAAGCCAAGCATGAAAGGTCGTAGTTGAAAAAGGCTTAGCACTTAGCGTTTTTGAGAGCTTAAAAACAGAATAGGGTGGATTTGTAATAAGCATTAGTTGTGTACAAAACTCTTGCAGAGACGATTCTTTGTGAGACAATTCTTTTGAGCCTGAGTTACGCTATGGTAGGATAATATTTACCACTAACAAACGAAACGTGCTTCTGATTTACGATGTGACATGCATATCCCATCCGGTCCAAAATTCTGATGGGATGGGTGGGTGGCACTGGAGTCTGGACCTTGTCAGTCTCAGATCGCAGAAAATGGAAATGGTTTCTGCCTGGGTCTCCTCTTCTTTTTTTAAGGTTAGAGGTCTATTGACAATTGGAGTGGAGATGTCCTGTTCCGAATACCGAATTGGAGGGCACCTTGTTCGCTTGGATGTTTGGATCCTGACACGGTTTCGACTACACCGACACCGTGATTCACGAGATCCGACAATATCCGATACTAACAAACGCCCTGTTCACAGCTAGCCATCAGTAATTTCTCTCAAGCGTCGGTAAGACCCAATCAAACCGGCGATCACCTTTCTTTGAACGCATCGTGCCCAAAACCCGCGGCCGGTAGAACAGGCTCAAAGTCGACGACACCGGCCGGCAGGTGCGCCTCCACTGCCGCCGATATTCGAGTTTTCCTTGTATAGCCTTATAAAAAGTTTGCTTGTTCTGTGTACCTCTCAAAATTTTTTTCTTCCCCGCGTGTGTCCAACTTCACTTTCTTTTTTGCCCCACGTACCCTTCCGTCCACCTTCCGTTCGTTTTCCTCCGTTTGAGTGTCCGACGTGTGGGACCAGAGAAATGCAAATGTCCAAAATACCCTTTCAAAAAGAAGAAGCCACGAAGCGAGAAACACGCTGTTTCCGTCGTAGCCAGAGCGGCCGGTGGTGGCGCATCCGGCGCGGGTGCGAATCCGGCGAAGTCCAGCGCGGCGGGCGCGCCTCCGGCCGACATCCGGCGCCAGCAGCGCGATCCGGCGTCTTGCGGGCGGGCCTTTAGGCAGCGGGCGGCGGCACATCGAAGCGGCGGCGGCGCGCGATCCGGCGGTGGCGGCTATTCCGGCGGGCTCGAAGCGGGCTGGCGCGATTCGACGGCTTCCAGACCGGGCGATGCAGCGCCACAGCCAGCGGCGCGGCTCGAGGCCGCCGACGCGAAGCGGCCGTAGCGTTAATGGAATGCATCGCCGCCTGCGCTCTCCTTGTGTTGCCTTCTGTTTCTATTGCGTGGTGCATGGTGCTATTATTAGCGGCGGCGCATGGTGCTATTATTAGCGGCCCGTGGTGGGTGGGAGCTCCTAGACATGTTCTTCCGGCTGGTCGTGGAGAGCCGCGTAGCGTCGATCGGCCGGCTCTGTGTGGCGGCCCGCAGGACTTGCCCCGAGCCCTCCGGACGCGGGCGTGGCCGGGGGGGCATGCCATGGTTGCGAGGGGCGTCGGCGTTGTAGAGGAGGGGACCAAAGAAGTTGGCTAGAGATGGAAGAAGGATCGACTGTAGGGTCCACATGTCATTGAGTAGAAGGAGCATTGACACAGCGTAGGAAAAGAAGGGCATTTTGGACTTTTACCGGTGCACTTTGACACCGTTGGAGATAAAACTGGGCGGAAGGGTACGTGGGGCAAAAAAAGTTTAAGTTGGACATATAGGGAAAAAAAAAAATTTTTGAGGGGCACACGGGGACAAAGAAACTTTCATAGGGGTATATAGGGAAAAGGCTCTATTCGGTGACTCACGCTGGTACCATGTCACGCACACACCTACTGGGCCACATCTTACAGACCTCATGGCCTCATGGGCCACAACTACACGCCTGGACGCAATCGTCTCCCAAGTACTATTTACCTTGCCTTGGGCTTCCTTGTCCGCGGCCTCAGCAGCCCAGGTTCTCAGCATACTTTTCATCGTTTTTTCCCAACCGCTATTGCAATTGCAAGGTTAGGGTAACTTATTGGACCCTGGCATGCCGCATGACGGAGACTGTGACTATAGAAATTTTCGCCGCATGGATTGTCGTATCTGCGTTTAATTATTTTTCCTTTGTTTGATTGGTATTGTCTTATTTCTAGTTGTGCAGCCGTTTGTGTTCTGGACTGCACGCGTCCATCAACAGCTGCTCCTTTCCTCCGCACGCAGCGTCTCTCTTCAGCCACATATCTTATCCATTCATTTCCACTCACAAACAGAAACCATTCACAGCACACACGCGCACGCGTCCTCTACCACTCTCTCTCTCTATCCGCGCCCCGCGCCCACCTCCCCGTGCGCCAGCGAGGTAGACTTCCTCCTCCGGCGAGCTCCGTCTAGCTCAGGGCGAGAGGGTGGCAAAATCGACTGGATCTGGACGCACGGGCCGCGGTTGCGGTGGGATTCCGGCGAGTGGGTGGCTGCGGCGGCTGGATCCCGGTGCGTGGCAGCGCGGGCCGCAGTAGCGGCCGGATTCCGATGAGCGGGTGGCTGCAGCGGCTGGATCCGGGCGCGACGCCGGCGGGATTTCGGGCAGCGATGACGACGATTGGTTCCTGGAGCGCGGTTCGCGGCTCACGTCGCGCTTCCGTCCAGCGTGTCTGGGCGAGCTGGTGCCCGTGCATTAGAGATTTGGGGTGGAGTTCCCTAAGCACGAAGAGGCCAAGGAACATGCGGTGGTGAGCAGCATGCATGAAAATTGCCCAGAAGATCTGCATTGGGAATTTGGGGTGGAGTTTGCTGGCTAGGAAGAGGCCAAGGGAACATGCGGTCAGAAATGGCCAAGGAGATCTGCTCCCGCCGTGACCACGTGCCTTCGCCATGAGTTGTGCGTTGTGCAGGACGCTCCCGCAACATACAGCTGCAGGTTTGCCCCCTAGCTCAGCAACCACTCTCTCGAGCTTCAGTTAATTTTTTTTTTTGTGCTCCTAGGTGCACCAAAGCGACCGATCAGGATATTTAGATCTCCACTGCCTTGTTTTTCCGTTTAGCACTAGAAAAAAGATGCATGACCCTGATTCTAGATGTGGTTATTACTTGATTTGTTTTCAGGGGACCGAAACTAGGTGTTTTGAGATGCATAGTGTTACAGCATTAGTGTGTCCATCCTGGACCTGGTAATCCAATCTGAAACTTCACTATTTTTGTGAGATGATAGCTGGTTCATGTGTAATTTTTTTGGAACATTTTCTCATGAAGTAAATCAAACTATAGCTTAATGCCAATGCCATTTGTCTATACATATTATTTTGTGGTACAGTAGCTAACTTGGCTGCAGAATTAGGATTTTTAGATGAACCTGATAATTTATTTCGACTATAATAATTGGGGCAGCTACATGTTGACATGTAGGCAAATTAAGTGTCACCTGTTAGCAATTTTAGTGTTATTTGTAGGTAACTTACACTAAATCAACAAGCAAATTATTCATATTAGCTAAGAATTGTGTGATATGTTTGTGCTTTTTCATAGTTTTTTTGTGCTCAGTGTGTTGTGTTCATGAGTCAGCTCTGGTGTCTATGTACATACTAGATTAAAACTGTTCTTTATTTATTAGTAGGAGCTGAGCTAAAAAACAACAGGAAGCAGTTACATGGCATGGGTGCATGGCTGCTGCTGCCTTTTCAGTTTTAAATAGTAATGCTTTTGTGGTTTCATTTTGTGTATGTGTCTTGATGGACGATGCCAAGTTCATTTTGGTACCTCATAGCTGGGGTCTCATCTCAAGCATGGATTTGCTGCTCTGTAACCATGGTTGTTATGTTTTTTTTTTTTTTTTTTTTGCAAAAATCAGTGTCAATTAGATTAACGGAGTAGGAGTAACTCATTCACTCCCTCAGGTTTAGTTAGTTAAGTTCCAATTAGTCTGAATCGGCAACACTCTTTTTTTTTTTTAGTTTTTCCAAAGCTCCTTTGTATTTATTCAGTGTTGGTTGCCGGTAGTTGAGCAGGGTACCAACGAATTCAACTCTATATCTCGTGATTTTTCCTACCCTAATCTAGGTTCTGTTTAGACTAATAGTATCTAGTGTGTCAAGCATTCAGTCCAAAACTGGTTTCAGAAAGTAGCTTAGCACAGGTTGAACTTTTAAAAAGTCCTTTGTGTGCGAGATACATCTAGTTTTTGGATGCGGACCTGATCTCTTTGGTTATGATCAATGGGCATTTTCAGTTTTTAATTTCAATTTGCTACTAACTACGTGCTTTTAGTGTTTAATTTTACTTGCAATTCCAGCTTGTAATTTTAGTATGCAATTCTAGTTTTTCTTGCTCCAACCCTGATCAGTTTATATATATGGCCAGTTGCTGGCCTTGGCTAGTTTGTACTTCTTTCTATTATTCTCTGTAATGTATATCTGTACATAAGCATTTCTTCTTTTCGGTACCAAGTAATTTTTCATGTTTCTGTTAGCAGTGTTCTTAATTTGAGAAGGCAATTTTGCTCCGCGCCCTTGGGACACTACGTCACAGCCAAACTCTTTTTGCTCGGCATTCTACATCCACGAAGCCCTTTGTGTTGTGGTTGTTGTGCTGTGTGTATTTGTTTTGTGAAAGTAGCTTCAGATTTTTATCTATAATGATATTTTTGGGGGATTATCAGCTACTAGGCAATGTGTAGTGGGCAATTGTGGTACTTGGCAAATATTTAAAATGCATGCCCCTACCAAGAAATTTGTAGGGGGCAATTGTCTTTTAAATGCATGCCCCATACCATGCAATTTGTAGTGGGCTATTGTCTTTTAAATGCATGCCCCCTACCGGGCAATGGGTTTTTTCGGACAATTTTCTTTTAAATGCATGCCCCCTATTACGCAATCGGTTTGGGTTAATTGTCTTTTAAATGCATGCCCCTATCGGGGCAATGGGTTTTGGGGCAATTGTATTTTGAGAAGCATGCCTCCCTACTAGGCAATGTGTTTTTGGGCAATTGTTTTTGAAAAGCATGCCCCTCTACCAGGCAATTGGTTTTGTTGCCAGTGTATTTTGAAAAGCATGCCCTCCTACCAGATGTATTGTGTCTATGTTTTTCATCTTTTAGTTTTGAATTTGCATTTTTCTTCAATTAACTGTGAATTTGTAGTTTGTCGGCACTAGAGCTGATTGGTTTATGTTACTTTCTACAGGAATTTACACAAGCGATGGCACCTATTGGTGGCATGCAATGGTGGACTCAATCAAAAGTGAGTCGGGGTTTGTACCTCAACTTCGTGCAAGCATACATGCATGTGGTATTGTTTTTGGAGAGATATGTCGATATTATTTCATACACTTTTTGCTTAGTTGGCATTGCTTAGTTCAACCCAATAAAATTGTCCTTAATATCAGATTTTCTAGTCGCGGTGCAACACTTGCTTGATCTACATACTTCTCTTATTTGCAGCATGTTTACATGTTCTCTAGATATCTTTATTTTTCATTGCATATGGTTGCATTGCCACCACATTCATTCATTTAGTAGGGACACTAGCAGTACCACATACAGCTGCTCCAGGTTAGTCCATCCATTGCCACTTCTAAATAAATATTGTTAGGGGGCTGTTTTTGCTGGAGGGAAGCAGTGGTTAGGAACAGCATCAACAACAACAACAACATGTCATCCTAGTTGATTGAATTCCAGCTTGTAATTTTAGTATGCAATTACTGATTGGCAGCCTATTGAACTGCCTTTTTGAAATTACTAAATTGATTTTATGAATCTATTGAATTGACTATCTGAAATTTAAATTATTGAATTGCCTTTTTCTTCTAACACGCTCTCTATCTCTCTCTTTTTAGGTGCTGATTTTTTTTTTGCAATGGTTAGAGGTCAGGAACACGCTGCTTCTGCATCTTCAGGGGGTGCAAAGGTATTTGCACACAATCAGTTTTCTCAGGGTCATCTATGTGTAGTAAGCAGATCACATTGATGATATGAGAGATAGATTAGATAGATGCATTTTGCGTGGGATATTGGGGTGTGGTTTGTCATGGTGACAATATCAAGAGTGAATTGAGTATTTTGTTGCTCTAGGTAGATGCATATTGGTGTAAATTATTTTTTTTTTGGGCATGACTGCATGATGAAAACTGAACTGACCATACCCATGGATCAAAAAGTGGGGCAGCTGCGGCTGTTGCTGCTGCACACATATCCATGGCTCATGCAAAAGGACTGAATTTCTTTATGTAAAAACAACCGAATTGCTTATGTAAAAAGGACTAAATTTGTTTTGTGCAGTTCAAATTTAATGCTTGGGGTCATTTTTTTATCAGTTTTCGCTTGTCATCATCTATGTGCTAATTATGCACTTTTCTATTTCATTGCAGGTGTCAGGTCATCTAGTATCAAAATGAACATGTGCAACAGATAAGACAAGAAGCTTTTAATGCAGCAAGGTGTATATAACCACATGAGTGGTGCATATAGCCCATGTTAAGTTGGAGCGGTGCATACAGTGCATATCCAAGATGTGCAATAAGAACCTTTAGACATTGACATGTTCAAGTTATGAATTAGATTTGCTCATGCAGTAGGAATCACAATATACTGCAAATTGCTCATGCATCATAACTAAATTTCTTCAGCAAAACAACTAAATTGTTTATGCAGAAGATCTGAATTGCTTCATTTTTGTTTATGAGTTTTATCAGAATTACATTTCCACTGACAGACCTTCATATTAGGTGATGCAAAACAACAGAATTGCTTATTGCTTTTTAGTAACAGATCTGGCTGGAATATTGTGTATTTGTGGTGTCAGAGGTGATAGTACTGCTGATGATGTAATCATATTATTTTGCATGTGTTTCTTTTGCACGTACGTGCCGACTTTTTTGGATGGATCTGGCGTGTCCTTTTTTTAGTCGCCCCCAGGCCGACGGGAAATGTGGGCCTGGCCTCTACTGGGCTTTTTCTGAGAAGCGCGCGCACGTGCAGCAGTCCGGAAAAACTGCGCGCACCAGGAAAGAAGCAAAATTTTCCATGTTTCGTTTGATATTACTTTTTACAGTGGGCAGGCTATAGCGCTAATGTCTGCACGTGCAGGCGTTAGCCGCGTCCGATTTTGTTTTTAAGAGCTAAAAAACAAAAGAAGCTGGATTGTAATAAGAATTGGCTGTGTGCAAAACTCTTGCAGAGACTGGAATAAAATTTCATTTTTCTAAAAAATTGCAATTGTAGGCATTTAGAATTACAAGAGATAGAAAGAGAGACGAACCAAAGCAGATGGTGATTGATCAGAGCCCTGCCAAGAAAAGCAAATATTTTCGTCACATCTCACCAGATCTCCACAGAATAATTGATTCCATTCTAAATTATAATTATAATCAGAGGTATTATAAGACCTTTTTTTTCAGTTTTCTCTATATGTCTAGTTCTGGTGTTTATCTGATCGTAACAAATCAAAATCATATAGAACTATGCAAGAGTATTAAGATTTACTTCAAATATAGAAAATTTTTGAATAAAACAACTGCACAATCGTTAATAAATAAGTCAACGGCGTCATACATTTCAGAATGGAGGGAGTACATGACGTTTGGACAAACAACTTTAGGCCAGTTCAAAAACTTGTATGAAACGTCAACTATTTAGAAAAAAGTACATATAAAGTAGTTTTATAAACTACTTTGATGGGTAGAACTCCAATTTAAATATACCTTTGGTATCAATAAGACTTATTGTAGACAAGACTTCATCAAATCTATCATGGATAAACATTCCATTAATTTCTACTAGAGAAGAATGTCTTTTAAAAAATATTTTAGATAAAGGATATAAAATCCGGCTTCATCTATCCGAGAATAGAATCGGACCAATTATTACAAACTTCCACACAGAAATAGTTTGTCTTTAAAAAAAGTTACCTCAGTATGTTTAATTTACTAGATAATTAAAACAACATCATACATATAGCGGTTGGCTCGAAATGTACTCCGATCCCTCCGTCCAATCATAATACATTTTGGCTGTTTGGGTTAAGTCGGCTTGACCTAAGACCAACAATTGTTAAGAAGCCTCTTCTTCTTCGTATGTTTCTTGTTGCTTTCCTTTGTCCCCGTTGTCCCATCACCATCTCGTCCCGGGCCTGTCCGCCGTCATGCTCTCCTCTCAATATCCGTCCGTTATCTGAGCCCTCTTCCTCAATCTCATCCTTGGTCTGTCCTCCCCCATCCGAGCACTCTTCCTCAATCTCGTCCTCAATTTGTCCTCCATCCTCCGAGCTCTTATTTGCATAAAAGAAGTTTCTTGTCGAGGTGTTTTGATATGAAAGGTTTGGGACCAGCAGATGTAATTCAAGAAGCTTCCACGGCTTCCACGGCTACCATCTTTCCTTTGTGTTTATCTTCCTGTTGAGCCAACAATACTGCTTGCGCCTGAGGTTGAGCTTGAGTCCTACTAACAGCACCACTGTGTCCAGGATCAAACCGCTGCTCATACTGGTGATTTGTGACAGAACCTCCTAATTACTGGGCCCACATGTACCTGTCATTGTCCCAAAGACCTCTGACAGCTGTGCAGATGCACCCAATAACTTAAGAAGCCTGTCGGGTGACATCGGAAACCCCGATTTCACCACCTCATACCAGGATCAACAAAGGAGTAGCTACAACATTACAACATTTGTTACAAAAAATATAGATCAGAGTGCGGAAGAATAATAACATTAATTTTACAAAATGTGAGTAAGTTACATTTAAGTAAACTTAACTTAATTTATTTGCGGAAACTGAGTAGACTAGAAGACAACCAGATCATGTCATGCCCACCGACATAACCTTGGTTAACAGCACGAGTCAGCACCTGCAACAAGGGTTAACAACCCTGAGTACGGGAGTACTCAACAAGACTTAACCGTCAAGAAAAAGGAGAAGACTTAGGAATGCAGGCTTAGGGGAAGCAAGGAAAGGCTTTAGCAAGAATCAAGGACTCATTTTGCTAAAAAGCTTACTAAAAGTGAATCCTTACTTTCAATATATTTTTACTTCAGGTGAGTAGTTCATATACTCTAGGTGATCCTACCCTAGAGCAAACATTTCTTTCATAAGCCAACTTTCTTTCTTCAAAACCATGTTCCATCAATTACTACGATGAAGGTCAGGGAATCGGGTCTCCTTCTCCGAGAAGCAACGGCGATTCATGAATCGATTATAATCCCAGCTGGGGAGTTCTAACCACACGAAATATGTAGCACCTAAGCTTGCATATATCAACCTTTTCTCAGATTTGTCCAAAACGGGAACGAGGCCTGCGCCACCCGAGAGTACAGTACCCCACCGCCGTACCAATTTCAAGCAGGGTGGGTACACGCTACTCCCGCCATCTCTCCACTCCCAGTGCGTGGTTGCCGTTCCCGATTTGGCTCCACCGAGATCCGGCTTACAAGAGTATGTGGTAGTACTAGTTTCGCCTGACCTGGGGTGACTGCCAGGCAGACGTGCCATTGACCAAAAGATCTTAGGCGCAATATGCGTTCAAAAAGTCCCGATTTCACTCAGGCCAAACAATGGACGGTCCTTAAACGACCAACATGGGACAAGCACAGCTAGGAATCCCGCCGGCTTTCAACCTACGTCCCGTCCGATCTCAAATTCATCACTACAACTCTTTCTTTTCAAAACGGTACCATCTCCTCAAAATAAACATTTTGATGAAAAACTTAACTAATTAAGCAGGGCTAAGCATCACTAAGCATTTTCGAAATAAACAGGTTATCAAGGATGGTATTGAAATAAACAAGGATGGTAATGCAACAATTAGGTTATCACTCAACTCCTAATTACTTAATGCAACAAAGCATAGACAAAAGTGATATAAAGCTTTTAAAACATCAAGGAAGGGTTTAATGTAACCGGGGCTTGCCTGTGTTGCAGGGAAAAGTTAGATTCCGAAGTTGGACCATCCACGTCACCCTTGACACCAACACATCGGGTGGATGCACCTTCTCCAAAGCTTGGTCATCGTAAACCACATCACTCTCGTTCACTACACGTAATAATGATGCATTGCTTAACATGATGGAATGGTAAACATGTTGCTTGATGGATGCATGAAATGATAAACATCTTGAGTACAACTTTCCTTCACGATAAAGTTGCAACCCAACAAAACCAACTTTTTAAACTACTCTACAAGATATCATCACCATTGCCTAAGGAGTTCTCAAGGACCATTTGATTGTGATATGATCCAAGTTTCACAAAACAACACAAAAGTCACACAAATCCTAAGTCATTAAACACTAAACATTTCATTTAAACACATAAAATAATAGAGCATAAAATAGAAAATAATTAAAACATTTCAAAATGATTCCAAACTTTTAATACAAGTAGGTAACATCATAAAAACAGTACCAAATAAATTTTCATGATTTTTGAATAAATATTTTATTTTCTAAAAATCATGGAAGATGCATTTTTCAATTAAAATTTATAATTTTAAATCATGCAAGAACTACTCAAAACTCAAGTTTCACAATTTTCATGGATACACATACTCATGGGAAGGCTCTACAAAAATTTTCAGAATTTTAGAAGCACTATTTGAATTTATATGAAAATCACAAAATCGAGGCACTATTCATAATCACGAAAATTGATAAAACATTTCATAAAAAGAAAAGAGCCATCGGGCTCAAAGCCACTCGGCCCAGCAGCGCAGCAGCAGTGCGGCCCAAGCACCCGCGCTCGAGTGTGGCCCAGCGGGAGAGCAGGCCGGCCCATGAGCTACGGTAGCCCGGCCCGACACTGTGCTTGTGTCGGTGTGTGCGTGCTCACCGGCGGTCTTGCGCGGTGGTTCCCGCCGGGCCGCGGCGGCACGGGGACGTCCGACAACGGCGGTGTGGCGAAGGGTTAAACCGACGGCGTATAAAGGAGCAGGGCTCACCGCGGGCATGATGCTCTCGTTGGTTACGGCGGGGGCGGCGGAGCTAGGTCACCGACGGCGATGGCGGGCGGCGGTGGCGGCACGACGGCGTTCGGCGCGTCACGAGCTCGGCTGCAAAAACGCCAAGCGCATGAGAACTAGGATGATGAGGTGATGCCAAAGCATGAGGAAGTGCAAGCGGAAACGCCCGGAATGAGTTGGACGGCGGTGAGGTGCCGTGCGGCGGCGCGTTGCCGTCAACGGAGAAGACGGCTCACGCCCGGGCGATTCCGCGTCGAAAGGCTTTAGCGGGCTCTATGGATGCGCAAGGAAGAGGCGGAGCTTCGACCGAGATGGAGAGGATGGAGACGGTGCGGTGACGGCGGCCGCGGCGGAGCTAGGACATCGGCGGCGGCGAAAAAAAGAAAGAAGAAGAAGAAGAAGGCGACCTGCGTCTTCTTTAAAAAAAAAGGGAAGAGGACGGGGGCGTGGCGAGGTGCTTCCCGAACTCATTCAACAGGCCAGGTACGCGCGGGGGCCGGAAGGGTCGAGGCGGCCACGGCGGACGCCGGCGCCCGATGAACGGCATGGGTGCCCATGCGTAATCTTGTAGCTCCCAAACCCTAACTTTCGGATTTTTGTAAAAAAATCTGCAAAAACTTGAACTGAACTCGAAAAACTCCAAAAAGCAACTTTGCTTAAAATTTCAAGATCTACAATTTTCACAATTGGAAGATTTTCAAATTCGGCCTCTAAATATGACTTTTGAAATGGGGTCAAAATGGAAGAATTTTGAATTCAAAATTACTTTTAAAATTATACAAAAACTTGAAAAACTTTGTACATATCTTTTGTTCATCAAGAAAAGATCTACAAAGTAGCTTTTGGAAGTTTTGTCAAATTTTGCTTAGATTTTGAATTATAGAAAAGGGGGTAAAGGAAAGTTAGGGTTTAGGGTTTCCGACAAAAAGGGCAACTCCCGATTTTGATTCTTTTCGCGTCTCTTCGACCGACAACGTAATGAAGCATAAAAGAAGCTTATTTTTGTCCAAACCATGGCTTAACGGTAAGTAACACACGGGGTGTTACATGATTCACATGAAACCCTTGCATTGATCCCGACCCAAAAAACTGTTGTTGACCAAAAGAAGGTTGTCCACCGAAACCACCTTGATCTGGACCAGACTTAGCCGGAAAGAACCTCTGATTACCTGCACCAAATGGTGGTGTACCAAATTGATACCCTGCTGCACTGTGCTGATCTATATTACTATGCCCGAAAACAACTTGTTGATTCTCAAAAAGATCATGACCAGCTGACCCAAAGAGGCCCTGATTGTTCTGCGCTGGGAATTGGCTGCCAATCCCGGCGTGGTGAGCCGGAGCAGCACCCCTTCCGTGACCCACAGCTCCAAAGGAGAAGCCTTGAGAGGTTGCCGGATCAAACCTTCCCGGAGCGCCGAAATTCCTTGCCGGAAAGCCCCCATGTCTGCTGCCACCTTGCATCTCGCCGCACCGCACCACCTCAATCTCATCCTCAATTTGTCCTCCATCCTCCAAGCTCTGATTTGAAAAATTATGCAAAGTAGCTAGATCAGAAATGGGTGGACAGGCAACAAAAGAAGTTTCTATAGAATGCATAGAAGATCTGGCTAGCTTACCTGTTCTCGGCAGCTGGCTGATACATCAATCGACCCCCTTTCGTGGCTTAGCCAAGGCAAGCTTGTTCGCAGTCACAAAACGGGCAATGTCATGTGCACTGTTGAAGTTCCCATCTAGTACATGGCACGTTGTTTCAGTACGTAATACATATATACATGCTAAACTAGTGGAGGAAAATTCAAAACTTGAGATGAAGAGTGGCACCATACCAGGGTTGGAGGCAATGTGAGAAGTGGCGCCCAAGTTAACAACCCGGCCAGAGGAACTCAGTGGCTGGGTGAGGGTGACGGTGCTAATGGCGTTGGCGAGGGGCTGGGGAGGATCCCATGGTGACCATGCAGCAGGGGGCGCCTGGGAGTACGCTGCAGGAGCCGGAGGGTACTGTGCTCAAGGAAGATGCATGCCATTCACCAGAGCTTGCTGTGGAGACGGAGGCGGGGCGGCGCGAGGTGGTGGACCGCGAGGACCACTAGGGTTGGACCCGAGCAACATGTTAATGAACCCGGTCCGTGGGTCGAGGGAGGGCCACTGTGACCTGCCTGGCGCGCCATTGTGCGAACCGCCTTGGCCACAACTCTGGTTTGCATAAAAGAAATGGCTGGACAGGCAATAATAGAAGTTTCTATAGAATGCATAAAAGATGTGGCTTACGTGTGCTCGGCGGCTGGCCGATACATCAGTCGACTCATCTCGTGTCTTAGCCAAGGCGGGCTTGTTCGCCGTCACGAAACGGGCAATGTCATTTGCACTCTTTAAGTCCCCATCTAGTACATGGCATGTTGTTTCAGTACATATATACAACCCAGCGCAGTACGTAAAAACAAAATACATGCCAAACTGGTGGAGGAAAATTCTAAACTTGTGATGAAGATATATACGTACCGTATACGGTTAATTTCTCTTTGTTCAAAAATACTACCTGGTGTGGATTCCTCCATGTCTCGGAACCAAGAAACTCGTCGAACTTCACAACTAAACTAAACTCATGAATCAGGTAAAATGGGACACCAACTTCTAGCGTTGACGCAACAGCAAAACCTTCGAGTTCACGAATTTGTGACTGTAAAAAAAAAAAAGAGGACAGTTCAAAGTGTTAAAATAGTCTTGAAGCAAAGGTGTAAACATGCAACTATCATCATTGTTAAACTGAATAGTTTTTTTAATGGGAAGAGGAGAAAGAAAGGGTTCGTACCAAACAAAAAGATGCCGATGACGGCGGCGTGGTCATTTTCTTTGAGCATCTTCTCCAAGTCCTCAGCAGTGGCGAGGAAGTGCAGGTTCTTCTCCTCTATTTTCCACTCACGGATGTCAATGTGGTAGAGCAAAGCCCAGAGATGGGTGATGAACTCTCCACCCTGTGGGAGGCGCCGCATGTGCGCCTCCACGTTGCCATACGGCGCCGCGTAGACCAACAACCGGACCCACACATGCATCAGCCTCTCCCACGGGTTAGAGCAACGCGTTGCGCCATGTAGCGGAGGGTGGTCACCGAGAAGCACCTTTGCCAGACACACGCCACCCAAAACGACATTCCCAGGAGACCCGTAAGCGCCCAATTCCGAATCAAACTGGAACCTGAAATCACTTTTAGATTCTAGATCTGTCCAAATTTTAGGGTCTGACATTGCCGCCAAGATTTTCTTCTTGTCCCGAAGCATATTCCTCCTTCGCTGCCCCACAAATTCACCGTACGCCTTCATCGTTTCCGAAACTGGCCCAGGGAGTAACTCCGGCGCTGACACCACCAAGTGAAGGCAATACTTGGGCCTCGTTTAGTTGGCTAAAGTTTCTACCTCTTTTTTCACTCTCTCTCCATCACATCACATTAAATACACCAAAAGACATATGTTCGGAGTATGAAATGTAGGTAAAAAAAATAACTAATTACACAGTTTAGATGTACATTCTTGAGACGATTCTTTTGAGCCTAGTTTCTGCATGGTAGGATAATATTTACCATAAACAAACGAAAGTGCTACAGGCTAAAATTTCTAACATCTAAACGAGGCCCAGAGCGTTCGCCACGCGCCGATTCCGGTTCTTCTCATCCCTTTCTGCTGCTGCTGCTTTTTTCAGACAACCTGCTCCCCCATCATCCTGCTTCTCCTGCTCCTGCTCTGCTACTTCACAGAACCATGTCGCAGCGTGCCACAATATAACACATCTCGCATATTTGTAACCATGTGATGGCTTTTCTTTTGAAACACCATGCGATAGCTTATATATGCTAACACCCTCGTCCTCAGAGAAGGGAAGACAATATTCGATAGCTGGATGGTTTAAAAAAGAGGGTAACCAAATCCCATCTACTTTGTTGCTTTGGATCTTACCAAGAAAATCAACAACGGATTCCTTCACCTCGTCCTCCAACCTAACGGCACCCTTTTTGTTGGTGTCGTTTCCCAACAGGTCCCAGAGAACCTCCCAGACGTAGTCCACTCCAAGCGTCTTATAGCCACTTGTAAACAAGCTAACACATTTGTCGTAAACCTCGCCAACCTTGGGGTACTTATTGTACACTATTATTGGGACTATGCTGCACCTTCGTTTACCTTTTTCTTCTTCCTCATCAGTTAATCTCCCTTCAGGCAGCATTGAATACTGGCCGATCTTATTTTGCCACAGGTTCTTGTCAAACCAATTAGTGCTGGTAGCTACTAATGCTTTCAATCTCATCCACCATGCCTGCCAGTATGGCCTTTTATAGCCACCATAGTACGTCCTAGAAAAATCTTCCTGGCTATGGTTCATGGCATACGCGCAGGTAATGGCAACTCTCGCCCAGTCTGATGTCCAGCACCGAATCAAGTGCATCAACTGCAACAGGCCTAGGGACACCAATATGAAGAAAGTCATAACAAGATCTGCAGTCGTGGTGTCCACAGCCCTGGTGCAATCACCAGCACCAATACTGCTGTGGTTATTAGTCCTCCTCGTTGTCCCAGCTGGAATCGCAGTTGCTACCCCAACAAAGCATATCCCAATGAATGAAGCCAGTGCCCACAAACTAGAAGTTTTTGCTTGATAGTAGTGAAAGAATGAGTTACCAGTAAAAACACCTCAAACACAAAGGCTAACTCAATCTCGATCACCTCCAAGGCCCACTTGTACTTAATGTTCTTCATGGCACTAGGATTTGGTCTACGTGTAAAAAAACCCAGCCCAAGAAAATGTCGTTGCAAATCCTGAGATAGACACAAGGCAACACACACATTATAACAGGACGATAGCTCATCATCCTCCTTTTCTAATAACATATCATCCACTTTACCCAGACTAACTGATTCCAAATTCTCCCCCCAGAGATGATCGATATAAATGCAACTTCGAAAATTTCGTATACCTCTCGATGATCCATCGAGGATGGCATAATGACGTCTTAAAACATCAGCATACCCATAGTCGTCCCGGCCTCCATGTAGTAACATCTTTCGCATTCTGCTTTGTTGCGCAAGTGCCAATGACCCATGAAAACCCTTGATGAAAGTGATGGCAGTCAGCATGATGATGGATACCCTACCAACATTGTTGGAAGTGGTTGAGATACTCATGAGCACGACATATCCAAAGCTGAGACAAATCCCATATGCCATCTTTGAGAGCGGGCCCTTGTAATCATGACCACTGTAGGCGGTGACTGGATCAATACAGACAAAGAGGGTGAATAAGGACACGGTCCATATTGGATACATCTCACTCTTCACTGATGAAGATTGCATTAGACCAATCTTTGTAGGTCCCAAGAGAAAGGGATAATGCATGTGCGGCAAAAAGCCTTTTGCACTATCCAGCGATTGGACCGGCGGCGACATGACCCAAAGGCAGCAAGGAAGAAACTGATGATGATGGCCACCACGGTCAATGCCGGATACGGAGGACTGTCCCCCTTGGTCTCTTCCACGGATCTCGAAATGATGCATGGAGACAGTTGACGTTGTATTTCCCAAGTGTCGCACCATATTTCCCATGCGGCGATAATCCTGCTAAATGAACATGAAAACATGTGTTGTAAAGGCAAGGTGCCACCATATATAAGATATAGTCATCATAGATATATATATTGCTAGTAATTTTACGACTTCCAATATATACGTTGTAGTTTATTTTCCTTGTATATACATTTATGGGTATATATATTAAGCTGCACAGTACCATTTTTCTCTATGTTCTGTTAAACAAAAATAAAAATGAAGAGTCTATTTTACTACCCTCGTCAATATAATCCATTTTGTCAACAGAACCCAATCCCAGAGAGAGAAGAAGGGAAATGGCTCTCGTAGTAATTTGCTGAATCGCTAAAGATAAAGAGAGCACCGCAGGTGATGATAACAACTCAGAAAAAATAAATGTAAACCAAAGCAATATCACTAGTTTCTGCCGTTGCAAAAAAAATGAAAAAGAAAGTAGGCATTTCAAAAGTCCATTGGCGAGCTTCCCTCGGACAAAAAAACGCAGAATACTTTTCCACTTGCGATTGCGACAGATAAATGTAGTAATTTCGAGTCACGTACCATGGTTCTCAGCGAAGCAGAGTCGAGCTTCTCTGTTGCTGCAGGAGCCTTCTCCTTCCTCCGGAAAGGCTGCAGGTCCGACTCCTGTGTGGATGCTTCAACTGCGATTGCTGGCCGAGGTCTATCAGTCTACAGCTCACCCCTTCAACTGACCAAGCGGCGTACGGCCCAAAGTCAACGCACTTGCCTCGAGTTATTTTCTAGTCCTTAGGGCATGTTTAACCTACAGACGGCTGCCGTCTCTAAGGGCATCAAATCTAGCGTAGAGACAGCTAAAAAGACAGATCATACAACGGACAGTCTATTTCACTGTCTACGAGGTATTTAATGCTTTGTATTTAGTCATGATCAATAACAAACACAATTTTGTATGGGAGTGTATCCTATGAAAACCAGCCCATCTGTGCAAACTATATAAACTTCGATCCTGTCCACAGATCGTGCATCCGATGGCTCCCTATACAGATGGGATCCTTTTCCACTTAAGCCCCCACCATTAGCAAAAGTATTCACTTTTTCCCCACAAACCCCTGCTTTCCCTCGCGACGCTGGCCTCCCGTGATGAGCGCCGCCGTGGCGCCGCGGCGGCCTGCCGGGCGAGTCCGACGAGCCCGCCAACAAGAAGCCCACCGGGCGGCGGGGAGGCCAAGAATCCGCCGCCGTGCTGCGCCAGTTCCGGCGCCTGCTGTCCACCCGGTTGCGGTCTGGCGCCGCAGCGCTTTGCAGCGCATCCTTTCTTCCCGGTCCCCGTGCCGTGGTGTGCTACAAGGAGCGGGCCGCGGCAACGGCTGCGTCATCCTCCAACGAGACGATCGTGAGGTTCCTCTTTGAAGGATCAATCAAAGGCTTAATTAAGACAAGCAACCGTTCGGTCTACGTATGATGAGTTGATGATTCCATGATCCCATCGTAAGTGTGGAAAGCACGTTGTATCTGCCTCAGGATTACTGGGGCTCCACGATCGACCACCGCCGGCGGTAATCACCACACGTGCGGAGGCTGCTCCCTTGTGCTTGAAATGGACAAATTTGCGGGCCATCCGCCTCGCCTCAATTCCAGCCATGGCGATTTCCCAGCGGCGCGAACCGTCGAAAGCCGCGGGCGGCGCGCGGCGTCGCTCGTCGCGAGGGAAAGCGGGGATCACGGGAAAAAAAGTGATTACTTTGCTAATGGTGGGGGCTCAAGTGCGAAATGATCCCACCTGTACAGAAGCCATCGGATGCACGATTTGTGAACAGGATGAAAGTTTCCATAGTTTGCATGAGTGTGTAGGTTTTCATAGGATACGCTCCCATTTTGTATACCATTATGTTGGTACTAGATAGAAACAGTTTGCTATTAGATAGGAAAATTACAAATCAAGCTTAAATAATAAGGACATCGATAATTCCATACTATTTTTAGAACTTCTATTTTCTAAATTGAAACAGGTCATATGACTTCTCTTGAGAACTACACAATCGGCAGCCTCCCCTCCCACTCGCAGGCACACCAACCACACAAAATTGAGGTTTAAAAAAAAAAAAAAAAAAAAAATCCCACATTATCCCCAAATCGGCAGCCTTGACCACGCTGCTTCGTCCTCCTTCGCGACGCCGCCGCGCGGGCACCGCCCTCCGCCCTCCACCCTGGTCGTGAACTCTACCAGCAAGCACAACAAGCAGCAACTATAGATGGACCAGCGACCGTACGCGAGCACACGGCGCCGGCAGGCTACCGCGGCGGCATCGGCGGGCGAGCGCAGACAGCAGCGAGCACGCGGGCCCGGCGGCTCCAGCGGGCGAGCGCGCTGCTCCAACGGCGACCGAGCATGGCTGCTCCCGCGCCAGCGGGCGCCCGCGGCGGCCGGCGAGCGCAGAAGCGTGGGCGGACATGCGCTCGCGGCGGACGGCAACCGAGCTCGTGGCGCCGGCGAGCTCACGGCTCCCGCCAAAACAACCAAACGCAGCCCAGGATCCGGCCAAGATGTTGCTACATCGACGCAATGCATACAACGGGTGTCAAGGGCGTCGATTTGGCATCGGGCCACGAGCCTGCGTCGTCGCCTCGCGACAGTCGTGCCTCGCGAGACGACGGACTCACCGTCTCTATCGTCCGACAGGGTTGTTTTTGCAAAAAAACGCGCGACGCAGACGACTCAAAACGACGCGCTGTACATGCGCTTATATTGGTGTATTCGGAGACCTCGATCCAGTCATACAGCCGTTCAGAGACAAATTTTGGTAAATAGTGCCCCAGTGGGCTCTTTTTATAGGAAACAGCACAAATCTCGAAGGATTGTAAAGCTATTTTATCAATAATTTAATCCACCAGGTCCTGCCCGGCCCAGTCAAGACCTTTAGATCAAATAATTAGTGCGCTAATAACGTGTGGTAAAGCAATGATCTACGAGTATTACATAAACACAGTCCCAACCCAAGTCTTAAGGTTTTTCCAAAATAGTATATATAGTTTCAACATCCAAAATAAATGTAGTTTTAGAAATTCTCTCTATCTCTCTCCTCCTCCACCCTACTCGCTTCCTGTATTGGTCTCGTGCACCCTCGACAAATCTACCATCGTGGGGTCTCCCCTCGGTGGACTGTCGGGCAAGTTTAGTTAGCAAACACCCACCCACAAGTTGGAAGACAAAGACTCGAGGAAGAAGAGGGGTGGCTGCTGTGTATTTATAGCCTCAAGATTAACGAAGGCGGGCAAATTAGAAACGCCCGCCACGGTTAATCCCCGTTAACTGACGCGGGCGCCCTAATGCGACCGCCGCGGTTAATCGATTAACCGAGGCGGACGTTTGTAACGTGTCCGCCTCGGTTAATTGGGATTAACCGTGATGGGCATGTAAAGCTGTCCGCCTCAGTTAAACCATTAATCGAGGCGGACGCTTGGGAGGCCTGCTGGCCAGGTCGGCCAAGCAATAACCGAGGCGGACAAAGGGGGCACCTGCCTCGGTTAAGTTTAGGGGTGTGTGTCACGCAAAATCAATCCTGTAGTAGTGATAAGCTGATATAATACTGGAAAATGTGTTTAAGACTTACTCTTGAGATAGCTTTTTTCTCTTTTGTATTAAAATATGAAATAAAAATGCTTAGATCTAGATCATACCACTGTTGGAGCTACTCTTCCAGCTTTGTTTTTTTCCCCTTTGCTTTCCGTACCTGCTCTCCTCTGAGGTTCTCACTCTGGGTGGGTACTCATCGCTACTCAGAGATATGGATCTACGTAATCGAAAAAGAAAGTAACGTAATCTAAAAAGAGATATGGATCTATTCCTTGCGTGCAGCCTCAATCGATGGCATCTATCCTTATCAAGCTAAACAAATTAATTTACCGAAAAGAAAACTTCAACAGGGAAAAAGGGGGCTAAAAGATCAACTATAAACTATAAGAAATTTGTAGCTTTCCTAAAAGTTAAAAGCTATGTGAAACTAATCCTAGAATTTTAGTTGCTTGATAGTTTGGTGTTTCATAAATTTAACTCAATCGTACGTATTGCACTCTGAAAAGGAGAGAGGCAACACTATCCGATAATAGAAAACATAAAGGCAAACGACGACACGCAAAGAATAAAATGATAAGAAGCATGAAGGCAGAGGAATTGATGCGATGATAGTCACACGCCACCTAGCGACTAGAGTATACTAGTCCACTACTAGACAAGCTAACCTTGTAACATCCAACTCTCATCTGGGGTGTTGAAATCCAAGACACAGCATATTATCACTATAAATATGTCAGCCCAAAGCCCTAAAGCATTGGCATTTTGCGAACAGCGACACCAATACACAAAGCTTATTAGCACCAGTCAATAGAAAAACACTTGCCAATAATGGAGAGCGCAGCCCAGAGCCTCATCGGCAGTGTAGGGCAGCTGCTGAATGCTGAGTACCAGCATCTCCGTGGCGTCGGCGAGAAGGTGGCTGAGCTGCGGGACGATCTGGACGCCATGAATGCCCTCCTCGTCATGCAGTCCGAGGCAGAGGACGGGGCCGTGGACCTCTTTGTCCAGGTGTGCATGAAGCAGTGGCGCGAGGTTGCCTATGACACGGAGGACTGCATCGACCTGTACAGGCTCCGCATCAAGTCCAGGCCCAGCGACGGCCTGTGCGCCTGGTTGGGAAACCTGCTCGGGACAGTCCTGCCTCGCCGTCGCCTCGCCGAGGAAATCAGCGCCCTCCACGCCCGCGCCCTCGCCATCAGCGAGCGCCAGGCGCGGTACGGCGTCAACCGTGACGCGCTGCGCCGCTCCAGTCCTCTGCTGCCCGCCCCCATGCCGGCAGCTTCCACTCTTGCTAGCGATGCTGGACGCCGCCACCGGCCGGTCGGCATTGAGGACCAGGCCAGTACCCCGGCTGCGCGGCTCAAGGCACGGGCTGGCGAGGAGGGTGACCGCAATGCGGTCTTCTCCATCGTGGGCTTCGGGGGCCTTGGCAAGACGACGCTGGCCATGGAGGTGTGTCGCCGGCTGGAAGCGGAGTTCCCATGCCAGGCGATGGTGTCCGTGTCGCAGGCGTTCCAGCCGAGCAGGGACGTCAAGGCGTTGCTCAAGGACCTTCTTCGGCAGGTCGTAAAGCCCAAAACTGCTAACGACATGGGCATCAAGGAAGAGGTTGACCTGGGTCCAATCGATGGCCTAGATCACAGTGGGCTAGCCAAGAAACTCGAGGACTATCTCACGGACAAGAGGTATACTAGTGACTTTCTACCCTTTTTTGGAAATAATAAGGGATTTGCTAAATTTGAGGCACCTAAATTTTAGTTTGCATATATTTTTACCATATTTTTTTATTAAAATTGTAGTTTTGTAATTTCTATAGACACAGTCTACAATTGTTGGTTCCGAGAACAAAACCCGTTAGACAAGACCACAATTCAGGGAAAAAAAAAAAAACTAAAATATGTTGGCACAAAGACAATTTAACAATTTACAATTATATTTATAATCAGACAAGGACAAAATTTGATATGTTATGACACAAAGACAAATAACAAATCATAAAAGTGACAATTTACTTATACTAATTGGTAGTACAAAAGTGTTGCCTGCATCTTTAAAATCGAGGCACTTGAAATATAGGAGAAGTGAAATAATTAAAATTTAAGAAAAGCGGGAAAAAATATCAGGTGGCACGTAGGATTTCCCAATAAATACATATATAGGGCCTAAAATGTCCAAACTTTCAAACATGCATTGGGAGGTTTGCCTCTCCACTTTACAATCGCACTTAGTTGGCTGAATTCAAGCGCGGTCGATTTACACCACTACTAAACCGGTTCATACAGATGGTCAAAACTCATTTCGACGGTTGTTGCCTATAGGGCCTGTTTGGAATGGCTCCAACTCCATGTGGAGCTGCTCCACTCCAAAACTCAAGGTGGAGCTAGCCCCGAGTGGAGTTAGAGCTGTCAAAGTGGGGGTGTTTGGCTGCCAAGTCCTTATTTGTGGGTCCCACCGGTCGGTCTCACATCTCTATTTTCTCTCATCTTCTTCCTCCGGTCTCGCCTCGCCCCCTCGCCGGCCTCAAGGTCGCCGAACTTGAACTCGGGGGGCGCCCCGATGAGGAGCTTGAACTCGTCGGAGGCTCGGGTGGGCGGTCTTGCGGCCGCCGGGCGGGGGCGGACGGGGTCGAGCTCGGGGGTTAGGGTTGGGGTATGGAGGAGCGGGTGGACGAGGCGTGGGAGAAGGAGGCTTGGGGAATGGAGGAGCGGGGGGACGACGGGGCGGCGGCGCCCGGCAAGGTTGGCTCGGGCGGTGGAGGGGGCGACGGGTAGGGGCGAAGCGAAGGACCGGCGGCGTCGCCCATCCCTCAGATATCGCGAGAAGAAGAGCACGCGGTGTTGAGGCTGGGCGGATCGCGGACTCACGGTGAAAGGCCGAAGGGAAGGGGCGGACGGAGAATAGAATAAAAAAAAAACGTTTCGAGTTGTGTAACCTATGATAATTGCGGGTAATTACCTCAAAACCTCATGTCCGAAGTCTATTTTGAAGGGTTCTGGAGCTGGAAAAAAGGTGCTCTACCTCAAATGAACTACGAGTTCCACCAACTCCAGGAGTTGGTCGGCTCCAGAGTTGGGGTGTTTGGCTGGCACTTTTCAGCTCTAGACTGGAGTTAAGCTCTGGAGCCAGGCCAAACACCCCCATAATCTCTACTCCCTCGGTTGATTTCCACTACTACTAAACCGGTTCTTATAGATGGTCAAAACTCATTTCGTAGGTTTGTTGCCTATAGTCTCTACTCCCTTCGTACCTAAATAATTGTCATTCCCATTTCTCGAGAAATAACTTTGACTAATTTTATATAAAGATATTAATATTTATAGTATATAATTAATACCATTAGATATACTCCCTCCATATTGAAAAGGAAGACGTTTAGGACATCGACCACGGTCTCCAAAGTGCAACTTTGACTTCTCTTTTCTATCAAAATATTTATTAAAAAATTATATATGTATACTTTTATGAAAGTATTTTTCAAGACAAATCTATTGATATGATTTTCACATTTCAAAACTCAACGACTTAAAAGTTATTAATGATTTATGTTCCCAATGTTTGACCAAGCCTTTTCCAAAACGTCTTCCTTTTCAATATGGAGGGAGTATCATTGAATCTATTGTCACAATAAATTTATTTGGAGATACAAAAGTTGCACATATTTTTTTATAAATCTAGTCAAACTTACTGCACGGAAAAAAAAAAACAACAGTTATTTAGAGACGAAGAGAGAGTAGAAATCAAGTCAAAAGTCATTTCTAGAGAGGGTTCTTGCCGCTGCCTATATACACATTTGGAGCCCCATGGATGTGAGCCTAAATTTATCTATAAATTTCTAACACTTATGACTCTTGTGGTCTTTCTAAGAGCATGGGTTGAAGGACTATTATAACAAATAATAGTTTACGTATCCAATAATAGAGGTAACATTTTTAGGAAAAGTAAAGATACCCCACCAAAACATTTTCGTACATTTTGCATGCATGGGCAATAACTTACCTTCTAGATATATGACTAAACTAACTATATGCATGGTGAAACCAGGTATCTCATAGTGATTGATGATGTTTGGACCATACGAGCATGGGATGCAATCCAATCCAAGTTGCCAGAGAACAACAAAGGCAGTAGAATCATCGTGACCACCCGGATAGAGACCGTGGCCAATGCATGTAGTCATGACTGTGTTAATGGTCATTGCATTCATAAAATGGAACCCCTCAAGTTTGAAGATTCCAAGAAGTTGCTCCTCAGCAGAGTGTATGGATCTATGGATGCCTCTTACCCCAAGGAGTTTGAAGATGTAATGGGTGACATTTTGAAAAAATGTGGTGGCTTGCCATTGGCTGTTGTTAGCATTGCTAGTGTTTTGGCTAGGTACAAATCACCAGGGAGCAAAGATAAGTGGGATACAATCTGCAAATCAATTGGTTCTCACATGGAGAGCCACCCTAGCCTTGAGGGGATGAAGCATATAGTCACACTTAGCTATAATCACCTCCCGCATGAGCTCAAGGGTTGCATGATGTACCTCAGCATTTTTCCAGAGGATTATGTGATCAGAAAGGACAGGTTGTTGACTAGATGGATTGCCGAAGGATTGGTTCACCGGAAGAGGGGATTAACTACATGGGAGGTTGCAGAGTCCTACTTAGATGAACTCTTGAGTAGGAACATGATTGGTGAAGCAGGCTATTTGGAAGGTTATGCCTGGAATGAGCAAACATACCATGTGCATGACATGGTTCTCGAGGTGATGGTCTCCAAGTCCCTAGAGGCTAACTTTGTTAGCCTACAGGGAAGGGAGTATAATGAGATGTTATATGATAACAAGATCCGTCGCCTCTCCATCCATGGCGACGTCAATGATGTAGGCTTTGCATCATCCAAGATAAAGGTAGTAGGCCGGCGAGGCGAGGATGATTTGAATATGCAACATGTTCGATCGCTGAGCATGTTCCATAGTCGCCGAGGTAACGAGCTCCTCAATCAACTAGGTAACTTCACCCTTCTAAGGGTGCTTGACCTGGAAGATTGCAAAGGCGTGAAAAACAAGCATGTTAGGTACATCTGCAATTTGTACCTACTTAGATTCCTAAGCTTGAGGGGTAGAAAAGTAAGCAAGTTGCCTCAACAAGTCGGGAATCTAGAGCATTTACAGACGCTTGATATATCTAATACACTCCTTACTAGGCTACCAAAAACAATCACAAAGCTGGAGAAACTCGAGTACATGCGGTTCTCCAACGTGGAAGATTTCTGGTATACTATGTGGACCATGCCCCGGGGACTCAAGAAAATGAAGTCTCTACGTGTCCTGCGTAGGGTATGTCTTGGAAATGACACCCAAGTTGCTCGCGAGGTAGGCGAACTAGAGCAGCTTCAAGGGCTTGACTTGTCCCTCGATGATCGCATGACCGTTATTATTGAGGATGTTCTCAAAGAGCTTGCTCTGTCCCTGAGTAAGATGCACTCCCTCCAGTGGCTCTGGATAGGGCACCGAGAAGTGATGATGGCAAGGTACTGAATTTTCTCCACCACCTACCTACCCCACCGCGACTGCTCCGAATCCTTTGGATCAGAGGTGACATCGACCGGTTGCCCGACTGGGTCGGGTCACTCACACATCTTGTCAGTTTTACCGTGGCACGCACAACCCTTACTGACGATGAGGTCTTTGGTGTCCTGTGCAAGCTGCCTAACCTCAAGACTTTGTATGTGACATGGGAACACTACCACGGTGATGAGCTGGTTGCACGCACCAGCCACAGATTTCCGGTGCTCAGGGACCTGATAATTGGAGGCTATCTTCCCAAAGCTGTCCGATTTGAGCGAGGATCGATGGCAATGCTTGAGACGCTTGAACTGAGCTTCAAGTCAACGCATATGGTGGAGAGGAGCATCGTTGGCATTGAACAGTTACCCAACCTGAAAAAGGTTGTCCTCGAGGGTAAGAAGGATAACCCTGCACTAAACTACACACTAGAGCTGCTGAAGGCTGGGAGTGACGGGTTCTCTACCTCTAACCAATTCCAAATTGCGGTGAAATATGTGTGATTGTTCAGTAAATTAATCAAATCAACATTGGTTCTCAACGTTTGTACGTGAGTATGCTTTCCCTCTGAGATGTATATTATTCCTATGCCCAAAAAGTCCTTTATTGGTGTATTGTTTTTGGTAATGACTTGTTTTCGGCCGTGCATTCTTTCTTTTGTCCTACAGCACGCACACTCCTGCCGCGATCGTTCATCCAAAGCCCAAGCATCGCCTCGCGTTTTTTCCACTCAACCGTGATAGTGTGGCCCACTTGTCCGCACGGCATCTCTCCAGTCGCTTCATCTCCGTCCCCCGCGGCGATCCGAGGACTACCGTCTCCGTCTCCGTCTCCGTCTCCGTCTTCGTTGAGAAGATTCCCCGCGGCAAGCAGTGGACTACGCTGTTGACTGCCGCTGTTGACTGCCGCTGTTGACTGTCACCGCGCTCCACCACCCAACATGGTCCCGCCGGATCCGACCACCGTTCACGGTCGTCGGCGACGCGCACCGCCAGTTGTAGGGCTTCGCCAGCCGACCCCCCCATATGCGCCTGCGTCTGGCGTACCGCAGCTTCCCCATCACCTTTCAGGTTCGGATCCGCCACTTACCGCTTCCCTCCTTTTGCTGTGCAATGGGTATGTACTGATTTCTACGGATTAGGGCGGGATGTACAGATTTCGGCGGATTCCACATTTTTGCAGGTGGCTCAGCAGCCGGTTGCGGCTCACAAACTGGTCGTCTCATCGCTGCCCCGCACCATCTCTCAGGACCGCTGGCGATGCACTGCCTCACCATACCATCTCTCGGGTTGCTCTTGTGGCACAGCTTCCCCCTACACACGACACTACGACAGGTTTGGATCCACACATGCTGCTCATTATATACAAAGTGCGCCGCTTGGCCGCTGCTCATCATATACAGAGTCTGTGTGTACGTGCCCCATCCTTGCATGTGTGTGCGTCTGTTTTTGCTTGCAGTCCCAAGAATGAGCTCCTCGGCCCTGCATTTCCTCTTCGCATCAATGTAGCGTTACTTGTTCGATTGGAACTCAATGTATTTTTTGTCAGTGCAATCAAGGATGACTGCTACTATCAGCAAATAAATTACTGAACTCAACCGGCTTAAATTCGTGGACCGCTAACTGAACTGTATGGATACGAAATAGTTTATGGCCGATAATTGAACTGTCTATACATTCAGAGACATGCTTTTGTGGTTTGTGCACTACTTAAATATTAGCAACTGATCATAAGCGCCATAGAGAGTTGGGGTTTTGGTAATTCTGTTTGTGTGGTCCAAGTTTTTTATGCTTCTCTTGGATTTTTGTATGCACATTTCTCTTATAATAAGTTTTTCAACTGCAAATAAATACCTGTCCTTATATAAGCTTGCGGACTACATTTCTCTTATTGTCAGGAAGAAAGGATCATGGTAGCAACTGTTGATGTTTCAATCAATCAACTTACAATGGACTGCAGATAGAATCATATACATTAGTTTTTTTTATGTTTCAACCAGGTTGAGATTGTGTGATGAACTGCAGGTTGCTAACATGTCCTTTGCAGCTGCTGCTTATCTGAATAATATGGGATGTGTTTATCAGTAAACTAGAACTATTCGAAAGACACATTGGGAGAAAGTTGGCATGAACAATGTTGGCCTGCCTTTTGCAATTTTTATTTTTTTTTTAGCGGATGGTCTGAAACAGTTGCAAAAAAAAAAAAAAAAAAAAAATTTTTCATGATTCAATCCGGCACTGCTATTTTCAATTTCTGTCTGTGCAACCTTTATAGTTTGAACTGTTGGACATTGGGTTGTATTTCTTTCTGAACCTGAATCATGTATTACTTTGTCACTCTTAATGATTTTGTGTTTTTATTTATTGCGTCATGTCTTCATTCCATTTCTTGCTAATGAACTGTGAACTTGTGTCCCTGCAGCCTTTTGATAAGCAATGGCACAAGAAAGCTGGAAACAAGAGTCTGAGGAGACTGGAGTCCATGCGCCTGAGGCCCCAATCCTGTGCATAAACAATTGTGGCTTCTTTGGCAGCAGCATGACAAACAATATGTGCTCAAAGTGCTACAGGGACTTCATCAAGTTGATGGAAACCCCTGTGGTGGAGAAGAAGGCGATCGCAAGGGCATCATCCTCCATGGCGCTGCCACTAGAGGCAGCAAAGCGAGACGATGCTCCTGCCGCCGAAGCCATAGACAACAAGCAAGCAGAAGCAGCAGCACAGGAGGAGCCCCCAAAGCCGCCGAGCAACCGGTGCCTGACCTGCCGCAAGAAGGTTGGGCTGACTGGGTTCCAGTGCCGCTGCGGCGGGACATTCTGTTCCATGCACCGCTACACAGACTCCCACCAGTGCACCTTTGACTACAAGACGGCAGCCAGGGAGCAGATCGCTAAGCAGAACCCTGTTGTGATGGCCGAGAAGATCAGCAAGATCTGATGAATTCATGGTCGAGGGATCTGATCTCTGGATTCGTTAGTGTCACGTGCCTGGGTTCAGTCAAGTTCGCTCTGGATGGATAGGTTCCTTCAGGTCGTCAGGTGGGGTGGGGAGTCTGGGTTAGTAGTGTGTTAGTTGGGGGTGGGGTGGTGGTCTCTCAATTGTGTCTATCCTTTCTCCTTTTATCATGGTTTCATTCTCTCGATTGTGTAATAATGTAAATATATTCAAACTGTAATTTAATCCTATTGCTTCCTATTTACTACTGTGTTGATTGCCGGTTTGATTCGTTGAATATATCAGGTGGCGTCAGCCGTAAAGTCTTGGTTCAGTGCATATGTTAATTAAAACTATTTTCAAGAACTATTCGAGTTGAAGGCATTGTGGTTGGATCCCCAACTGGAAGGATATGGAGGCCTGTGCTCTCGCTTTATTAGCCATAAGTTTCTGCAGAAACGATGTGGTTTTGCGTCATTGTCGTCGCGTCCGCTGGAAGTTTTTTAGATGCGCAGTCCGCAAGTGGTGTATTGCCATGTCGTCACTGGTATATTGTACATTATCACTCAGGTGCTCTGGAAGCCTGGATGGAAGTCGCAGCAAGCCTGAAGCTTATCTGATCTTCCCTCCTATCAAGTACCAAGTACAAGTATATGTGATGAGATAAAGGTAGTACCTAGTACAAGATAAGCTTATAGATAGATGCCAGGTCTGTTTCTTGTGATGCTCCTTGCAAGGTTTGTGAATCATGGATGTCCACATGCAACTGGCTTGGCCATTCTTTGCTGTACTCTAGATCAATGCGTCTGTTGGAAAGCAACACCGGTTGAGAGTTGGAGTACATGAGATTCATTAGAATCTATCATCATCCATCAGATCAGATTATTGGGGGTGGGTATAGTTGCTTGGAGAGGGAAAGGGAAACACTGTTGCCGGGAGGAGGGTTTGACTGGCATGCAATGCTTCCTGGTGTGGTGTGGTGTTAGCCTTTTGTGGTGTCAGCCGCTTATAGCAGCTTGGCTTTGTGCTGGGTCTCTATCAAAGGTCACGGTAGAAATGGAAATCGCGAGAGAGTGAGAGGCAAATCAGAGTGTCACCATCTTGACACGTAGAATTTGAGGTTTATTATTAAGGCTCTCTTTAGATTATACCTTGAACAAAATTCTGAAAGGCAACAAAGCATGTGCCTGACCTGTCTGTCCATGAGGAACATGGATCTTGTGAACTGTGGCTCCATGTTTGGCAAAATTCTTTTGTGGACCCAAGTTTGGCAAAATTCTGATGGGAATGGGTGGGTGGCACTGGAGTCTGGACCCTGTCAGTCTCAGATCGCAGAAACAGAAATGGTTTCTGCATGGGTCTCCTCTTCCTTTTTAGGGTCTACTATAATAATTGGAGTGGAGATTTCCTGTTCCTAATACCAAATTGGAAGGCACCTTGTTCGCTTGGATAGTTGGATATTTGGATCCTGACATGGTTTCGACTACACCGTGATTCACGAGATCCGACAATATCCGATACTAACAAAGTCGAAGGCGACGCCGGTCGCCTCCACCTGCCGCCGATATTCGCTGTCACCGTGTCACGCCCGCACGCACACCTACTGGGCCACATCTTACAGGCCTTATGGGCCCGGACAACTACACCTGGACTGGAATTTATTCCTTGGCTTGGGCTTCACCGTGTCACGCACGCACGCACACCTACTGCCTCTGCTGCCCAGGTTCCCAGCAACAGCACGGGTAAGGCGTAGGGACAGTTGGTGTTCATCGTTTTTTTTTTTTTAAACCGCAATTGCCAGGTTAGGGCCCACTGGTTGTGAGAAGTAGGTGTTGGTTTTTCAAAACAAACGTTGCTCAAAAAGAAGAAGAAGAACGACAAACCTTATCTGAAGTGACTATGCCGCGTGAAAATTTTAGTCGATTGTCGTAGCTGAAAGGGCTTAGCGTCTTAACGTTTAATCACGTTTTCTTTGTTTGGTTTCGTTTTTTGAGAGCTTAAAAACATAAGAGGGTGGATTTATAATAAGAATTGGTTGTTTGCAAAACTCTTGTATAGACCGAATAAAAAAAATTTTTCTAAAAATTACAATTGCAGGCACTTAGAACTTCAAAAGAGATAAAGAGAGAGAGGCCAAGCAAAGTAGAAGAGCACTGAACAACCAATCCGTGGTGATTGGTCAGAGCCCTGCCAGGAGAAGCAAATATTTTCGTCAC